>JAKWBJ010000202.1:130000-730000 GCA_023159175.1 Wohlfahrtia magnifica | reverse complement strand
TTTTCTTTTCTTTGAAAACTATACAAAGAATATGTCATAAAGGTTCAAATAGACTTAACCATAGTTAAGATAACCAAAATTCAAGTGATTAGTATGTCACTATACGAAAACAGTGTTGCTTGTAAAATATCGATTGATCGTCCACTCGATAACATTTTGTTAAAGTGTAAAAAGAGTAATTTAAAATTAAACAATATGTACTTACCAAATAGCAATCTCATCACTCCTGGTTAACCACCATTTTTTTACATGGCTGGGAGTATTTTTTACACTGACACCGAATGGACACACATAAAATAATACATTTATGCACCAAATTAGTATCACTATTGTTTAATATCACACAATTTTTTTAAAACACACAGATTTTTAATTTTAAAAACACATCTAAAAAAATAAACTGACACCATTTTGAAAGCTTTCCGTAGTTAGGCAATGAAGTTACCAAATTCAATTATTTTTGTTCTGCTGCCAATATAACTAAACTATACTTTCAAGCCGCTAAACTCTTAATACATTATTCAAACTGAAATATTTTTAAACAATTGAGTGTTTAACTTTAAAACAATAGAATCGTAACTTTTAACTATTTGTATTAATTTTTAAAATGTTCTTCTAACAGTATAATTGCAAAAATTTTATTGTTTTCTAATAGATTCACCGAAAAAGCTAAAGTTCAAGTCTTAAAAATTTCCTGTTTGGCAGAACTGCCTTTGACAAACATACTGGCAACTCTCAATAGTGTGACATTAGGTACCGTTACTACAGTTGTATGTATTCTTTCATATTGTCATTTTTGCCTAATTTTTATTATTTGTTTGCGGATAATTTATCATTTTTAATACAAAAAAGCCATATAATTACACATTTTAAAAGATTTCAAAAAAATAGTAATTCTTTTAAATAATGGAGAAAGCAAAAGATTCAAGCAAAATGCTTAAATCTTCAAAGTCCAAAAGTAAATTAGTGAAACCTGATATGGTGGACAAGTTTAAAAATTTAACAGTGAAGGACAAAAATTTTTTGGGTAAGGAAGAATTTTCAAAATTAAGGAAACCAAAGGAGGCAACTTTACAAAAAGTAAGAGCCAACGAGAAAAAGAACGAAAATGTAAATATAATTATAAAAAAATATTTTTAATTAAAATCTTGCTATAGAACGCATCCTATTTATCTTCTCTTAAGGCTAAAGAAGGTATTGGTGTAATAAAAGACTCAAAGACCATAGACGACGTACCTTTGAGGCAAGAATTTTTAACAAAAAAACAAGAAATCGAAAAAGCCACTAACGATTTACTGCAAAGGTATGCAACTCATAAAATACAAAATAATATGTTGTTAGACGATGAGTGTGGCCTATCAGTAGAAGATGCTCAGCCAATAACCTTGGACAAAAAGAAATGCGATATCTCAGACCCAGAATTCAATTATTATATAAATGAGAGTGACAACTTACAATCTGAATTTTTTAATTCTAAACCGGATAACTCGTCGTACACTACCATTAACAAGAAAAATAAAAATATATTTGATATTTTAACTTATCCCGAACATCTTATATACAGAATTATATACACAAAAGTAACTGGTCATCCCAATGGTTTTTTTGCCGAAAACATACCAGATTGGTATAGAAAAACTTTTGATAAGGATTTAGTATCAAATTGGCTAGATATTTGCAAAAAATCTCAACAGTTTCTTATTGAAAAAGTACAAGATAAAATTGTGCTTTATATTAGATCAGAAGACGATGATGAATATGTTTCGGATAATGATATAAATGCCTGCGGCGATATAAATAAAGAATCGCAATCTAAAGCTAGAGATAGTGAAAACTTGGGAGAGGAATCTTCTGTGGGTTTTGTACGTTATAAACATTTGCAAAAATCATTGGAGGACTATAATGTTAATGCTGGTCGTAAAAAGTTAAATAAGGCATCAAACGAGGCTGTAAAGCACACTAACAAATTTAGTAAGAATAACAAAAAATTGTTAAAAAAATAATTAAAAAGAAATTGTTCACTAAAACGTTCCTTTCGTTACGATTACATAAATGAAGTATATTTTAGTTGTTTTTAATAAAATTGATATTCAGGGATGTTCTGTAAACTGATACCGAGTAAAATTGAAATCGAATGAAACTCCAAGTTGCTATAATTTTCAAATCGGACAAGATTTTTATATTTTTTCTTATTACAATTAATTAATTTTCAAATAACTTCTTTGATTATCAAGAGTTTAAAATAATGGGCGAATTTAAGTTTTATTTGTCTTTGAAAAATTGCTCGATTTCGGTTTACAGAACATACTCAAATGATTTTCTTTCACAATATGTTTCTAACATTTTTAATGCATGTATATTAGCTACAGATTTAAAAAACGCTCTTGACGAAATGACTACTTTACGTTAGATTTGGTTAGAAGACGATCAGCCTCTTGACGAAATGACTACTTTACGTTAGATTTGGTTAGAAGACGAGCGGCCAACTGGTCATAAAATGCTGTTGGTTGTAACACCCAGAGACCATATGGTTCATTGTGATCGTACTGGGTAGAAAAATAAGAAATGGAAAAAGAAAAGTAAATGTTGTAGAAGAAAAGAGAAAATGAGAAAAAATTATACAAAAAAACGAAGGAGCCAAGGCTCTTAGCAAAAGTTCACTAATGTAATGACTCAATGGCGGTAGAATTGAGTATTCAGTCCGCAGGACTGCTGACCAGCCAATTCATCAGCCACCTCAATTCCTAAGATAACACAAGGACCACTTTGAACCTGATCGAGCGCGATCTAAGAGCCGCCTAACTATCAACAATAACATGTGATGCCCGTGTCCATAAACAACATTCCGCCAAAGGCCCAGCTTCCTGAGCCGTAGGGCACTTCTTGCTGCTTGAATGTCCAGAGGACGAACATCAAGCCTCATGTTCAGAGTCGCAATAAGTACGATCTACCACCCAAAGCGTGGTACCAAACAAAACCACCATAAGTAAGAATGGGGCATACTACAGTTCTATACAACCAATGTATAACATACGGTTTCAAATCACAAATCCTTCCGATTGTGTTCTAGCAGAAATAGAATGCCATCAAACCCCTTTTCTTACGCTCCTCAATATTCCTCCTCCAGTCCAATCAGCGGTCGAGGATGACAACGATGTATTTCGCCTCGAAGCGCGAAAGTATGGACTACGATTCCCGGGGAATAGAACAAGCTTTGTATTCGCTGGGTTAACGCCCAGACCACTTCGACGACCCAGCATGACAGCTGCAACAATTTCAACAAACTGGGTGTGAATTTCCCACCCACAAGCAGAACTACGTTTTTAGCATAGGCAACAAACTTGGTGCCCAATTGATCGAGTTCAACGAGTATCTCCTCGATCACAAGAAGCCAGAAAGTGCCTCGAGTGACCCACCTCATAAAGAAACTACCCAACGCGCGAATCGATGATTCTGCAGCTAAGGATTTAATCGATCCAATTCGTTAGAACTAAAGAGATATACGTTTTATGTAGAGAATTGTAGATAGAAGCGAAATTTACATTCTATATCTAAGAATGCTGCCAAGGCGAAGTTCTAACTAGCCAAATTCTAACAAAGCCTACCTCTTCGTGCAGAGTAGTTTCAACAGATCTACCCCTAATGCTGGCGTGCTGCGAACTACTCGTTAAGGTGATAATTACTCTTTCTTCCTTTTTTCAAAATTAACTAAACTCTACGAAGTCTTCAGAAGATAGGATCACAAGCTAGCTTTCCCAGATTTTGGAATATAAGGTACTGTTACGTCTTTCTATAGACCCGGGACATACCAAAAACACAGGCAATCCATAAGGTTATAAATATCCTTCAGAAACTGAAGCAGTGAGGCGTTTTGTTACATCGCCAAAATTACTTCATGTGGTTACCAACCAAAATACTGATAGATCCGACTCACCTCCTATCATTATTTGCTCTTAGCCATTTTGATCTCGTTCTTGTTTCTATTAAATTATTCCAAATGGGCACAGTTACTAAACTCATCAATCTGGCATCTTTATTTAAATTATTAATTGTTATTAAATTGGCAGCATTTTGCACTTAGTTTACTAGGCAGCACTGCATCAAAAAGGTAAACAATAATTCCATTAAAAACATTAGATGCTTGTGATAGGGCTATAAAAAATGTTGAAAAATTGTTTCTTACCAGTTAATTACAATAAACCAAGGACTCAAACATGTGGAGAAATTATTTGTGAGAACTTGGAAGAATTTATTATCAACTGTAAACTGTGTAAAATTAAAATATTTGAATTTGAGGAATTTATACAGCATTTTAAGAATGTTCACTTAGATGTGACACCAATAGACAATAAAACAGAGAAACCTCTGATCAATGGCGGAAAAAAAAATTACCAGGATGATAAGAATGAAAACTATGAGCGAGTTATAAAGCTAGAAATAACAGAGGCAACAGATGAAAAAATTGAAAATCCCATTAAAAATGAGAGTCATAAAACCAATACTGATAATATTGACGAATTTGTCTGGGAGTATGACAGCAATGAATGTTGTGATGACGATAATGATAAGGACTATGAGATCAATTCGGAAGAGGATTATAATCAAGAAGAATATGAAGTTGAAGAACAAAGTAAAAGTATAATGAAAAAGGTATACAGTTTGGTCTTATATAGAATTTTATTTTGAGTTTACCTTTTGTCATTTTAGCCAAGAAAACCTAAAGAGTTAGCCTGCGAAATTTGCAATAAAAAATATGCCGATTCTCGACGTTTACAAATGCATGTAAAAATTGCCCATTTGCGAGAAAAACCTCATAAATGTCCTATGTGTGAGGAGGCTTTTGCGGATGAACGATCCTTAAAGAATCATGTTGGCCAAAAGCATACCGGCTATGATTGTCCCGAATGCCATAAGAATTTTAGCTCAAATCGTAATCTTAAACGTCATATGTTATTGCATATTGATAAAAAGGAATTTATTTGTACTGAAAAAAATTGTGGCAAAGCATTTGCAACGAAAAGTCAACTAAAAGATCATGGTCGATATCATTCTAATGAATTATTTATATGCGAAGAGTGTGGCTACAAGTGCCGTCAAAGAGAATCACTTGTAGTGCATAAACGTCGTCATACGGGCGAGAAACCTTTCGGTTGTGAACTCTGTGATCGTCGTTTCGGTTCGAAACCGTTACTTAACGAACATATGGCCACGCATGAAACAGAACGCCGTCATGTGTGTGATGTATGTGGTAAGAGTTTTAACCGACCAAAAGCATTGTATCATCATAAACATTTGCATTTAGAAGTTAAGAAGTTTGTATGTAAAATCTGTGGTCAAGCTTACGCCCAAGCAGCGGGTCTTTCTGCACACACGCGTAAACATAGAGAAGATGTAGTGGCATCATTTGCCACAGATGAACCATCGCCGCCTAAACATAATATATTAAATGTATTTTATCCTTTTTAATGTAATCAATTGTACAATAAATTTGAAAGAGCAATTTTTACAGTAGTGAATTGTTATGGAAAAGTTGATATTTTATTAGAAGCATACAAAAATGCATGTCAAGTATTTTAAATCATAATCTAAGGAAAAATCATCGTTTTGTGCAAGAAATAATACAATTTTATTCAGAACCTGTAAAAAATTACTTAAATTCTAAATTAATTCGCTTTAAAGTTTATAAAAGAAACCTATATAAGTAGTCCACTCTCTCTTTATTATTGAAAATATGTTCAGTATCTTCAGTTGTGCTAAGTCGGTAGCAATGTTTTTTTCAATGCTGACGAAGATTTACCAACTTTTACATATAAAAACTCATTTTAATTGGCAACTTGATTTAATTTTTACCATAAGTAAACAAAAAATTGTTACAAGACCTATATTCTTTTCACTATACTGTAATTGTGTTTTCCTGAAACCGAAAGAAAATGTTAAAAACTTGTTTTTTACCCATAAATTATAAGAATTTTACAAATAAATCTTGTGGTGAAATAATTTGTCAAACGGAAACAACATTTACGATAATTTGTAAACTATGTAATATAAAACTATTCGAATATGATGAATTCATTCAACATTTTCGTACCACACATTGGTCAGATATTTGTAGCGGATTCAACCAACGAAATCACAATACAGAAAAAGATACAAATAAAATACAGGAATATATTTCAAATGAAAATTGGATAGTTAAAGAAGAATATGGTATAGACGAAGCGGACATAAGTCAAAATATGGTTGGTAATGGAAAACAGCAAGGATTTTCAAGTGATAGTAAAGAGGAACTAGCCGATAGCGATATTGGATTAGGAAACTTTAATGACGATGAAGAATTTCATTCAGATGATTCTACAAAACCTTTAGCAATATTAAAAAAGGTAAATGTTGTCAGTAAACAAATCTAACTTCAGTTTCTTATGAAAAGGTAGTGTTATTGCGTTCATTAAAGTAAAGGGAATTTCAATATATAGTTTCCACATTAAATCTATAAGCAAAATATAGGTCTTTCTTTACAATTTGTCACAATTGTACATGTCTATAACTTAAATCACTTCGTATAATTTGTTTTAGAAGTGTGTATAACAATAAAATTGTGAATATTTCTACTCATTACTTAAGAAAAATCGACATTGTGTACACCAAGACCTTAATACTGTTATTTATTTTAGCGGTAATTTAATTTGTTTGCTAATATGTTCTTCCGGTGTTTAAACTTTATTCTTTTAAAGGCTTCTCGTGCTCGGGAACCCAAGAAGGAAAAACGTTTTGAATGCGAGCTATGCACACGTAAATTTAGCACAAAATTTTATTTGCGTTTCCATATACGACAACAGCATGAAACAAAAAATTTTCAATGTGACAAATGCGACAAATCCTTTGCAGAAAAACGGTATCTCACTTTACACCAGCGTTCACATACGGGTTATGCCTGTCACATATGCGATAAAGTATACGATAAATATGAGGGTTTACGTTATCATACCGAAACCCATATAGAATCTAGAAACTTCATATGTGATTATGAAAATTGTGGTAAAGCATTTGCAACAAATCGCCGTCTTAATGCCCACAAACGTAGACATTTTGCTCAGCCCTCATTTGTTTGCGAATTATGTGGCTCACGTCAACGCAGCAAAGAATCCTTAATTGTTCATATACGTACGCATACAGGTGAAAAACCTTTTAGATGTGAACTCTGTGATCGTCGTTTCGGATCGAAATCTTTACTTAACGAACATATGGCCGCACATGAAACAGAACGCCGTCATGTATGTGATGTATGTGGTAAGAGTTTTAACCGACCGAAAGCATTATATCATCATAAGCATTTACATTTGGGCGTTAAGAAGTTTGTATGTAAAATCTGTGGTCAAGCTTACGCACAAGCGGCGGGTCTCTCGGCGCACACGCGGAAACATAAAGAAGATGTGGCGGCATCGTTTGCCATAGACAAACCATTGCCGCCTAAAAATAATAACAATTTATTAAATGCATCTTTTTCCTTTTAAAGTAATGAATGTACATACAATAAATTAAAATAGTAATTCTTGCCGTTTTGAATTGTTATGGACAGGTTAATTATGTTGTTTTCTTAAAAAATATGCAATAAAAAACCGATTTGTAAGCTATTCATACCATTTATTACTGAAATAATATAAAACTTTACTCATAACCTGCTAAAACTAACTTAATTTCTCAATTCGCTTAAAAACATAGAAAATGTAATGCTTTATATAAAAACCCTTGTATTTTAGGTCTGGGCCTGTTCGTAAATGCATCACTGCGCTGCATCACAAACTTTTATCACAAATGCACTACTAATGCATACAAATTAGCGGCAGTGTTACCTCTTGTTTGCACAAACAAATTTAAGAATAAAATAGTGAATTTGGGTTATTTAAAGCGCAAAATGTCATGTTGTATTTATGAACTTGTCCTCTATCTTTTATTATTGGAAATAATTTCAGTCTGGCATCTTTAGTTGAAAATCGGTAATACTGTTCCGTTCATACATTTACCAACTTTCATATATAAAAAAACAGTGTAATTGGCAACTTGTTTGAATTTTTATTATAATGTAAACAAAAACAAAAATCTTGTAAAACTGTGTATTCCGCTGTGCAGTGTATTTTTTCAATCATAACAAAACTGAAAGCAAAATGTTAAAAACTTGTTTTTTACCTATAAATTATACGAATTTTACAAATAAATCTTGTGGTGAAATTATTTGTCAAACAGAAACAACATTTACTATAATATGTAAACTGTGTAATATAAAACTGTTCGAATATGATGAATTCATTCAACATTTTCGTACCACACATTGGCCAGAGGTTTTTAGCGGGCTCAACCAAGGAAATCCAAATGCGAAAAAAGGTGAAAATAAAGTGCCAGGGGTAGTTAAAGAAGAAAATAGTATAGACAAAGTGGACATAACCCAAAACTTGGTTGATAAGCAACAAAAGGAAGTATTTTCAGGTGATAGTAACGATGAAATAGTTGATAGCGATAATGCGTTAAGAAACGTCAATGGCGATGACGATTTTCATTCAGATGATTCAACAAAACCTTTAGCAATTTTAAAAAAGGTAAACATATTAATGTTGTAAGTGTACGAAACTATTTATCTCCATTGGTTTACTATTATCTTTTTTAAAGACTTCGCATGGGACGGATTCCACAAAAGAAAAACGTTTTGAATGCGAGCTATGCAAACGTAAATTTAGCACAAAATTTTATTTGCGTTTCCATGTAAGACAACAGCATGAACCCAAAAATTTCCAATGTGACAAATGCAACAAATCGTTTGTAGAAAAACGATATCTCACTTTACACCAGCGTTCACATACCGGTTATACCTGTCACATATGCGATAAAGTATTCGATAAATATGAAGCTTTACGTTATCACACCGAAAGCCACATAGAATCTAGAAACTTTATATGTGATTATGAGAATTGCGGTAAAGCATTTCCAAATAATCGACGTCTTAGTGCCCATAAGCGTAGCCATTTTGTTCAGCCCTCATTTGTTTGCGAAATATGTGGTTCACGTCAACGCAGCAAAGAGTTTTTAATCGTGCATATACGTACACATACTGGAGAGAAGCCTTATGCCTGCAATCACTGTGATCGTAGATTTGCCTCTAAACATTTTTTACAAGATCATCAGGCTGTACATGCCACAGAACGTTCTCATGTTTGCACGGTTTGTGGCAAAGCATTTGCCAGCAGTAAATCTCTATATCATCATCGTCATTTACATACGGGCGTTAAGAAATTTGTATGTAAAATATGTAATAGTGCATATACGCAAGCTGCGGGATTGTCGGCTCATATGCGCAAACATAAACAAGATAGTGGTCTAATGGAAACTGATCTAACCATGGCTGATATTTTTTGTTAATTAAAAAAATGTTGAAAATAAATAAATATTTATTGTGGTTAACATTACGATACATTTATTTTATTTTTTTATAGTTTGAATAACATTTTACAACGAACTATATAATATTTGATACAATTTTTAAAATATATTAAGGATTTCAAACTAATTTACAAACAAATTCTCAGCGTTTGTTTGCCAACCTTAGGCCTATACATAAAAATGTTAAAAGATAATAAAAATAAAAAATTTATGTTTTTCCGACCTCCATCGCATTGCATTTCCAAATCTTCCAAATAGAATAAAAAATTTGGATTCAAAATATACATACAAAACAAACAAAAAAAAAAAAAAAAAAATGTGACCATCGTCATTTAGGCCCAGACACGTATTGTATAATCCCAGCTGCCGGTAGATAAAGCTGTGCCATCTGGTGATACCTGTACACACGAGACTTTATTCTCATGTCCATATAGCAGACATATGCGTTCAGATTTCAAAGTATCCCATAAATTAACAGTGTAATCATTGTAGCCAGCAAATAGTAAACGCCCGCTAACTGAGAAATCTACAGAATTTACACCGAAAATAATACTTTCCTTAGAGAAAACAGCCACTTCTCGATCAGCACGCATATCAAACAAACGGCAACTACTATCATCGGACCCAGTAGCTATAGCATCACCACTAGGATGGAATTTAACACTATTTACGTCCGATTGATGACCTTCAAACGACTGCACCACTTGGCCCGAACGCATATCCCATATAAAAGCCATGCGATCACAACTGCCGGATACGAAAGTATTACCCGTTTCATTTGGAGCCAAATCAATGGCCATAACATCACCAGAATGGCCATGGAAACTTTGTAGGAGTTGTCCGGATTCTACATCCCATAAAGCACAAGTTGAATCTCCACTGCCAGTCAATATTTGTTGATCTGAATTGGGATATATGCAACAGGACATATAGGAAGTATGTGTACCCACTGTACGCTTCTTAGCTGCCATTTCTTCATCTGATGTAATCGGATAAACAGTTACTTTATTATCCAAACCACCACACGCCACATAATTGCCGGAGGGTGCATAAGCACAAGCCATTATCCAGGTAGTAGGCATGGTAACTGCATGCTCTTTATTGGTGGTAAAAGCATCCCATATAATTAATCTACCATCTTGAGATGAAGAAATTATATGACGCTTATCTGGACTCCAATCAGTGCATAAAACCTTGGCTTGATGGCCTTTTAGCACTTTTCTAGGTTTTATATTTACAAAAGCAATTTGTTCCAAACGTTCGGCTATACTAGATAAACTAACATCATTTAGTTTTTGACGTTCCTCTTCTAGTTTGGCCTTAAGACTTTCTGCCTCCTTCATAAGACTAGCCATTTTATCATTGGCATTAGTATTCAATTGAGTCTCAGTCATTTTCTTTTCCAGATTCAGTTTCGCAAACAAACTTTTGAGCTGTTGAAAAATTTCACACAATTATTAATCAATAAAATTCTAAATGGTATATATACTAATGAGTTCCGCACTACAGTGAATACAACATATCAAATCATAGGTATTGCCATTTTAATAAGAAAAATGTGGCAGCATTTTATTAGAAATTCGTAACCGTTATTTCTTATGTATATGAAAGTGTTTATAAAAACGTTGAGTTTCATTTTAAATTTATACATGATATGTTCGAAAGTAGATACATAATATCGAAAAAAATTTACAATTTTGTTTGTTTTCTTGTTCTATTTTGTATTTTTATGTAACTTTTTACAAATAATATTATGTTTTTAAACATTGTTCGAAAATTCGTATTTAAATTCGAAAAATTGTTTTAACATGTAAAACATGTCTTTTGAGTTAAAAAGATAATTTTAAGATTACAATAATTTAAACACATCTTAGCTCTATTAAAATATCGTTATAGAAAAAGTTACAAAAACGTTGAAAATTTTGGTTTTGGTTTAGAATTTTATTAAATCATTTAATTATTAATGTTTGAAAACTTAATTTCAAATTTTTTTAGGGTTTTAAATATGTATATTTTTGGTGCTTGTAGATATTTAAAATTATACAAATATTAATTTATAAAAGTTTTACTTATTTGAATTTAATACATTCATAATAATGTTTTTTAAGACGAAAACTTCTTGACTTCTCTATTCATTTTTATTGCACTCTAAATCGGTTAGAGTTTGTACTAATTCGTATTGATCAGAAGTCTCTATTATACTTAGTTTAGATTCATTTGTAGGGCATTCTTTATTATTCTTTTGAGGCAGTGCTGTACTACAATAGTGATGGTTTCCGTAATTACTGTTCAAACCAGACTTTTTCTTATTGCCTTGGTCATTCGTTTCTAAATCGCTATCTCTTCGATATGGCAGAATGTGTTCCTCCTTGTGTGTGGGCCATTGATTTTTCTGTTCACATTTTGTAGGATTTTGTTGACTGTGATGATTTTTCACATGTTGTGTAAGTGATTGGTTGCTTAAGAAGCCCATGCCACAATGTTTACAGAGATAAGAACGTTCGGCTTTATGACGATACTCATGCAGACGTAATTCACTTTTGGTATAAAACTTTTTTGGGCACATGGAGCAATTAAAACTCTTCTGATTGGAATGCCTTAAAAGATGTGTACGTAAATTAAGCTTTTCTTTAAAGGCGAAACCACATAAACTACAAATATATTTACTTTCCTCGTTAACGCGAGTTAAAGCACTAGTTTTGGTTCTATTTAAAGCATAATTCTTTAAAATACTTGATACTATGCGTGGTTTTTTGCGTTGTGGCGTATTCTTTTGATCTAAACTAACGCTTTCATTTTTTAGAATTGCTAAGACAGTAGCCTTATTAGCCATTTCCGTGTTTAAATCATTTTTAGCAGTGGTATTATGGCTTTCAATCTTTAATTCTTTTTTTATAAACTGATTTTCATTGGCATGATTTTGTAAAATATTATCTGTTTCAACACTTGTTGCTTCACTTTCTTCATGGTATTCTTTAGTATTTTCATAGTGGTCTTTGGTTATGTGGCTTAAAAGGTCATTGAATGTGGCATAGATTTCATCGCAAATCGAACAATGATAGACCAGAAATTGTTTTTCGGTTATGTAGATTTCAGCACATCGTCCTTCATATTTATCACCAGGTATTAAAGGAAAATTTAACATATTTTCTGCTTCAACTTTGTAGTAAATTTTAAATTTATTATTATTAAAGTGAAGGTAAAAGCGTTAAGTTTGAGTAACAATATGTAAATAAAACTTGAATTTGTTTTGTTTATGTTTACCTCTCTTTAACAAGTATTGCCATATTTCTTAACATCTAAAGCTTTTACTTTGGATTAAAAATTCTGGCATTACTACAGCCACTACACTACATATATAAGGCAAATCTATAAAATAAAAGGATTTATTAATATGTCGTGAAGAAATGTTTGTTTGATATTTTAATTTTGATTCTTAATATTTCTTTGTGTATCCATAGGTTTTTTAATTCAATAGATAATTTAAGCGTTTTTTAATAACTAAACTGCGATAAAAAAGTAACGGCTTCATCATTTTAATTATAGACGTCGTACATTTTTGTTTTGTTCTGACTTTGTAGTCTGATACTAGCGACAATTATTTTTATTTTTCATTTTTGTTCGTATAAGAATTTTTGTAAAAATATAAAAAAAATTATCTTTAAACTATAATACACTGAAACTGTGTAGAAAGTTAAGAATTTAATAAAACTAATCAAGAAGATTAAAAGTTGAAATAAAAACTCAAAAGATTGTATATTTTTTTGTGTGATTTTGAGGAGTGAGTGTGCCCATAAGAACGACATAAAGAAGGAATTATACGAAGAACAGAAAAGAGCAGAGAACAAACAGCATAGAACAAGAACACAGGAATAGAAGTATTTGTAAGGTAACCGCAGACACAAACAAGGGGAGGTTGGTGGATACAAGGAAGATACATTAAATAGCAAAACGTACGAAATATAAAGCAATAATCACGGTAAGAAGATACATAAAAGCAGCTAATATAAAGAAAAGTAGACAAGTTATAATAAAAAAGAAAAAGGCAAGCGCAGACATAATTAAAATTATTTATTTATTTATATTTTTTATGTTTATTTTTATATAATTTTCATTGCACTACATGCATTATAAAACCTGTTTTAACCATAAAAGATAAACATTATTATAGGCAAAAAGCAAAATAAATTGCGGCGAGAAACAAAAAAAAATAAACGCACACAATAGACAGACATTTTTTTGCAGCAGACAAGCAAAAAATAAGAAAATATTGTTTGTGTGGAAAACACTCATATATGTATGCATACAGTAGTGTGTGCAGTTATGTATAATAAGTGCGTTCATGTGTGTGTATGGTTAAAAGCTTATTAAGCAAAAAAATGTGAAAGGTCAAAGCAAAAGAAATTTAATGAACAAGACAAAGAACAAGAAAAAAATAGTAAATGCTATATAAACGATAAAGAAATCCTAACCCAGACAACAAAATTTTTTAAGAAGTAAACAAGTAAAGCGTAACTAAGAAAAAATACTTTGTTTTGTTGCTGCAATGTCACTAATTACTACTGTGATTGGCTGGCAAAATAACCGGCTTTTGTAACTGCTTCTCATTCATTCATCCATTAAGTATACGCCACCGTCTGTTTCTTGTGTATGCATTAAAATAGACATTTTTGCCATGATATTGTTATTGCTGTTTTTATTTTTATTTTTAATTTTTTGCTATGGTCGTTTGTTTATAGTTACGCTCAATCTTCTCTTTATTGTCGTTTTGTAATCAAATTGGTCGTACTAATAGAGTTGCCAATGGTTATTTTTATAAGAAAAGCGGAAATGACATTTTTAAACCAATTTCGATGGTTAGGAAAAAGAAGATCGTAAGAAATAAGTTAATATCGAAAGCATTGTAGGCATTTAGATATTTTCAAACGTTTCTAAAATTTAAGACTATAACAAATTAAAAAATTTAAACAAAGCGTTTAAATTAAAATAAATTAAGCACCTAAAAAGTCATAAAAATTATTTGATTTCTAGTAAAAATAAATAACAAACATTTTTGTTTTCCACAATCCTTCTCTGTATATTAAACAGTTAGCAGACTGTTAAAAACCACTAAATTTGTGTCGCTTGTTTAGTCAAAAGTCAAAAATTGCGAAGTTTTGGCTTTTTATTTTTGAAGGCATATAGATTTGCTGTTTGACCAAAGAAACGGTTTTTCTAGTTTTTTTTTAAACCCATAATCATTATGTTTATCGTTCCATTTCATTTGAATGCGTTACAGTTTTATTTAAAACTATATTTAAAACCGTATTTATTTGTTTTCCTTTTATTTAGCTCAACTTCTTAAAATTGAAACAAATATTAAACCATACGATCAGTCATTTCGTATAAAATACAAAAAGCCCCTCTATTAAGAGCTGTGCTTAGAATACAGCCAAATACGTAATAAAACAACCACCTTCATCAATTTACTGTTTTGTTTTTTAGCCGGTGGCCACGTGAAATGTTGCCATTTACACCACAAGTTGTTAAACGTTTATTGGCATTAAAAAAGTGTAACGAAGATAGTGTAGAGGGCAAGTGGTCTGAAAAAGCTGTGAAAAATTTAGCGAAAAAAATCAAAAAGAATTCATCACTGGAAGAATTAGAAAGGGCTATATCGACACAAAATCCAAACACAAGGTGTGTTACTGTACCACGCAGCAAACCCACTGCATCGGGTGAAAACCTACGCAAGGGTTTGCCGCATGTCATTTATTGTCGTTTGTGGCGTTGGCCAGATCTACAATCACAAAACGAATTGAAAGCTTTAGATCATTGTGAATATGCTTTTCACTTGCGTAAAGATGAAATTTGTATAAATCCATATCATTATAAGAAATTAGAATTATCAATATTGGTGCCAAAGTCATTGCCTACACCGCCAGATAGTATTGCAGACTATCCTTTGGATAATCATACGCATCAGATACCAAATAATACCGAATATAATGCGGCTACCATACGTAGCGCATCATTGAGTCCACCGCAATATATGGAAATTGGTGGTACAGGAGGAACAAGTCAATCATTACATCAACAACAACAACAACAACTGCAGCAGCAGCAACAATATCATCAACAACATTCACCATCATCGTTCTTTGGTGGTAATACTATGAGTGCCACCGCACAGCAGCAGCAGCAACAGCAACAACAACAACAGCAACAACAACAAATGACTACTAACAATTTACCTCCGGGTGCTTGTAACATGGATTCACAATCAAGTGTTTTAAGTGTGGGTAGTAATAGCATGCCCAACACTGGTACACCACCACCTGGCTACATGAGCGAAGATGGTGATCCCATAGATCCCAATGATAATATGAATATGTCACGTTTGACACCACCTACCGATTCAGCACCCGTTATGTATCATGAACCAGCCTTTTGGTGTTCCATATCATATTATGAATTAAATACGCGTGTTGGGGAAACTTTCCACGCTTCCCAGCCCTCCATAACGGTAGATGGTTTCACTGATCCCTCTAATTCAGAGAGATTCTGTTTGGGTCTACTCTCCAATGTCAATCGTAATGATGTTGTTGAACAAACACGCCGTCATATTGGCAAAGGTGTACGTCTTTACTATATCGGTGGTGAGGTATTTGCAGAATGCCTTAGTGATTCCTCCATATTTGTACAATCGCCCAATTGTAATCAACGTTATGGTTGGCATCCTGCTACTGTGTGTAAAATACCGCCTGGTTGTAATTTAAAAATTTTCAATAATCAGGAATTTGCAGCTTTACTCTCCCAATCGGTTTCACAAGGCTTTGAGGCCGTCTATCAGTTGACACGTATGTGCACCATACGCATGTCATTCGTTAAAGGCTGGGGTGCCGAATATCGTCGCCAGACTGTAACATCTACACCCTGCTGGATTGAATTGCATTTGAATGGTCCGTTACAATGGTTGGATCGTGTTTTAACACAAATGGGTTCACCTCGTTTACCATGTAGTTCCATGTCTTAAAGTAAAAAAAAAACAATGAAGAAATTTATTTTAAAGAAAATCAACAGTTAGTTGTTGCATTATGCTTTAAATACATCGTTATACATATTTTAAGCATGCGTAAGAAGTAATCTATAATAATATTGTGTTTTTTTCGGAGATTTTAAGTATGTTGTTCATTTTTCTTTTTTTATCTTGGTAATTTAATAGTTGTAAGCAAAAAAAAAAAAAAAAAAATTATAAATATTGTTTTAATAATTAATTTAAAATTTTTTTGTTTGTTAAAATTTCAATTTTATATAGTGATGTATTTGTTTTGCTTTTGTCAAAAAATAGTGACTTTTTGTTTAAGAATGTTATTAAGAAAAGGCCATAGAAACTACATTTTATTTAACTAAAATTTTCGTTTGTCTATATTGCTCTGCAATATTGCTTTGTGGTCTATATAAAAATGTTAAGCTCAACTTTGTTTTAACTGTATTAAACATATTGAGATTCAATAAATTCAGATTATTTTTTTTAGTAATTACAGAATTGTTTATATTTTTTTAATGTGATGTTTAATGAGAAGAATATTTATTGAAAATATTTTTCTACTCTGGAAATTATTGACAAATTTTTACATTTTATTCTAGCCTCTTAGTTTAAAAGTGGTTGTTATAGTTTCAAAAAATGTTTCACTTTACAGCACGTTCAAGCTCTATTGATTTCAAATTAACTTCAGTTTAATGCTTTACTATCTCTTATTTCTGTTCTGAACCTATTTTTTTTTTTAATTGAACATACTAGTATTCTAGTTTTACTAGTTTTATTAATTGAATTAAAAAAGGAAGAAATATGAAAAAATGGAATACAGAACTTTTAAATATTCAACAAATTTGAATTTAATAAAATAAATAAAATATAAAAAGAGACGAATTGAGCCGAATTTTTTCTTGACAGCTTTAATAATAAAAATGTGCATGCGTATTTCAAACCTTAATATCTTAAATCTTAATTATTAATAATTAATTTAATTAATCTATGGTCATAAAAAATCTATGGTTAACAAAAAAAGTTTGTAAGAAATACTTATGATAAAAGAATAAAACAACGTGTTTATTTTACCGACAATGTTGCTTTAAAAAATATTGTTTTAAGTTATTAATAAAATATTGCTTTAAATTATAAAAAAAATTATTACGCATTATCACGGTTGATGCACGAATCTAAAATTTTTGTAATAAACAAAATAGGAGTAAAATGTCGAAAAACTACAACAACTAATGCTAACCATTATAAGGGCCATTATGTAGAATCATGATTATTGTAGAATTCAAAATGAATCTGATATTTATGTTGTAGATTAAAGACAAATTTTGCTTGTTTTCTTTGATTTAACAAAAAATAAAATAATATAAATAAATATGAAATACGACAACGGTTACGCCAACCATGAAAAGGGCCATTATGTATAAAATAACGGTTGTTGCAGAATTCAAATTCAATCTAACATTATCGTAATAGATTAAAGACAATATTTGCTTCTTTTCTTTATTCTAAGACAAAACTGTTAAAACACGACAACCACAATAAGGATCATTATTTCTAATCTCGACAGAAATTCGTAGCTCGTCTGACATTTATGTAATAGATTAAAGACAAATGATAATGGTGAATGTGTCTAAAAATTGTAAAACTATTATTAACTGTTATTTGATATTGAAACACTGACTTATCTAAAAAATGAATGAGAACTCGTAGAATAAAAGCTAATAAGTAAGCGAACTACATCTATAAGGAACTAAATTGTGTATGTTCGTTATAATTTCAAGCTTTTTTTTCTGACACCATTCAGATTCTGTAACAACCCGTTTTTAAAAAATTCTTCGAAAAAAAAAAACATTTTTAAGTAACATTTGTTTTTAAAATTGTTTTTAATATTTAGAATAAAAATTATGGCACTTCTCTATTAAATTAAAAAAAGGAATAATTAAGCTTAAAGCACCCTTCATTTTTAGGTGTGTTAAAATTGGTGATTAGAAACGAAAAATATTAAATCAAAAAACTTTACAAAATAATTTCTTTAAAAACTAAAATATAGATACTCTTATAAAATAAAAGAAAGTCAGGTCATTTATACATGTATATAATAAAACAATTTAAGAAAATAATGAATTTACAAATACAAAATAATGAAAAAAATTGTAAAAGTTAAATTTTTAATTATTTTTTATAACTCGAAACTGTCTACTGTTAGGAAACACTTCAGCTTTTTTAATATTAAATCAAACAGCCTTATTCATAGAAATCTCTTTGATTTATTTAAGGCTTTTAAAACGAAATTTAAAATGAAAGGTTGTTTTATACAACTTTTATAAAACTAAAATATTTTTTTATGAATTCAGGGGGTTTGAATAAAAGTTTAGAAAAGAACTTCTAAGAACTTCTAATAAAAGTAATAGCTGAACTAGTGATAAACCAAACAAATTTCTATAAAATTTTAAACGTTATGTTATGTTAGTCATTGCATTTTTAGTTTTGTTTTGTTTATTTCTTTTAATATTTTTTCTAAATATTTTCTAAAATTTTTTTAAACTTTTAATCACATTCGTAACAAGTTGTATGCCCCACCCTTACATATATGCTTTAAATAATTTTAAAATCTTTTTTTATTTTTTGATTTTAAAAACTCTTTTTTACTTTGAATTATTTTTAAAATTTATAAATAATTTCTTTATATTTGTCAATAATTTATATTTTAAATAATAAAGTAATGAAGTCATAAAAAGAACATAAAATGTTTTAAAATATATTTTAAAATAATTTTTTTAATTTTAGGATTTTTTAAGACTTAGCGATAATTTTCTTTCTTGTACTTTAATCATTAATTAAAAATAATTAAAACTCTGATATTGTAATCGAAAGAAATACATACAATGTGCATTTGTAGTAAACACAACTTCCCTAACATTCGTTCAAAATATAACCTCAAAAATTTTTAATAAATAACATAACCTCACATAATGAAAAAGAAAACAATTAATACTCTAGATAAACAATAAAAAAATCCAAACTAGCCATAATAAATAAATAAATAAATTCTTATACAAACACATGCGAGTACATACGATTTCACGTACATACAATTTAAGTGCGATAGGCACATCGAACTTAAGTGACAGTAAAAAATTCATCAATTCTTATTTTTTTACTGATCTAATCATTTTATTAAAGTTTGAAACTTAAACTGCCATTTAAGCTAAAAATTTCACTAGCAAAAATAGAAAGTACGTAACTTATGCCCGCTTTTTCGCCATAAAGAACAAAATAGTTCTAGAAAAAAAATGAAAACAAATAGATCAAGCAATGGGTAGCCACTAGAAAAAGTTTTACCTTTTATTTTGAACATGCTAAAACCAACTTGGTGGAAGTATCGCCCTTTTTCCACGTCAAGGTCATATTTATGTTGTCCGGCGGATCCAGTGTTTATATCCGAAACAGAATAAACTTAAACAGCCATTCTCTTAACCGACTAACTTCATATGGTGATCTCATCCAACACATAAGTTAACATCTTTCACTCGTGTGTAAAGTCAACACTTTTATATGATTGCGAGTTACGGAATGCAGCAGTTAAGGATGTTAATTCCATCCAGGCATCTATCAACAATGGCGGATATTCTGAAATCTTTAGCTTAAATCCAATAATTTTTTTTAATTGTTCTCGATGATTTTCTGTCTCTGGCATTGGAAAGTGAAATCAGTGGAATCTTAAGGATCATCTTGAGGACCTCGACTATACCCACGACTGCTGTTTAATATCATCTCGTTACATAGATATACAGAACAAAATTGACGTGGGTATGACGTTTAACTGTACCAAGACCACAACTATGGCTGTATCAGCTTTTAAGTTGGCAAACTAACCAGCTCTGTATCAATAACGAAATCATAGGGTGCACTAACAACTTCTGTTATTTGGGCCGTAGTAGGCCGAAGGGTTAGCACATGAAGATGTGTGCAGCCGTATTAACAAGGCTAAAGCAGCTTTTGATCAAGTTAGTAGTGTGGTAATCAACAGCTTTATCCACAATCATCAAATCTGAAGTCGGTTTTTTTATTGTTTAGCGGCGAAACCTAGTTGAAGACTGAAAGTTTGATAAATAAACTGTATTCTTATATGTATTCTTATAAACAAATACTGAAATATTAATATTATTACTTTTTGAAACTAAAGCTTCTGGCAAAAGCTGAAAGGAAGTAAAGGCAATTGCAGCTAGAGATGGAGAGTTTGTGGAGGCCCTCTGCTTCAACTAATCTAATTTAAGACTCATATGTATATTTATCAACCGCTATCACCGTAGCTTTCTGAAAATATTCTGATCAGACACGATATCCAACCACTCTTCATGGCAAAAAACACATCATGCTGCAAAAAAGGGAAATAAATCGAAGGAGTTAGACATTAATTGGGCAAGCCGAAGAAATTTAAGCCCCACCTTCTAAAGGTCGTTAAAAATAATTGATATATGTTAAAAGCTATAGGCAACATTTCTTTCTATATAAATATGTATATATATTTTTCTCTTTACACCTATGAGGAGCGTAAACCTATAATCCTACCCCAATTATTATTATTCGTACTTTTCAAAGTGCTTTTCGAACTGCCTTCTTCATGTTTACCCAGCACAGCCTAGCTACGGTGCTGAGTGCTACGTTTTAGTACAGAATTACTCAAGTGTTGTTGAAGTTAAAGATTCTTATTTAGATTCGACGTGAGATTGAAGAGCAGTTCTATGTGTTCCTTAGTTGGTCGAAAGCCTGCGGTTTTCTCTGATCTTCCATTGGTACTTGAGATTATATAGTCTAGGTATAGAATTCATTATATATTGTTATTAGTTTTCGTTTTGTCAACATTTATGCGAAGCCCTGCTCTAGCAGTGAAAGTAGCAACCAGGTTAAGTTTGCTGGCCATGTCCTCACAGTTGTAAGCACCCCTGCAGTCCACAACTTATGAAACTTTGATCTTCGAGAGCATGCTTCAAAATAACAAATCCAATACGATATTATAGAGCTTTGGGAAACTATGCTGGCCTACTGCACTCCTATATTATTAATACTGTCATTTAGTTCCACCGTCATGCACTATACAATAGCTTGCTCCACTCTGAAGGTCTTTTATTAAAGCCATTGCATCGCGGTGCAAATTGCATTTTATAGCAATATATAAAGACTATAAGAAATAATTTTCCGTATCCATGTTTGGTATATCAATTTGTAATGTTTATTAAGCAATCGAAATTTAAACAAAACTGTCAGTTATGTTCGTTAGTGTCTTACGGACTTTTAAAACATTTTTAATAAAAAAAAGAAAAAAACCTTTTCAATTTTTATAGTTTAAAAAATAATAATACAAAAGGTTATCTGATGTTTCAACAAGAACTTTGTTTTCCAACAGGGCCATATTGGAACAACATAATAGTTTTGACGCTTGTTGATGTATTATTAGTAGAGGTTTTGGAAATTTTTGCAATAAATCAATATAATTTCGCTGAATATCGCAATAAAGTACTAAAAATTATTAAAAAATAAAATAGATTTGTATATATATAAAATTCATAAATAAATGTATAAATCAATAAAATATGTACTAAAAATTTGTATAAAATTCTTTTATAAAAATCGCGAAATGTTCTTCTGAAACTGTGAAAATATCACAGCCATTTTCTCAGCATTTTCAATAATTGTTGCTATCCACAATGAGCATACGGCGTAATTTAAGTAAGGCTTTAGCTTTTAAACCTACAAAGTGTACATGAATTATAGCCCGCCATCTATTCACTTTGCTTTTGTTTAATTTTTTGGGAAAAACAAAGATCTTGTTGAAGAACTCTATATATATATAAACATACATATTAAATAACATACATAAATACATACACAAGTAATAAAGGAATTTCAACTATTTTTATAAATATTAAAATGTAAGCGATTGTTTAACGACGCATTACTATTTACAGAAAATAAAAAACAACAACAAAATTTCTATATATTTTATAAAAAAAATGTCACAAATTTTTGCAAAACAATAAATATATATATATATATATATATATATATATATATATATATATATATATATATATATACATATATATATACTATATACAAACATATACTTTATAAATTAAAGTAAATAAAAGAAATAAAACAGAATTGTAATAAAAAAATATATATTTATATGCTATTTAAAATAAAAACATTATTAGTTAAAAAATAATTAATAAATGGTAATAAAAGTAAAATAAGTATTTCATAAAATACACTGGTCGCCACTTGAATAGCACACCCTAAGTAAAATCAAAAAATCGTCTTATAACTCTTAAAATTATAACCGCGGTAAACTTATTATTATATGTGGTCTTTCATGCCGTAATGTGTCAATAATTTTTCCCATTTCAGCTTTCGGCAATGTTTTGCCACGGCTTGCTTTCAATTATTTATTAACGCATTTCTATTTAGCGAATTTATTAACTTTAATGCCAAAATTCTGTCTCATAACTAAGTCTCAAGGAGATGTTCTATTCAAGTAAAGCATTTTTACACATTAATTTTAAGGTAAAAACATAATTAAAAAATATATATATAACGGTACATATTTTTAATATTTTTTTTCTCCAAAGCAGAGGTAAATAAAACATAGAATACCACATATGATTATAGCTTTTCCACAGTTATAATTTTAGAGGTATAAGAAAATTTTTTGTAACTACATGGGGTGTGCTATTTAAGTAGCAAGCAGTGTATATATGAATATACAAAAAAAAAAAAAAAACTTTATGATTAAGAAACCCAAAAAAACCTATATAACGTATAAAAAGAATTAGTATATATCAAGTGTAACAATTTAAGAGAAAATGTTTCCTTTTGATGAAACCCCTCCCTTATAAATAAAGAAAATAATATCTATATAAATATAGAAATACTTGTAATTAATAAAAGGAATATAATAATATAATAAAAGCCAATAATGGTAAACAATTTAATGGTTCCAAAGGTATCATCGTGGTCCAAAAAATTTTTCAATTTATCTAAAATATATATATATATATATATATAATATATATATATATATATATATATATATATATATATATATATATATATATATATATATATCGTTGTGTTGTCAAAGACGTCGTGAATGTCGATGAAAGCACACAATACCACTTGCATGGCGTTCAAAAACTTTCTAATCATCATCGTAACATGATACACAGACGTCACCGTGGATTTTCCCGTCTGATAAGCGAATTGGTTTTTATCACAAGATAGGTTTCACTAATACAACTATCCAGTAGTCTGTCTCTCCATCGTTTTAAGAAAAAACGTGTGCGAGTTTATTGGTCTGGTATAAAGACAATTTTTATCTCGTTTCAGGTTGCAGGCACACGGCAAGCCAGGATACTAGATATGAAAATTCTAGATAGTTGGAATAAGATATTATCACCTACCTATTAGAGAAAGCATGGAGAAATTTCTATAGTACCGGGTGATTTATAAGAGACGAACTACATTATCGCCTATTTTACCATCTCCTCACCAAAAATCCAATGTGCCTATCTCATATTCCTCTCGCCCATCGACTATAAGCTGTTGGACATTTAAACGTTTGGCAAAGGTAGTAATCATGTGAAGTGAGTTTCCAGAAGAAACTTAAAAATTTCTTCTGGAAATTAAATGTACGCCCCATGAGGATATTCAGAGACCATTTGTGTAATCTAGAGTCAGTGCTTATCGTAGTTGAACTGCCTCAGGAAGATTTCGATCTTCTAACAGTGATTCTGCCAGGTCAATCTTTTCGATTTTTTTATTTCTTTATTGTACTTTGTAAGTGCCCGTTACCTTTGATCTATTGAACAGGCGCTTTGCATCAGCCTCTTTTCCATTATACCACCAGAGAAAATCCCTCTTTGGCCTTCTAGTGTCTGTTAATGTTCCGGAAAATGATTTAAAGTCAATATCCCCTGAATAACAGAAAATACTCGAAAGATTCTCAAGTCTCAATTGGTAATCCTGGGATAGCGATATGGGAATGCAGTATATCAAATAGGATTTGTAAAATATTTTTCACGTTGTATTTTGAACTGAAAACTATGACGAAATTTCTTTATATTCTAATTAATTACGTGTGCGGCAAGCGTGAAACGATTTTTGATTGATCACTGAAATTGTAACTTTGAAAGCTGCTGAAATATATAGGGTCCACCAAATAATTTTTTTTTTTGAAAATGATATAAAAAAAAACTACTCAATATTTTCTCAGATTTCTTTTTTTATTTGTAAGTACAATCCTTCCGGATCGGAAGGATTATACTTACTTTAAGCACATTATCGATTGTGTACAGCTGTATTTCAAAAGCGTCGATTGTCTCTGGATTGTTGGCATATTACTTATCTTTGACGGCACCCCACAAATAATAGTCCAACGGTGTCAAATCGCAGCTCCGAGGTGGCCAAACGACATCAGCTCTGCGGCTGCTAATGCGATCTTCAAAAACAGGGCGCAAAACATCGAGTGTACTTCGGCTGTGTGGCACGTAGCGCCGTCCTGTTGAAACCAAATGTTGCTAATATCCTCCTCTTCAATTTTTGTGAAAAAAAATCGTTCAACATGGCCCGATAACGATCGCCATTGACTGTAACGGCCACTCCCTGCTCATTTTCGAAGAAAAATGGCCCAATTATGCCTCTGGACCAAAATCCGCACCAAACAGTGACTCGTCTTGGGTGTATCGGCTTTTCAATGTATGCGTGCGGGTTTTCTGTGCCACAAATGTGACAATTTTGCTTGTTTACATACCCGCCAAGATCAAAATGAGCTTCATCTGAACAGATAATTTTTGATTATGCAACATTACCATGATTTTCAAAGTAATGTCGCAATATTTCCCAGCGTTGTTCAAGCGTATACACAACCATATTCGTTCAGCGGAAGGATAAAACTAATTATCTGTCAAATCAGACATGAGCTAAGTGTTACCATTCACGAAATAAGCACTAGTTAAAAAAAAAACAATAGATGGCGGACCCTTTATTTGGAAACCCTAAAATTAAAAAGTTTTAACATTCAATTATTTTGACATTTTAGAGAGCCTGTTTTCAGCTTTTTTGGTTATAAAACCACACACTTTTTTCGAAGTATTTTTGAATAATGTATAACATTTGCATCTTTAGCAAAGGAAGTTTCCAGTTATACAGCCCATTTCTATTATTAAATTTATTCTCAGCGTAATAGTTATCAGCACCTTAACTCAAAAACGATTAAAATGTTAAGGGAAATTTATACAAATAGCGAAAAAGACAAAATTATCTTATCGATTGGCAAAAAAATATTGATTAAAAAAAACGCTACTAATATTTCTCATTTGTTATTTGGCTATTAGTTTTGGCCAAGAAAACATATTTCAGTTGTTTCTAAACAACGCTTCAATTAGCGAATAAAACCAAAAATAAAACAAAGAAACGCAAAAATCAAAATCGGGGTGATAAGATTCCTCAGAAATGTGTAGTCCCAATGTGGAATACGTTTTAACTAAAACCTTAATCGATTTTATAGAGGAGCATGATACCATTGGCTATGAAATCATATCCGAATTAAATAAATTCGATCAATATATAGAAGGTACTAATAAACAATCCTGCAACTCTACCATTAATAATCCCAAAGAGGATGAGCTCAATGAGGACAATACTAAGGATGATATCATCATAAACAATCAGGATAAAATAATTATGGATTATGCTGACTATACTTGGAACTGTAAGGGACAAACTTTGTATGTATGTAAACTCTGTAAGGATACTTCAAGTCCTAGCAAGGAATTTCCCAAAGTTGAAGATTTTTTGGATCACATGCAAAAAATGCATTCTCAGTTTACAGAAAATGAACTAAAACAACATAGTTTAGATAAGAAATGTGAACAACTATGGGTTGGCGAATTTGAAAGAATGAAAAATTCGAAATATAAACGACACAGTGAAGAGTTTCTCAAAGAGATCGATGAGGTAAGTTCTGCACCAATTTAAAAAATTTTTGTTGAATTTATTAAGTGGGATAGCGGAGAACGCACTTCATTACTTTTTTTTTAAATACGGTATATAAGTAATTAATTACGGACCAAAAAAACTTCGACAACATTTGGGAGTTTTAAAATGTATAAAACTCGACTAAGAAGTGCCTAATTTCCACTCTTAGACATCAAATTATCACACTTAAGTGCCTCTTTATTACCGCAATTAGACACCTTTTTTCAAAATGTAACAACTAATTATCACCATTAAGAACTATACTATTACCCCTTAGCGCCTAATCACCATCTTAAAACAAATATCGGGAACAGACTCGTACTTAATATAAAAATTATCTCAAGTAGCAACAGACTTATCGGTTGCAAACCATATCTAAGTTATCGGTAGTTAGCTTCTCCTTTGGCAATTAACCAGAAATCTTCGTTATCTTAGAACGCGTTTGCACGCCATTTCCGCTGAAACATTCAAATAAATCTTATGCAACGCAGCTGGTTAAGTAACTTTTGTGGTGGAATAATGCTAACCATTGGATTTAAGCCTACGTAAAGCATTTACTCTTTTTGAACGAATAAAGAAACATTAAACCCAATGAATGAAATGGTGAAATGAGAATGCAACTTCAAAAGGAAATATAAGAAAAATTGACGAGTCAAAATTGACGAGTGTGAATTGGCAATTACTTTTGCAAATACAAAACTCATTTAAACGAATATAAAAAATCAAACTTTTTTTGACTTGACTCCATCATGCACTGCATTGCGCTGATACTAGGAACATAGGTAGTAGGATGGAGGAAAAAAGGAATAGTGTAATTTGTTATACGATTCACTTGACAATCAACTACTAAAGGCTGTTCTCTAAAAGAGATAAGAGTACTGCGTAATAAGTGATTATGTGCAAATAATTGTTTTATTTCGTCAGCAGAATACATTCTGCTAGACTTTGAGAGTTGTATTCCATGTCCACATATAGATCTTGTAAATATTACATAGGTCAGATGGAGTGAAGTATTTCTTACACCGTTTAAAAAAAAAAACCGAGACAGTTGTATGCTTCTTTCGACATTCGTAAAGTATAAATTCTCATGCTCAGGACATTGAGAGCATTTGACTCCTTAAGATCCACATTACCACCACATTGTCACAAATGACAACACACAACCACGTTTACGAGTATGTGTCGACAAACAACATTGGATATTGCGGGCATTAAAATCGACCCTGTTAGCACGACCGCCCTCAGAGATTTTTGCCAAGTCGTTTTTTGTCATTCATATTCTGCCTTTTTCCTTTAATTTTTCAACAAACTCGACCTACGGCCAAAAGAATATGAATGAGAAATGTTGTTGCTATTTGCGAAAAAATAGAAAGGATTGAAAGCGAAAAGAAATATTAGAGTGGGAAAAAGAATAGAGCCTTGTGAATGCCTAAATTAATCATGAACTCATTAGATGAGATCACATCTATAACCGCTTTTATAGAGCGATCTCTGAGAAAGCTCGATATAAATCAAGAGAAGTGACTACAGACACCGAAAGTTTGAAAGGTTTGGAAATATCCAAGCCATAACCTTGTTCTCTTCAAATCCATAAATGGATTTGTTCCACCTCTCGGAGAATAATGCCAGCAGGTCGCCACTAGAGCGGAAGTCGCACCGATAATGGCATAGCAAATCGTTCGACTCTAAATACTTCACAAAGTGGTGATCTCCATAAGTTTGGAGATTGCAGAATAAACCGCTATTTGGCGATTATTTTTAGAGTCTCACACCTGTTAGGGATGGGCGTTACGTTAGCAACATTCCAACAATTTGTAAGTATACGGTAGGGAAATCGATTATTCGATTTTTTTTAAAAACTGGTTTTCGAATAATTCGAAAAGTAGAGCTTCAAAAAACCGGTTTTCGGTTATTAACAATTCAAATAACCGGTTAACCGGTTCTTTTTTAAATATCTTAATTCTTAAGTACTGAAAGTTGCTTAAGTTTCGAACAGCTACTCAAGGAGCTAATTTCGTTTTTGTTGTATTACTTGGTAGAGAATGGAGTTGAAAGGTTTCTTATTATAGTTATAATTTAGGTGCCTGTGATAATAACAAAAATTAAATGTTTTACTTTGAATAAATCTATTAGTAATATACCAGTCCATAATTGCCTCGACAAGAAAATTTGCTTAGATTTTGAGCAGCACTGTGTGTAAATTTATGCACCACGTATTTAATAGCGTCTGTGTCACTGTGGTATGTTGGGTAAGAACTCACCTTCCACGTAAGAAGTCGTCGGCTCAATCCCAGGCCACACCGTCTGGCAATTTTCAACAGCGATATCACCTCACAACATTACTAGCGACTGGTTATGTGTATTTAGGCTGTGAAAAACTTCACTAACTAAAATATTTGCCGTTTGTGGGTTTATTGGCTTTCAATGAGTCTAGTTGATCATTCTTCATATATAAAAAGCAATATTTATTTACAGAAGCTGAGAAAAGGTTATTGTTGCTCAAGAGTGCATAACTTTTTCCATCTACCTTGGTTTTCACGTTCTTTGTGAAACGTTCAAGGTTGTCATATATACAAAAATAATTATATTTATACAAATAGTTAAACGATGAGCATATTTTCATATACAGGCACGATATGATCCACTAAAAAGCTAGCTAGTTAGCTAATGCTTGTTAACGTTAAGATTAGATTAGATTAAGATTAACAGTACGGTTTCGATATTTGATATAGTCACTGCTACAAATGCGTGCAATTGTTGAACTTATGAACGTAATGAGTGACTTACGAACAAGACTCGTCCGAAATGATTTTAAGGCGTCAGGAGTTTAGTTTTCGATTTCTTTAATTTATTCAAATTTAGGAATAGTAACTCTACTAATGATAACACGGTGCAACGAAAAAAAAAAAACGAAGTTGAAATACCTAGAAAATAATGTTACTTTTCTGATAGGCGTTATCGAGTAGAATATGCTTCTGTTTTTGGAATTTTGGAAACACCTCCAACATCTCAAATTACGGGTAAAAGACTTTGCCGAATATTAATCGATTTCAAGTTTCCTTTCGGACTTGGAAAGAAGAAAAACAGAGTTCATGAGTTGCATTACTAAAAACCTTAATAACTCCATCAATTTTCAACCGATTTCTAAAACGAAAGACTCATTTTATTCATAATTAAACATAGTTTTTTAATTCATTTACAAATATAATACAGTACGCAAGAACGCATCTAAACTTGAAAAATGTGGAAAAAATTGGATGAAAAATTACATATGTATATATATTTAAATGAACGGTTTCTCTTCTTGTCAAAACTTAAAATCAGATAATATTCAGTTAAATTAATAGGCTATAGGTGCATGATGTACCCAAAAACCGGTTTTTATGCGTAATTCATATTTTGGCGGCGCTATCGCTATCATAAAAATGTATCACTTGACAGGTATTTTTTTGTCGCACCGTGTAATGCCTCAGTGAGTTAGAAATCGGAAAAAAATTTGTTGTCTTTACGCAGTCAAAATGCTGATCAATTATCGTATTATTTATGGCATTTATTTTTTGTTTAACGATTTTTTATATTCTTATCTAATTAATTAGATAGTGTATAAATACTAAATCGGTATGTAATTTAAAATTATCAAAACAAAAAACAAATGTCTACTATAATACTACCTGTAAACAATAAAATTATTAGAATCACAATAAAAATAAATTACATTTTGTAAAACATACCGAACTCTTTACAGGAAGAATTATATATATATTTTTTTTTTGCAAATCATGATGACAAATCACAATTTTGTTTTGCAATCTTCAATCTAAACGCAAAATTATAAGATGATATGAAAACTTATAAATTATCTTATCGTTAATTTAAAAAAAAAATATATATATACAGTGATGATCACATATTTAGGGACAACAAATGTTGTCTTTTTGCAGCAATTTTTAAATTATTTACTTATTATTTAACAGGTAACGAAAGCCCATATGTTCGGCGTGACGACAAGAGTTTCCGCTGGGAACCTAACTCACGAGCTGACAGACTAGTACACTGCGTACTAGGCTATCGGTGCACAAAAAATATATAAAAAAGTAAATTCTGTAAATGTATTAACAAAAAATTTTCACTTCAAAGACAATTTCGAGCTTTTTTAAACCAAATATATCCAGTGGTCCATTTAAAAGTTTAAATTTAAAAATACAATAAAACAAAAACGGTATGAAAATTTGCCAAATTAATTTTTTTGCTGTGAAGTTCAATTGTTCGGGTTAGAAACGAAATATTATATAATTAATATGGCTGCCGCGGGTGGCCTCACAATACCCTATTCGATCGATCAATTTTCGTGAATTTTTTTTGAGTGTATGGGGTCGTATCTCGACAGTGGCATCACGAATGTTGGCCTTCAAATGCTTAATTGTCTCTAGTTTTGTCGTCATAACTCTGTTTTTAACAGCGCTCCCAAGAAAATAGTCCAACGGTGTCAAATCGCAGCTTCATGATGGCCAACTGACATCACCATTTCGTTTGACGCAATAAATCGATTGTGGCATGATATGTGTGGCAAGTTGCACCATCCTGTTGAAACCAAACATAATTTACATCAATACCATGAAGAGCAAAAAAAATAAAATTGATTATCATGGTGCGATAGGTGTCTCCATTGACCGAAATGGTTGCGCCGTTCTCATTTTCAAAGAAATATCGGCCAATGATGCCTCCGCTTAAAATCCGCACCAAACAGTCACTCGTTATGGCTGTTTTGGCTTCTGTAAGACCACGTTTGGGTTTTCTATGCCCCAATTACGACAATTTTGTTTATTAACCAAGATTGATAAAAAAAACCTGGTTTTTTGATGGGTTTTATTGGTTTTACATATACCTCCGAATTTTTTTCAAGTCGACAATCACGTTGTGTTTGTATTTAGAATGCAATTTTACACTCTTGGTGGTATTAAGATCGAAGCAGACTGCAATTACTTTGTTTGTATCATGCATTATGTGAAAAACAGCAAAGCGCAAATTACTTCGTTCTACGGCTAAAAAATCGTAGAGTGAGCGATTTTTAACAAAAAGTGTAAGGGAAGCAAAAGTAACACATATTCATCTCGTTTAAAGGCATGTCGATTTACGGTCTACGTTTTCAGAAACTATCTAGGCCGTATAAAGAGGTATGAGTTTATTTTTTAACATGTCACCGAATCATTTTCTTTGAAGAAATACAAAATTGGCCTCAAAGTTGGAGCGCCTTAAAAGACGAGAAGTTTTTCTGAGACGGGACTTGGAAATTGGCTCAGAGGTAGAGAAAAGATGTAAGCAGTGATTTGATAAATTTGTTATTTCACTATCTTTTTGAGGTCATAAATGAAACAAATAAATTTGTAGTCCCAATACGTAATTTACACCTATTTTTGTTGTAAATAAACTACGACAACCTTTAAATAAGAAAACCCACCGAGATGAGCTTCATCCGAAAAATTAATTTTCTTTTGTCTTGGTTTTTTTTGTCGTTGTTTTGGAAATAAATTTCCAATAAGCCCCAACGTTGTTCAAGCGTAAATTCACTTCGTTTAGTGGAGATAATATACTGAATTTTGTGACAGAATAGATCGCCAGATTCGAAATAACCGCTGGTTCAAATTTAAACCGATAGATGACCAACCCGATATATGTACCGTTTGGTTCGATAACCTTCTGCCATCATTGTAGAACTTGTAGGTTTTCTGAGCGAAACACTGATCCCATTGCTTTTTGCAGTCGTCTACGAAATTAAAACTTAGATCATTTAGAGAGTTCTGCAGAGATCGAAACAATAGATAATCTAAAGATGCAAGGTTGTCCGGGCTATATGCGTCACAACATCCATACCAAGCTTTCTCAGTTTTTGCCGGGTCATCAAAGATGTGTGTGGTCTGACGTTATTATGATGAAATTGAATTGATTTCCTCAATTTCGTTCAATCAATCGTTTAGAAGATCATTATAAACAATTCCCCTTCGATCCCACCAAACACACAGCATTACCTTCATTGTTGTTAATACTGGCTTTATCACCGCTTACGAAGCTTTATCTTGCCTCGTCTATGATATTTTCACACATTATTGTTGTACGTGATCCACTTTTCATCGCCCGCAATCATTCGCTTCAAAAATGTTCCGATTTCATTCTGTTTTAGCAGAGAATTGCAAATGAAAATTCGCTCCAACAAATTTTTCACTGTTGATTCATTTGGCACGCAAACATCGAATTTCTTTGAGTATCCAGCTTTCTTCAAATGGTTGATAACTGTTCGGTGGTAAATGCCTAGCTTCCACGCTGCTATGTACCTGCCTTCCACAATTTTTTCCATGATTTCGTTGAAATTATCAGAAATTATCAGATCTAAAACGAGCAAACTATTAATCTTAAACTTCTCATAGCCTCAAAATTTGATCCAAATAGCTTTGTAGTCAATACCAGAATCATCAGTCAGAAAGTGGGCGTAGTACCTCCAAAACAGACTAAATATTGATTTTTGTATATGTATCTTGAGAACGGTAATAGTAGAAGATTCTAAATTAGGTTCAAACAACGTAGTGAACAATAGACATCATCAATCAGTAACTAAGCGAATAAGATAAGTGGGCGTGGCACCTTAAATTCATACTAAATATTGAATATGTGAAAAACGGCAACAGTTTACGAAATCTATCCAAATTAGTTGTGCGTCAACCGATTTAAGCCCTTAAACGAAAGGTGAAGTCAATACCAAGGTTTTTATGTATATGTAGTTTTTTTAGGTCCATTGGCCTCGGGCTATTGGCGTTTGAGTGAACCCGTTCGTATTGCATAAGTTTCACTTGAAAACGAAATTTGTTACAGCATTTAAACTTTGTTTGGCTATCAGTACAAATTATGTATTAATTTGAGGATACCTTGCAGAATTTAAGAGCAGATAAAATTGCTGCAGCCTCAGACTCAAATACTGATGTATTTAAAGGCATAATTCCATTAAGAAGCACTGATCTGTTTTCCCCGACTACAGCAAAGCCAACGTTTGTATCTGATTTTGATCCGTCCGTGAACAGAAGGAGCCAATTATCGTTTTAGAATTTTTTGAGTAATAGTTCGAAATAATGTTTGAATAATGCAGGAGGAGAGTTGGCTTTGTGAACAGATATAAGGTCCTTTATGAAAACATCTTGATTCAAATTCCATGGAGGGTAATTTTCTTTCAGTGGACAAATTTTCTGCAAGTAGAACTTTTGTGATAATTTAAAAATTGTACACAGATTAGAAGGATATTTTAGTTAAGTATTCTTTTATGTATTTTGGATATAATTGGTTTTAATAAAAGAGCAGTCGGGCATAAAGTTTTGTATATTAGGCGACAGTGGAGTTTTTTGGCATGAACAAGCAGAGGGTCAAAACCACTTTCGGCTAGTAAGATTTTTATTGGTGTTGTTCTATAAGCTCGAAGGCTCGATCTGATAGCAGCGTTAAGAATCTTTTCTAAGGGTGTTAATTCGGATTTTGATGCTTTGCTGTATATTACGAGACCATAGTCAATTTTAGACAGTATAATGCTCTTAGTCAATCTTAGAAGGCAGTTAGTATGTACATGGTAATTTGGTGATGCTAAATACTTGATAATATATAATCGTTTTAACAAATTTTTCTTTAAAAAATTACAGTGGAATTCGAAGTTGTAATTGTTGTCGAAATATATCCCAAGGATCTTGCAGTAATCGGCATTTTTTATTTTGCTATTATTATAGATCTCTTCACAATTTCATTTCGATATCTTAACAATTTTTCTTTCTGCATACATGGATATGAGTGGATTTTTCAAATGATATTCTTGGTCCTGCATGGACCGACAAAATATTAATGATGCCCCGTTTGATTTTATTTGTTTCTCGACTTTTCGACGTAATATATAAATCGTTAGCATACAGACAGTGATCCAAAGACTTATTGCTTTTTATTATTCGGCTTAGATCATCAAATGCGATTATAAAAAGTGTCACCGATAATTGGGACCCCTGGGGTATTTCATTGTGTAGAGGAATAATTTCGGACTGAGTGTCATTAACTTTGACAGCAATCTTTCTGTGTGATAAGAATGATTTTATGACGTTAAATAATTTGGAATCAATTGACCAATCTGTAAGCTTTTTAAGTACAACGTGTGCCCCGATCCTGTTGAAAGCTTTAATGAAGTCAATTGAAAGGATTGAGGTGTGGTTTCTGGTTGAGCGATTTTTATTTATTATATGATCAAAATATAACAAGGTGTCTATTGTACTTACATTCGTGTGAAAACCAACTTGGTTTGTGACAAAAAGTTGTGTTTCTTAATAAAGCACATGAGTCGTCTAGATACCATATTTTCAATGTTTTTGCTAAACATGGTAACAATGAAATAGGGCTAAAGGAATCAAGGCTGTCGATTGGTTTACCAGGTTTTATAATTGGAATAATAGCTGCAATTTTAAAGTACTGTGGAATGACGGGGATCGAAAATATTATTGAATAAATTTAGGATTCGAACTTTAAGAAGATGAGGAGAATGCATTAACATTGGATAAGTTATTTTATCCATACCCGGTTATTTACCTTTGGATGTCTTAAGACTTTAGAGCAGTTCCTGTAGCTTAAAAGGTTCTTCAAGTGCTTTCGATTTATTAGAACTTGAGTTAACTGCCATGGATGAAAAGGCTTGGTATTTTGACTGTTGAAAGATTACGGGAAATGTTGAGGGTTTGAGTTATCCGACCATTACTTAGCAAAAGATTGGGCTATAACGAATCCGTGATGTTGATGCTGTTATATGAAATTGACGTTATTGATGAAGGAACATAGTTGCCAGTTAGTTTGCCTATATTTAGCCATAAGATTTTAGATGAGGTCAAAGGATTAATAGTTTTAGAGAAAACATTAAATGATTTAATTTTCGCCTGTTTTTTAGCCCTATTAAAAGCAGCATTTTTCTTCTTGTATTCAATAAGATTTTCAGTAGACATATTCCGTCGAATTGACCTCCACGCGTGCTGTTTCTTAGTCGCTGCAGATTTTATGACCACCATGGCACAGATTTTTTATTCTATTGTTGGAAGATTGTGGAATGGATTCATTGGCAAGAAAGCTGCTTCACGGTTACTATTTTCAGATGATTTGAATTTTTTATTAAATTGTAGAATTTTATCTTGAAAGGAGTTATTAAGGAGTTATCTTGAATTATTAATATGCAGTTGAGTAATAATAGGATGGTGGTCACTATTATAAAGATCATCGATAATCGACCAATTCCACTTTGGAGCAATGAACGTGGAAGCCAACGAGAGGTCTATGTGAGTAAGTGTATTATGCGTGCTAAGATGAGTTGAAGAGCCATCATTAAGGACAGAGAGATTTGAGTTATTTAAAAATTTTTCAGCATTTTCCCTCTATAGTTATTTGGTGAGGAACCCCACACAGGACTCCATGCGTTGAAATCACCCATAATACATAGGGGGAACTAGCAGATGATATTATGTTGTGGAGATCGGCAATAGAGATGTTCTCCCGTGGTGGCAAGTAAATGGAAAATATAGAAAATTTAAAGCCAACGTTTATTTCCAGACCGATTAAATTTAATTGTGATGAGATATTAATAAGCTTGTGCGGTAAGTTTTTCTTAATAAAAATAGCGACCCTTTGTTTAGAAGATTAGTTGAGATTTGAGAAGTATCCAAAGTAGTGCCTTGGAATAATAGGGTCCCTTAAATTTTTTCGACAATGAGTTTCCTAAAGGCATATTATCTCAGGTGATTTTTACTTTATTAAAAGTTGAAAGTTGAAAAAGTTGTTATGTTATCCTCGAATATTCCATTGTAGAATGTTCAGACTATACACCGAACTGGACTGAAAGAAACCAAATAGGAAAAAAGGATTAAATAAAAATTAACTAAGATAACATTAAATTCACAGAATAATGCGATTTTAATATTAATGATGTCTTCTAACAAAGTGCAGCTTAAATTGTCACTTTTCAAAATTGTTCTTTTGCGAACTGTAAGCGGCGATTTAAGCTTCCTTTTTAAACTGTTGAATTCGAGATCGACGTCTAATAATACGTTAAGATATTTTCATTTATTAAATATTGTTCCTAAATATGTGACCACCACCGTATGTTGGAAAAATATTTACGTCAATTGTTCTTGAATTTCATCTTTTAAAGTCAAAATAAATAAGAAAGACGATAGAGAAGAAAAATCCATACACCAATTTAGATAACACGACGATAATTGAACTCCAAGTGGGTGGTTTATTAATTATCTCAATTTTGCAAAAAACAATTTATAAAAAACGACCTTAAAAAGGGCGATAACGTTTTAACAATGATCTCGCAATAATTTTGGCTTATCTGTGAAAGCGTTTAGTATTTTTGGAGTCCATCTGCATATGGCTGATGATTCATTAACGTATCGGCAGACCTAACAACTGACACTGGGGGAGTACCTGATTACAAAAGTCCATTAAGGTTTTAAATATTATTGAGTTCTTAATTTCTCAGCCTACAGATCGCAATTACATTTTATTTCCGAAGTTAATAGAAAATTTTTTCCACTGATTTTAAATAAGAGAAATGACAACCAGACTTCCTAGACTTTTTCTAAAGCGTGACGGGTACCTTAAAATATATACTATATCCCATCAAAAATAAGGGTTGTAATAGTAGCACACGTGGTATCGCCTAAACCCGTTATAGGGAAGTTGAATACTTACTCTTTTTATTCGATAACCTAGAGACGGTTCGAAATCTAAAGTGCGATAGGTACCTAAAAAGATATCCTATAGCTCGTAAAAAACCAAGACGGTTATTATCTCCTATTAACCAATAAGAGAAAAGATAAATTCTTTAATGCTTACAAACACTTAAAGTAGGTCAAGCTCTGATGAAAGCTCATGGCCAATCTTATGTTCATCGTATATCAATCTTATATTCATCATATATATTGGCATACAAATTTGGTCTAATACTGTGCCCAAAAAGATTCTTTAATGCCCGACTATCGCCAAAGATAATCATGTTGCCTGATCGCGGAGAAAAGCATTTCAGAACCTAGTGCTAATCCCATAAGCTTGATATCGTACGGATAAATAAAGGACTAACAGTGATGTAAATAGACCAAATAGAAAGTACCTAGGGCAAATGGCCAAGTGTCTTTCAGGTTGAAATTTACTAAAATTCATTGTGCCATGAGATAAATCTACAAATGGTATCAAAAGCGAACACATAACTATATTTTCAATTAGTCAGGCCGTTTTGAGGGCGCTTCATATTCATTTGGACCGTGGCTGGTTGGAGAGCATTTTGGCTACAGCCAACGACTCGTCAAAGTTACTGCTGGTGAACTGGCGGAGGTAAAGTCTGTAGCAGTCATTACTGCTATTAAATGGGCAGATGACACGTCAAAGGTAGACAGATGGAAACATTCTCAGGGTCTTAAATTGGGAGGGCCTTTCTATGGAAAAGGGATGTATAATTTACGGCGACCGGAGATTGGTGGGATAGGTTAGATTAGAGAACAGGCAGCTTACAGGTCATAAAATGCCGATGTTTGCAACACCATGAGGCGACATATCGTCCTGAGTAAAAAAATAAAAAATAAGGGGAGAAAGAAAAGTAAATGATGGAGAAAGGGCACGAAGAAAAAAAATTGAAGGTTTTAATCTCCAACAATTTGCCCTTGGCAAACCGAAGAACAACAGTAGTATCAGCACACCAGAGAGAAATTAGAGTTCAGAGTCGATGCCTCTCGGTCGAAAACCTAGAGCAGTGACACAATAGATGTTCTTGTCTTCGTACAGCCTACAGTGATCGATATCAGTATTTTTCCATCTACAGGTTATCGAACGGATACCGCAGTGGCTACGCCTTACCAATTGAGAGAAGATAAGACTTCCTACGACTCGAAATTACCGACCTCGAGACCCCAAAACTTAGTTCGCAATACCCGATTTGACTAGCGTTCGGAAGAAAAACCTCTGGAGTCCACCAATATAATGATTTAAAGGCGGCAAAACACAGTCTTCAGTTCGTAGGATGCTTACTCCGAACCATGATAAGCTAATTCGTCAGCCATCTCATTTCAAATGTTACCACAATGACAACGAAAATTTAACGATCTTCCGCAGCCTAGCCAGTGTTAATCTGCAGTCCAGAACGACTTTGGACCTAATGGAGCACGATCTAAGAGCCGCCTAACTATCTACAAAAATAGTCACCGCATCCTCAATGCTCCAAATCTCATTCACAATCACCTCCACTGCATTTCTAATTGCAAAAACTTCCGCCCGGAAGACATTTCACTTGCCGTTCATCTAATACCTAAGATCAAGCTTTTTGCAGTAGACTCCAGCACCAGTGCCTTCCTTCCTCTTGGATCCGTCCGTGAACAAGGCCATATCAACAAGAGGAGGGTCGTACTCCCTCCATTCATAACTGCTCTTTATAATCAGCTCCATAATCTCAGAACTTATAGCTTGCAGGACATAATCACTGCCACATTCATTCGTTCTAAGACCCAATGCAAAACAACGCAAAACAAGCAAGTGTCTTTAATCAGCATCTCGCCAAAGAACCTGCTTTGTAAGCCGTAGAGCACTTTTTGCCGTCTGCAGGTGAACTTGAAGGTCCAGAGGGCAGAGATCGAGCATCACGTTCAGAGCCTTCTGCGGAGTACTCCTATTTGTCCCTGTGATGGGGAGCGAAGCAAAATTCTGCACATTATATAGCATCAATAAGTCCGATCTACTGCCCAAAGCGTGTCACCAAACAAGGCCACCATAAATAAGAATGAGGAATATCACAGTTCTATACAACCAGTGTATAACATGCGGCTTCAAATCCCACTACATTCCAATCGAGTTCTTGCAGTAATAAAGTGGCATCAAACTCCTCTTCGTACGCTTTCCTCTTCCAGTTCAATTGACGGCAGCGCGAAGGAAGTGACTTTACGCTTGCTGGTAAATAGAACAAGCTTTGGCTTCACTGAGTTAACTTTCAGACCACTGCGGATTGCCCAGTCTGCCAAAGTATCATTCAACAATTCCGACAAATTTTATAAGAATTTAACACTCACAAGCAGAACTATGCCATCAACATAGGCAACCTTCGTACCCAATTGGTCAAATTCCCCTCAGTCTCCTCAATCAAAAGAAGCCACAAAAGTAACGACAGAAGACCCCCTTCCCCCTGTGGGTTGCCTCTAGTGACCGACCTCCTAATAACTTTCCCCAACGTCAATTGTATCCGATAGAGATCAGATCAGTTATCAGGGATATTCGGATGGCGGAGAAGTTGCACTGTTTGCACGTTTCTATATGATAAACAATTGAGGAGCGTGGTGTAAATGATCAATTGTGGTTAATTGGGCTTCATCTGCGAGCGGAATTACACTGATCCTTATGTGCGGGTGTTCGTATGGGTCATCTTTCATGACAATAACAGGGCACAAAATATCTTTTAAGTCGATGTGTCGACATTTGGGCAACCTATTTGCTGGTGTTAATAATAATAATAATCGCTTATAGTACGAGTATATTGTCTGTAGCTGTAGTTTTATTTACAGCTTAGATCTCAGTCTAAGAATATTATACAAAAGCCTAAACTTCTGTTGACCATTAATGTCCCGAATTAAGAACTTACCTTTATTGTAAAAGATTCCAGTGACTTATTTATAGCCATCATAATAATAAAGCTTGTTGGAAAAGTGGAATAGAGAATAAACGTTGTTGATCTATATTCAAAATCACATAAATATTTAAGCTTCGTTTATATTTTCAGTTTTTCAGGGTTTGGAATACAGAATATGAGAAATAATTTTGAATAATTTACAAAAACACTTTATATCTATCGATTTCTCATGGAAATTATTTAATTTTTGTTTACTTTTTATTTGCAGATCTTGGACGTGGAAGAAGATTTTGATATGAATGGCATCATTAATTCACTTGATAAACATAAAAATGATCAAGAAACTGATAAACATTCAGAAACATCTTCTGATTCGGGTATAGAAACAAATGTAACATGTTTATCTGCTGAAAACCAAAATTCCGCAAACGATTTATACAGTGAGAAGGAGCAAAAAAAGAAGAAAAAGAAACGTATCTCAGGTCAATGTGATGTTTGTAATCGTATCTTCAATGATCTGTACAATTTGCGCATACACAAAATGATTCATACCGGCGAAAAACCTTTTCAGTGTGAAGAGTGTGGTAAAAGATTTCGTCAATTTAATAAATTAAAAATTCACTGCATTACCCATACTAACGAGAAACCGTTTAAATGTGATATATGCGGCAAAGGATTTCGTTTTCGTAACTATTTATCGGTACATAAACGTTTACATTCCGGTGAAAATCCCTATAAATGCAAGTATTGTGATGAATACTTTCATTCCCTACACTCAAGACGTCTACACACGAAAATGCAACACTGTGAAACGAAAGCGTTTACTTGCACAATTTGCGGAAAAGTTTTAACGGCTCAATGTTATTTAACGGCCCACATGAAAAGACATACAAATCAAAGAGATTTTAAATGCAGCACATGTGGCAAATGTTTCTTTAGCCAATCCCAACTAAAGGATCATGAGTTGGTCCATACAAATTTAAAACCATATGAGTGTGATGTATGTAAGGCACGCTTCCAGCGTAAATCGAATTATACACAGCACTTCAAAATACATACGGGCGAGAAATCGTATGTATGTCACATATGTTGTAAATCGTTTGCTCAAAATTCTGGTCTCTATGGTCATATGAAATCGCATGCAAAGTGAAAAAGTGTAAAAATTATTAAAACCTGGAATTCCATGAATTCTTTTGATTATTTTTTAATAGTAAACTCCCATTAATTATAAAAAATATTTTAATAGACTTTTAATTGCAAATATAAAACTCTTTATTCAACTGATACTGCACAATTCGGTCACAAGGGTCAAAAAAACAGCAAACCACGGAAACAGGTAAGTGTATGCATTGATGTCGTTAATTAATATCCAAGGGTTGTTTAAAAATCTGAAAATATTCTTTTAAATTATAATAACACACTAATCTCGAATTTATGTGGTCAGTTTTAATTATAAAGTAAACTTCTTTTGCTTTTTAAATCCATATAGATTAGTAGTGTTTGCTGTGCTTGGCGATTTTCTGAAAGAAAGATGAATTTGCTTCAAATGTTGTGTAAAGAATGAAAGTTTTCCAAGTCTCTTTAAAATTTGAAAAGTAGCATACGGTGAGTCCTCTTTGTGTAAAAAGATAAGTTACGTTAGGGAAACCTATTTTGTGATGAAAGCTATTCATTGCTTAGTGACGACTGTTTATCATGTTACGATGATGATTGGAAAGGTTTTGAATACTAGGCAAAAGGCCCTGTGTGCTTGCACTTGGTTAAAAATCTGGATGAGGTAGATATTGAAATCCATCGTTGTAAAGCTAGATTTGTGTGATTCATTGAAGACCTTCAGAGCCATTAGAGGCTGTACACAAATTGGCGTTTTATCGCCTATTATGTGCACACTGATCATTGATGAACTTTTGGAAAATTTTAACAATTGGTGGTTAGATGGAAGGACGTAACCATATCGCAGGGAGATAGGGTAACCTATAAAACTTACAAAGATGATGACTGTACTATTTACTAGACGTAGGAATCTGAGACCCACTGAGTCAGCGACAACTGGCTCAACTATTGAATTTTCAGATGAAGTGAAATATCTGGGGAATCCGAACAGGATTCTCACATGGGGGAAGCATTTGTTCTATGCTTCACACAAGGTCATAAAGGCTCATTATGCCCGTCTCAGCGCTTCTATGGCAAAGACAAAATGATGTACTGGTATGACCTTACTTTTGTTTCAATCAGGGGTGTAATGAAGACCTGTCCCATACTTGCCATTGGAGCCATCCGGCATATATGTATGTACTTTCTTTGTACATATCGGTGATGTAGCGGCTCTTAGATTGTCAGGTATCTACGGTTTGAAGGCTTGTGACATGGTGAATAGTAAGCCACCACGATGGCGATCTGCTCTATGATGCTGCGAATTTATTACTGTACAATTTGTGCCGTAATATCGGTTTACCGATAAATTAAAACAAATGCGGAAGTTTACTCCATCATCACTTGTGTTACGAAATGTCTGATGAGAAAATCGAAGGGTACAAGTATTTATGTAATGCCAGATAGTCAAGCAGCCTTAGAGTCTTTGTTATCGGGAGAACATGGTGTATTCACAACATGCAAGGTTTCTGATCTGAGGGCCAACCTGGCAATAAAGATTGACTATTGGAGAAATAATAACAGAATTACAGTGCCACGCCCAGACCAAAGTAAATGTAAAAGTTTCTAAATTTGATCCCAATATCTTCGTGGTCAGTAGAAATTATTATTCAAATAGTTGATTTTTGTATAAGGGCATTTCCACAGAAAAGTCCACCCTCACCAAAAAATTAAAAGTGAGACAACATACTTTTCTTTCTTGTACTATTAATGATAAATATTCAAATTTAATTAAACTAAAGAGTTCAAATCTCTCGTTAGTTTCGATGCCGAGATACTGGGCTAAGAAGTTCGAGTTCAGTGTTTTAGTTAGTTTTGGTTAATTTAAGGGATCTTTCGTTTTAAAATATATGTTACTATGTAATTATACAATAACACATTTACAACAATACTACAACAATAATTAACCGTAAAATAAATACCCAAAACCAAATATATATATCAAATAACGGTAAAATATTGGTTTGCTTTAAATGGTATTCTAATGTAATGTAACGCTAGACAAAATTATATTTTTTCTCGCACTGATGATCGCCAGTGCGTGAAATTTTGCATTTTAACAAAGATTAATAAAGTAAAGTAATTAAAAAAAACCTCAGTTTTTAATTAAATAGTTAATTTTTTATTAATTTTCAAAAGTGTGCAACGTCACACCAGATTGTGAATAATTATTTATTTTGAATTTTAGTAAATATACTTTTATGAATTAGTCAGACAAAAAGAATGAACATGAAGTACCTAAAAAATGATATAACTTCTACAATCAAGTAGAACGAGTATGTTTTTGGAATTTTCAAAACACCTCCAAAATCGCTATAAGCTAGTAACTTAGCTGAATATTAACCGATTTTAAGTTTCTTTTCGGATTTACAAAGAAGAAATACAGGTCTTTTAAATGATATATACAGTATTGGACAAAACATATGCACGAGCTTGCACTCACTATCTATAATATATCTTCATAACATAGAAAAGCTCATTCGAATTTTAATTTGATTTATTAATTTATAACGATAATGTTCTCCTTTTAATAAAAAAAACAAAGACAAATTTGTAACATTAAAAATGTATGTTAAAATTACAAAACCGCTATATTGCATTGTTCAAAACAATAGCACGAAATGTTAGATAGTTAATTACCAACGACAAAAAACATTCAATAACAAAAACGATAATTTCAACATTATAGGAATAATTAGAGAAAATTTAAACATCTTTATAATCGTACCGAATCTATCAAACTCTGTCCCTAGCCAACAATATTTTGCAATATTCTACAAAAATGGCTAACAGTTATTAGCATTTAGAAGTAAAAATAATTAATGATTATGATAAAGATAAATCAGTGATATCAATTGCAAACATATTTGGAATTCAACACGGTATTATTTATGGTATAATAAGTCGTTTCTGTTTTTCACGCTCATTAAGAACCATACACATAGATTATAGACCCCTGAAAACCAGCAAACGGAACGACCAGGCGATACTTCGTTTAATAAAAAAGTGTCTTTATATCAGGAAGGTCTATTAAAAATCAATTAAAATTAAATCTTTCGATTAGATGCATTCAATCATTGTCTATAGAAGGTAGATTAGTGACATGATACTAAGTGCAAAAAGACCATTCACTACTGCCAAAAACAGATTGATCAGAATTGAATTTACAAAGGAGCAAGTAAACTTAGATATACTTTTAATGGAAGACCGTACTCTTTTCTGATGAATCTAAGCTTAATGTGGGACGTTCTTATGGATTTAGCATGTTAAGCTGAATAAAAAGAACAACGTATTAATGCTCGGTATACCAAAGACACGGTAAAACATAAAGAAGGAAGTGTTTTTGTCTGAGAATGCACTTATGGCCATGGAATTGGGTCAATACACAAAATAAAAGGTGTAATGGTGTAATTCGTCTATAAAGATATTCTGGAATACATAATGATACCGCATGCAGAGGAGAAAATGCCACTTGATTGGAGATATCAACAGGACAACAATCCAAAGGGCAAAAGTAAATGAGTGAAAAAGTGTTTCGTAAGCAAAAAAATAAATGTCTAGCCAAATTTGAATCCCCCAGAAAACCTGTGGGATATTTTAGATCTCAAAATAAACAGCGATAATTCCAGTAATAAGGACGAACTTTATTGACTAGTGGAAATTGTATTAAATGAAATTTCTAGTAAAATATCGAATCTAATCGAGTCAATAACAGGAATATGTAAAGAACTTTAAAAAGATAATGGCTTGCAACTAAATATTAGTAAAATTAATATTAAAAATGAATTTATTGAAGACGTGCTTATGTTTTGTCGCATTCAAAAAACTGTGTTCAACGTGCAAAATGATTTTTTTTTTTTAGTTAAATAGGAATTTTCTTTTTTTTTTTAAATAGTTTAAAATTCAAAAGTGTTGACTTTTGTTATTGAGAAATTTTGTATTAACCAGTAGTTCGTGCGTATGTTTTGTCCAATACTGTATGTCGTTTAAGTAGCCTTGAAGAATTCCCACTATTTTATATGAGAACCGTACTACTTATGAATTAATTAAGGAATTATATTAAGTGATAAAATCAACCAGTTTGCTGAAAATTAACCGTAACTCGTAACTTGAAGACCCCACTCACTGAGATCAAATCATCGGCTAAGTAGGTCTGGTACTTTCCATACAAAGTTAATCGTAATTTTTGCATACCTTGAGACCAGTTAGAGTATACTTTCTGTATTTGGTCTAAGTGGCTTACTAATTAATACAAATTGTCAATTAAAAAGTGGGCGGAATTGGATAAATGGGCGTGATATCTCTCATACACGGTAAGTAATCGTTATTTATTATTAAGATTTTAAATCAATTAATAATGACGGTAACGGTATACAAAAAAATGTTGTCTCTAAATAGATGGCCACTACTGTACATTTGTACATTCCCGGGCAACGCCTGATGGGTAAAGCTAGTAATAAGTATATTAATATAATTTTCTAATATTGATATCTGTTTCGTATTTCTAAATACAAATGGAAATTTTAGTAACGTAACGCCATGTAACGTCACGTCAGTTATTAAGGCTAATAACAAAAAAAGGAAAAGAGATTTTTAAATTTCGTAAATTGGAAAATAAAGTTATATTAATTCAAATCCTATTAAAAAAGGTTTTATACAAACTATGCGATTTTGTGATTCAAGTCAAACACCACTACCGTTTTTTGTAACGTAACGCTAGATTATATTTTTGCTTATATCTTCATATCCTCAGGTTCGATTGTTTTCATATTTTTTTACTGACACTAGTGCTACTTAATTATTTCTCCAATATAAAAAAATCTTTTTACGAATTTGACTTTTTAATATTTATTTTTAATATTTTATCGTACAAATGTAATGTAAACAACGTCCAAATAGTCTTTCTTATACAAATCATCACGCTACCTCCCATATAAAGTAAATATAATTTTTTGCATTTCTTTAGAACGGTAAAAGTGAAAGATGTAATTTGGTCTAAATAAATTTGTAGTGAATACAATTCACCAGTCAAATAATGGCTATAATTGAATAAGTGGACTTGACGCCTACTTCTTTTTCCTGTAAGTCTTAAGAACGGTAATAGTAAAAACATCTAAATTTGGTTCAAACATCCATTTGATAACATTTAGATAACGAAAAGCAATTTAAGAATTTAAAGTGTTGGTAATATACATATCGCACTTGATCAACAACTCAAAATTTTTAAATTTTCAGTAAAGGTGAAAAACTGTTTCTGGTTACATTTGAAGAGAAGTTGAAAATCTGAATGCATCATAGTAAGCAAAAAATTATACCTTTTTTATGAAAATATACGATACATTTCTACTTCCACTTTTGTATTAATTCAAAATAATACCCTTTTGGTGATATAAAGGTAGTCACTACATTATCACGAAAATGATACAAATGTGGTTTTCGAGATCAAAGAAACGTTGAAATTTTTACAGTAGATAGATATTGGTGTTGTTAGTTGATTTCTTACAAAAAGTGGAATTTTTAAAATTTTGAGTTAATACCCCCTTGTTGATCAAGTGCGATATGTATATTTAAAAAAAAGTTGTTCTAGAGAACATCAAACAGAATCGAGCAAAAGAAACCCAAAAAAGAAATTTTATAGCTTCCTTTGCACCCCGTACAAATCTTTGAAGCATTTTCAATAAAAACAAGTCATAACTTTGTTTTTTTTTTATTTTACAAAAAGTTTTAAGTTTTCAAAATTTATTTTGGCATTAGTTTATGTTTTTATATATTTAAAGGCATGTCGCTTACAACAAATATTTCGATGAACTACATTCTAAAAACTACCATGGTAACTCTAAAAATAAAAAACTATGTTTTTCCAATAGAATAATTCGTATAAAATAGCAGAAAGGAAATTATTTTTTTTACAAAAAATATTAAAACTGTTGAACGATTATTGTATATTTCTATTCTTTTTTAAGCCTTAAAGTAGACTTTACATTGTTATTTTCATCTTAAATATTAAAGCAAAATTTTACTAAAAGACCAAAGAGAAAACAAGACCTTTGGTGAGAAATGTAAAGGAATTGCAGCCAATTTTTAGTTATAAAATAAATCAATTTTTATATATATTTACTATACATGTAGGAGAGTTGAGAGTACACGTTTTCTTTTTTGTATTGAAAATAAAGTTATTCATTACTATCTATGGTTATTTCATAAACTAATTCATCATCATCGGCCACATCATCTGGTGTTATTTGTTCAATTTTATGCTGATGTAAAATATCACTACTCAATATAAATTGACTACTATGTGACGTCTGCTGATGATGATGTTGTGGTGATGTCGGCGATGAAGATATTAAATGTTTATAATCACATTCATCAAGAATTTGTACTGTTTCTATTGTGTCATCTGAATTGTGGTGAGCGGACTGATTTAATTGATGTTGCAGCTCATCGTGATGTTGCAGCTGCTGTTCATCCACATCATTTGAGTGTTGAGAAGAATATTGTTGACTACTTTCATCTTCAATGAGTACCTCTTGTTTTGCCACAAGATGTTCCTCTTGCAACTCTTGTTCTCCTTGTTGCTGTGTTGTGTTTTGCTGTTGCTCCCCTCCTTCTTGTTGTTGCTGTAGCATGCCCTCTTCTTCCAATTTACGCCTGGTATTATAGCGACATTGTATGGATCTTTTATGGGCATCAAAATAGTTGATGTCAGTAAACTCTTCATTACATATGTTACATTCAAAATGTGACTGATGCAGATGCATTTGTTTGCGATGTCTGGCCATCTTGTGTGCATCACGACATTGCATGCCGCAAAAGGGACAAACTATCATGCGTCGTTTGCCCATGTGAACAGCACGTATATGTTCTTGTAAACTGAAATTTTTATAGTACGATTTTGGACACACATCACATTTAAACCGACGTTTTTTTTCATGTGTGGCTTCGCGGTGTCTCTTTAATTGGGTATTTTGAGCAAAAGTCTTGCCGCACACTTCACATATGTGATCCTTTTCCTGGTGCCTGCGTTGATTGTGCACCCGTATGTCTTGCTTAGTGGAGAAGTACAATTTGCATACTTCACATACATAAGGTCTTATGCCCATATGACGTCTCGCGTGGCCAGCCAAATATTTGCAATCTTTATAGGTTTCGTCGCAGTAAATGCATTGATAACGGTTGGTCCCCGGCACCAAATGCATTTTTAAATGGGCGGCTAGTTTAGATCTAACCATGACATCTGGACAAATGCCACATTCTACGGGCAGTCTCTGATCGGCATCTGAATTAGATATGGAAAATTCTACTATGGGTGTACCATCAGCATCATAATCCACAACAGTAGCAACTAGCTCATCATAAAGCATATATTTACGTGCAACGCCCTTTGGTATTTTATGCTCCTTTAGTGTATCTTCGGTTGGCTCTTTTGTTTTCCCCACTTTTACTGTTGCTGTTGTATTATTTGCTGATTCTGTTTCCTCTTCCATTTCCTCCAGTTCTTCTAAGCCCACTTCTTCATATTCCACATCGTGGCATTCATCTTCAGCTGCTGTGGCGAAACCATTTTCTTCAATGCCTTCTTCAAGCAAATGAACTTCTTCACTTTCCTCTTCGATAAACCTTTCTTTTGGCAAAACATCCGATTTTTGTTCTTGTGTGTCATTTTCATCTAAAATCTCTGTTTTTATTTCCAATGCTGTGTCTTGCAGTAACAATTGCTCAACATCATCATCTAATTCTTCCACCATTTCATCGTCATACAAGAATTCCTGTTCATCTATGCCCTGGCAATTCAAGTCATGTAGACCTTGAGACTCATGCACGATACCAGCTACAGGCTCATCATCATCACAATCTTCCGCAATCTCTATGCAATCGCGTGCAAACTCATATTCAATGTATTCATCCATGTCTTCGGCTGCATCACACATTTTTTCGACAGATTTCCTCAATTTATGAATTGATTTCGTATCGGTAATAATGATAAAAAATGTGAAATAATTCTGCGCGTTTTTCTCCGTTTTCCTGAATTTTTTTACCTACAAGCGTCAGCAAATGTCACAATTAAAAAAAATGACAATAAATTGTATGAGTGTAATATAATTCACAATAGTTGTAACATTCACAATAATGAGTCATTTGGCACTAAACAGATGATGAATGTCAATAGCTTTGTTTACATTGTGAGTGCACTGAGAGAAATTTAGCGGGGAAAGCAGAAATGGGCGCTCTATAATTACAGAATATATAAATAAATGCAATGAATTATATACAAATATTAGCATATATATATTGTAAATTAAATTTATTTAAAATTATTGATTATTCAATTATTTTATTAATTTCTAACAACAGAATCTCTGTTTAATGAGCAAATGTAATTTTTTAATGTAATTCATAGCATTTAATAGTACATTCGAATATGGTCAAATAGTTCATTTGGAACAAGTCCTATTATTATTAGGAAAAGTTATAATTTCCATTGATTTAAAAGACATTTGACTTTGTATATAAATAAAGCCGTTTAAGTGAATCAGATTTCTTCGGTCTAAAAAAAATTAATTATAATTCAATTACTAATATATTTCTTTTTCAATTGTTGCATAATCCAAGCACCAAGAAGTGTAACAACAAAATTCTAAATAAATTCTTCACTTTGGAACTCGATTCCATTAAATAAAAAAAAAAAAAAAAATATTGCCTCTTATTATTGGTTCTACACGGAACGGAATATTCAATGGAAAGATATATTGATCGGTATGCTAATTGAAATTCTTATTTTAGCGGTATAGTTTTTAGTAAAATCGATTTAACTTTGTCAACTCTTTCTTTTGTCAACATTTTCTGCAATGATATACTTTCGTCGTAAAAATGTGTTGCCTCTGCTAGCAGTTAGTTTATTCTCTGTTTATTTTTGTAAAATTTAAAATTTTTCCTTTAAGCTTTACGTTGTAAAATTTTAACGTAAGCAAAATGAAGAAAATAATAAATATTTTATGGAAACAATAAAACGGAAATACTGCAATGGTATGGATGATTCTATCATAACGAAACCTATAATTTAAAATTTTTTTTTTCCGTAAAAAAATTGCTTTCCGCTATCGCGGAACGGAATCAATAATACCCATTACTTTAATCAATTAAATTTTGTATTAGACAATATACTACAAATATTTCTTGGTGGCCTATGTATGTGATCGTTTCTGGTCTCATGTAAATTTCAAGTCCTCTTTTCTTTTCAAAAAATATACGTTAGTATTTCATTTATTATATTATTGTTATACATTTTCAACAATTTTATGTTGCTTAATTAAAATTGTTTGGACTTAAAACTATAAAAGAAATTATATTAAAATTGTCTATTTTCTTCAATATTTAATTTAAGCATTATCCATAGCTGCAATTTCGTATAATAGTTGTTGTTCCGCTTTAACTTTTTCATGTTCATCTACTTCGATATTCTCTTGGTCGTCCAAATCTTCAATGTCATTTTCGTTGACTATTTCTGTGTGCATGTCATGTGTTATTTCTTCCACCACGACTTCCTGTTGTTCTAAATGCTCATGCTTGAATTGATGGTTAGTCATAAGTTGTTGCTGCTCATCTTCGTCTACTTGTTGTTGCTGATACAAATGTGACTGATCCAATTGTTCATCATAATGAAATTGCTGCATTTGTTCCGTTATTAAATGTTGTTCTTGAGTTTGTTGTTGATTTTGCAAATGTTCCAAATCTTCGTAATTGTCCTGTTTTTGCTGGTACAAATGACGTCCCAGTTTCTTACGACATTGTAAAGAACGCCGATGGGCATCAAAGAAATCGATGTGATTAAATTCCAAGCCACATATACGACACTCAAATTTGCCTTGATTTAAATGCATATCCTTACGATGCTGAGCCAATTTGTGTGTGTCTTTAAAACGTAAATCACAGAACGGACAATCGAGTAAACGCCTATCGCCATAGTGGACATTGCGTATATGTTCCGTCATGGCATATTTCCGCAAGAACTTCTTGCCGCAATGTTCACATTCATAGTTACGTTGCTGCTCGTGTACCAATAGGCGATGGTGGCGTAAAGAGGTATTTTGTGCAAAAGTTTTGCCACATTGCTCACATATATGCTCTTTGGCTAAATGGCGTCTCTGTTCGTGCACTTTTAGGTCCTGTTTGGTGCAGTAGTACATTTTACACGGCACACATACATACGGCCTTATGCCCATGTGCCTGCGGGCATGGCCGGCTGCATACGCTCTGGTAACAAAATCATCTTCACAGTATATGCATTTAAAACGCTTAGTGCCCGGCTTAATGTGTGTTTTCAAATGGGCTTCTAACTTTGATTTATGCATTATATCTGGACAAACGCCGCACTCGACAGGCAAACGATCCGCTTCCCTATCATCAGCCACCATCGAAAATTCCACTATAGGAGAACCGTCCTCATCATCATAGTCTACTATTTCGGCACAGATGCCATCAAACAACATAAATTTTCTAGGCACTCGAGGTAAATTCAACCGTTTTCGTTTCTTTTCTAACTCAGCCCATAATTGTTGAGGTGTGGGTGGCTCTTCGATCACTTCCTCATGTTGATACACTTCCAATTGTTCGCCACTCTCTTCATCCATGACATCGTGTACCTCCTCGACCATCATCATTTGACCATCTTCTGATATCATCATAGTGGTATTTTCATCCTGTTCCTCTACCACCTCAGTAGTTTCAATCAACTCTTGGCCATCAGACAAAACAATAACACTGCCATCTTCACAATTGTCCAATTCATCACCCTCGGCCAAAACCACATAATCGGCTGCATCAATGGCTATATACTCAGCCTCTTCCGCAATGGATTCCGTTTCACTCATAATAAATAAAAACAAATTTTAGATTTTCAAAAACAACTTGCACCGATGATTTTTGTGTAAAAAACATTTATTGCGGCAGGAAAAATTTACCAACGCTGCCTTGGCAGATAGTGATGTAGAAAATCATAAAGATTAATATAAAAGTATTCGTATGGACTTATAGGTATTTTAGGGAATAAAAAAGTAGGACATACAAATGTTTAAAACTTTAATAAAAGTTTTAATTTTATAACAAAATTAATGAAAATATTAAACTAAAATAAATTTGTATTTCTATTTACAAGTATTAAAATTATTTATCGTATCTGTATATCTGTTTGTAAGTTAAGTAATCACTCTCTAAGTAACTCTATGACTATTCACAATGAGTTGTCAATTCTTTATACATTCACAATAGTACGTGCTTGCAAACCAAATCAGCTGTGAAAATAAAATTTTATTTGTCCTATTAATTTGTAACGTAAAAATTAATTTAAATTTATATCTTTAGGTATTTTAATTAAATTTGTTGTAAATTTAATATCCTCAGTTTCTCTATACGATGTTTTTTTTTATATTTCATCGCGGCTTGAACGTACGTTCTATAGAAAGTGCGATCATTCGAAAATATAGTCCGTTGTAAAACTAGAAAAAACCGCCAGCAAAAAAGGTAAGAAACAATTGAAACCCTTAAGTTTAAGCTAATTTATCGACCTTAATAACTTGCAGATTTCAATTGATGCAGTTTTGCCCAGACCGCGTATAACGGTAACCTTTTCTTAATAAAATGCTGGTAGAATCAAAAAGGGTGAGTAAAATTTTGCTCTTTCTCGACATTATCGCAATTTATAGGCAGAATGCAAAACTATAATTCCCGTACGAGTCGCTATTAGGCCATTATCACCAATCTAAGATGATCCTCGGGCAACCAGAAGTGACTATTTAAAAGTGATTGTTACATATTTAATATTTAGCACCTGATCAAGATCACAAAATATTGGGCCAATCGGCAATGTGTGCAGCGATCCATCAATTTTGCTTGTTAAACTTTTAATAAATGTTGTGATGCTGGATGCCAGCCTATGTACACACTTTTATTGAACATGTATTATTATTATTGTATAAATTAAGCAATCTGGACTACAATAATATTACCCATATATCCGTTTTTTTATGTGCTATTTGTTTACAATATAAGTTTTTGGTAAAAACTAAATTGAATGCCAAAATCTATATCTTTTTTTAAATATCGTCACCTAAAATACAAAAGGTAGAAAGCGACAAAAAATTTATAAATTAGTGCAACCGCACTCCACCCAGAGACCAGAAAGGTCCATTGTGACAAGCTTTTTAGAGATAGAAAGGAATACAAAGAAAAGATAAAGGTAAAAAGAAAACGAGAAAAAGAAAAAATAGGAAAGAGAGCACCAGAGTAGATAAATCCTGAAAACCGGGCGTCAACTAGAAATCTAGGATACCTGATATGAAACCCTCCAGATCACAGATCCTGGCTAATACAATCTTAGTTAGACCACTACAGAAATCTAGGATACCTGATATGAAACCCCCCAGATCACAGATCCTGGCTAATACAATGTTTCACGGTCACTGCTTTCCCCCTAATTTTTACCCAGAATGTGGCAATTGTGTCAAAAATTAGAGGTATCCGTTTGCCATAGCCCAGGCCTTAGAGCGCAGTGCACAGTCAGAAAACCTATCAGAGTATTAAGAGACCCACTTTTTAGAAAGAAAAAATTAAATATTTGGCCACATCAGATAGTCTTAATTCAAACCCGTTCAATCTGGGTAGTTCAAACCTCTCCAATTTATATTTACTGCAGAAGAGAACTAACTCCGCCATGGAAGGATCGATATTGAGGCCCCTGGTGGACGCTCATGGATAAAATCTATTAAGCGCCGACTACACGACCACCTCTCACTGACGATCAAGAGAAACCTCCTCGTAACCGGAATCACTCATCATCTGCGTGACAGACCACCTTGCTCCCTTCAGCCTAAAAGCATCTGAGGATACCATTGACCACAAAATTCCAAAACAAGAACAAAAGTACGTGTACTTGAGGCGTACCAAAAGCCCCCAAATATCTTAAGGCGTGCCTCTCCAAGCTCCGAGTGGACAATTGCTTGCGAAAATTTTAATTATGTTCTAAGATAAAAACTGAATCTGAACATAATCCTTCCACACATTCCACAAACAATTTTATTAATTTACGCACTGCTGAAATATTAGCGCAATAATTTACTAAAGATTAACTTTCCGTTAATGCCTTAACCATTACTTAACTCATAATCAAGGAAATATTTTAAAATTTAAAATTAATTTCAATAATTCAATAAAAAAATTGTTTTATATTTAATATTACATAGAGTGGGGAGCAAAACCAATGTATGTTTTGAAGTTGAATGGAAAAGTTCTTATAAAAATTTAAATACTCATTCAAACAAAACAAAACTTCACACAATTATTCTTTGTTAAGTCCTTAAAAAAATAAAACATTAACAAAAAGTATGATATTCCAATACTAAAATAAGAAGAGAAGAAAGCCAATCATGTAAAAGAATGCGTATACACTTAGCTCTTCCTAGAGCTCCTTATTTTATGTGGTGTTTTTAAGGAATTTAAGCATACTCTCTATAATGTTACCCCAAAAGGTTCACTTGCTTTTGCTCCACACTGTACAAATCGCTCATTTACTTCAATAATGTCATAACACAAAAACATGATTTTTTAGTAAATATTCTTTATGATTCGTACAAAGTTTAGACCACATTAACAAAATATTTATTCCCATTTTAATGTTAAGTATAGGAAATTTAAAACAGCTCTCCTGAAAAATTTCGTTTTTGAGTAGTGACACTATTGCTGTAAATGAGCGATATATATATATTTTATAACTACAGTTTTCACTAATAATACTATCAGTTGGGCTATCTATCGGTTTAAATTTGAACACAAAATTCAGTATATTATTTACACTAAACGAAATTAATCGGTTTACGCTTGACCGACTTTGGGATTTATTGGAAATTTATTTCCAAAACAAAGACAATTGGTCTGAAAATGCAAAAAAAAAAAAAAAAAAAAAAAAAATTAAAAAATTAATCTTTCCGGATGAAGCTCATATTCATCTTGGTGGGTACGTTAATAAGCAAAATTGACGTATTTGGGGCTCAGAAAACCCAAGCTTGACCTTACATTAGGCAATGTACCAATGTACCCAACAAAAAAATAAATTTGGCAAAATTTCAAACCGTTTGTTTTATTGCATTTTTAAATTTAAACTTTTGATTGGGCATTGGGTGGGCCGGGTTTTTTTTGGACTTAATTGCCTACTGACTATCTGCAAGAATTCTTACTCCTATAATAATCCAAAGTTAAAATAAAAAAATTATGTTACAAAGAACTCGCCAAAGGGTACTTTAATAAAAAAAAATATAAAAAAAATGAGTCTTATTCGTACTTTTCAAGCTTATTTCCATATAATTTAAGTTGAGTTTTCCAAGCCTTCATTTGTTTTTTTTTTATATTAATTTCGAAAGTCTCAGTTTATAGCAGGGTTGGCAAAAACCCGAGTTAAAAACACCCAACCCACTGGTTTTATCGGGTTTTTTGATGGGTTTATTTTGGGTTTTATAACTGCTTCCTAACTTCGTTCAATTCGACAATATTTTTATTTCTTAGTGAAATTACGTTGTTTTAGTATTTATAATGCAATTTTACACTCTTGGTTGGATCAATGAGGTGTTGGGTACTATGGACTGCTAAAGCTGACTGCAATTACTTTGTTTGAACCGTGCATTGTGAGGAAAACGGCCGGAATACAAAGACGTGATTAAGTTATACTTTTGCATGACAACGCTCGCTCTCATATCGTAAAAGTTGCCAAACGATTTTCAGAAATGCTTAAATGCTGCACCCACCGTATTCTCCACACATTGATTCCTCTGACTATTGGCTGTTTCACGGGTACAATATCTCCTACCACTTCACCGAATCACTTCTTTTCAAGAAATGTAATATCGGCTTCAAAGTTGAATCGCCTCAAAAGATGATAAGTTTTTCTGAAACGGTATTCGGAAATTTGCTCAGAGGTGAAACAAGGATGTGAACAGTGATTTGACAAACTTTTATTTTGATTAATTTATTACTTCATTATCACTTTTGAGGTAAAAATAACGTATTAAATTAATTTGTACTCCCAATACGTAAATTATACGTATTTTTGTTGTAAATAAACTACGAATATATTTAAGTAAAAAAACCCACCCGGGTTTTTTAAAATATAATACCCCATAAAACTCGGGTGTGTGTAATTGGGTTTACCTAGTGGGTTGCAAACCCTGGTTTATAGGTTTCTTTCTTCTCATCAAAAGATAAGACTTTTTTTATACTTTTACTTATTCAGCTAAACAAGCATAAGTGGTGAGATTATGTTGTATTTGTGCCAAAGTTCTTGCATAAATGCAAATAAAAATGTTATTGCTTTTTTCAAGAAGCATTTCGGTGACAGCGCTTAAGGCTGAAATTAAGTTCCGGTAGTTTTTTTTAGAAGTGGCGCTACCTTTATTCAATTACTTAATTCTTAAAAAGAGACGGACTTGAACTACTACAATTCTTTACGTTTTTTTCTATTTCTGACATAAATTATTGCACGTTTCATAATACTTACTCACTGTGTTAACATAACGTTTTTTTATTTAAACAAAAATTATTATAAAATATTATGTTTTTTTCTCTTAAACTAGAACTTACACGCTTTTTTAAGTGCCTAATAACAGATAGACGTTTAGTTAATTTAACTAGAATATAACGGCTAAAAGATTCGAAAATAAACGAAAATAAAACAACAACATTTACCGCTTTAAAAAACACCTCATTAAACAAACAACATTAAAATAAAAACATTACGGCGAACGAAATTAGTAAGAAAGTTGTAGGCCGTTAAAAATACCTACCCTACTTGATACATGATACCCTACTTCTACAAACAGATTTATATTTCCTTGACAAGGGTTTCGAATATATTAATTAGAATTATTTATACAAACTCACATACGGTATGTACCAGGCTTAGCAACCCACCAAATTAAATTCTCCCGGATTTTATTGAGTATTATATTACCGGGATCAAAAAGTTTCCCCCCGTGTACCGAGCCAATTGTTCCCATTTGAGTTTTTTTCTTAAGTTGATACATCTGTTGTTGATATTCCTGCTGAATCTTAGCGTCATAGCTTGACATTTGCAAAATCTATGTAGCCAAGGGTACATTTATTTCTATGTGTGATGGCGATTTTTTACAATTTTAGAAACAGCTGGTGAAATGCGTTTCACGTAATGGTTTTTTAACTCGATTGAACAGAAATAAGTCACAGGGAGCCAAGTCAGGTGAATTCACTCACTGTTGGATTGTATTTGTTGCATTTTTCATCAAAAAATTTCGAATAATAATGGCACTGTGCGACGGTGCGTTATCATGGTCTCTTTGGATGAATTGCTTCACGTCAACGTCTCATAACGCCCAAAATACGCAAATCGGAACGATGGTAGTATTTCAAAAAACTCGGGTGGGTTTTTTAATAAAGTAGTTCATAGTTTATTTAAAACAAAAAAAGTATCAGGTCACTCAATAAGTCCGTAAGATGCCACATAGACTGCGTTACTAGAATTTTGTCCATATGATTTTTATTTAGTACTAACCTTCAAACGATACGTGTAAAAATTAAAAGGCAACCTGATTTGTGAGTTATAGCATTTTGTGTGAAGCAACTTTTTTTTATTGAAAAGAAAAAGAAAAAATGAAAGAAAGTGAATTTCGAGTTTTTATAAAGCGTTGCTTTTTGGTGAACAAAAAACATTATCCGAACTCTGTCCCATCGAGACTAATGGTAGAAAAGTGGTTTGCTGAATTTAAACGTGGTCGAACCAGCAGATACAGAGATGGGCAGTGAACGCCCAAATAAGGTTGTTGTACCAAAAAACATTAAAAAAACTCCATAAATTGGCTATTAGCGCAAATATAGCGCTTTTAGCATTGTACACAAACATTTGGCATGCGAAAGCTCAGTTCAAAGTGGGTGCCACGTGAGCTCACAAATCGTGCCGCAAATCTATGAAAACGATGGCAAAACTGAATAAATTGGGCTACGAATTCGAATTAACCCACCCACCGTATTTTCCAGATTTAATCTCCAGCGACTATTTCCTCTTTTCATATATCAAGGGAATACTTGCTGAAAAGAAATGTAAGTCCAATAATGAAGTAATCGCTGAACCTGAGGCTTATTTTGAAGAGAAAGTGAAATCGTGCCATAAAAGTGGTACCGATAAGTTGGAAAATCGCTATACTCGTTGTATCGCCCTCGACGGCAACTATATTGAATAATAAAATCAAGTTTTGTCAAAATACGGCGGGTGCGGAATTTGATCGATTCTGACAATCGTTTTGCAACTTTTGTGATGTGAGACAGAGCGTTGTCATGCAAAAGAATACCTTAATCATGTCTGTTCTTTGTATTTGTGACGTTTTCTTTCTCCTGCTCTTTCGTCTGATGTTTGTTATAATCGCAAGGGGTAATCTGGAAGGTCAGGGGGCTTCTTTATTTTTTTAGTGGAGTTGTCTGGAGGGAAATTAAAAAGCCTCTTTATTAAACACTTGAAACCACAATTAATTTTTGTCCTCTGCTGGGGCTCGAACCTAGGCCACATGTGTCGGTATGCGTGCTCCACCACAGCTAAATTGCATTATAAATACTAAAGCAACGTAATTTTAATAACAAATAAGAAAAAATTGAATTAAACCTATCAAAAAAGCCTATAATATCTGGTAGGTTGAGTTAAAAAACCCAGGTTTTTGTCAAACCCTGATACCTACGGAAAGGCTTGAGATTTGCCATGATATGCCCTTAGTAGGAAGGAGTTTTGAAAAAGCTTGTATTCACACAAGAAAACAAAGCCGATACAGATTTTCTTTAAAATCAGATATCAACTGCTTGTTTGCTATAGATCTAAATAAGAAAAGCGAAATGGCTATTTACACGAAGGTTATCGGTAGCAATGGGAGAGAAAAACTCTTGAGGTTTATCTAGGAACAATAAAAAGGTAATTTAGTGCATTTACAACCTCAGTTGGTCAACAACCGATCATATGGGAGTCGCTTATTCTCCAATTAGTCACACCAAGTTTCAAAAGAACCTCAACGACCTGGTGTTTCCAACGGAATTTCGGTCGCTTACGCCGCCCTTAGGGTTCTGAATATAATACACACAGCCCAGAATTCATACGTTGTGAATGCTATTTGTATAAGACAACAGGTTCATATATTTTGAGCTGAATCTTCTCTACGAAAATTTTCAGGATCGCCTTTTCAGGAGCAAAACTTTTAAAATTACCGTCTTGTTTATATGGAGTTTTAACCTTTTACTCAAGTTCTTAGCTTAAAAAAGCTTACTAAGTTTAAAAAACATCAGTTAGTGGCAAGATTACTCTTTTTATATCTAAGCTGAATTTTAGTTTTTGGTCATAGCGGAACCGAGAAAAACGAAGCTATCTACGACTTTAAAAGTTAAAGTTATTTGCATCTAATGATGGTTCAAGATGCATGATCTGCTTCTCCGAGGAGATCATTAACTTCGTCTTGTCCTCATTCAACGCCAAACCAGCTTTAGCTGACTCCTTTTCGGTTGTGGAGAAAATTGATGAGATTTCTCGTGAATTCCAGCCTTTATGTCAGTTTCATCGGAACTTGCTAGAAGTATATAATTTTTTTTTTTTTAAATAGTGCCACTTGTATGCACCGCAACATCTCTTAATATTTTTTCCATTACAATATTGAAGAGACAGCACTATAAACTGTCTCCCTGACAGAGGCCTCTTCTAGTCTCAAACGTTTCCGGGAAGTCCCTCAATCTTCACTAAGGATTTTGTATCCTTGAGCGCCATCCAACAAGGCACACAAGGTAGGCAGGTATTCCGAACTCAAACATAGCCCTATATAATTTGCTCAGTATACGACTATCAAAGGCAGCTTTTACTGGGTTTTCTTTACGATTTGAAGTAATAGGAATACTTGATTTGTAAGGGTTTTTGGTAACACCAATTTGCACTACTAGTTGCTGATCAATTTATCGACGATGGAAGATCAATTCTACGTTAGTTACTGCTTTCTATCATTATCATCATACCGACCAGACACTATTGCAGGACACTGCAACTCAAGGGATTTATAGTCTATAAGTCTATAGTCTGTTAGTGAGACCTAATGTTCACCCAAACATTTCCACCTAAAACTATTAAGAACCCCACATTCACTCGACATGTGTTTCGCTGTCTCTGATGCCTGTAAGCTAAGTCTAGAAAAATTCACATCTGTGACTGCCATTCTCTTTAGATGCTCTCTTAGTCCGTAAGTAACTCCCTTAGAAGCTTAAAGTCCGACCTTTCATATTTGAAAACCTAAGAGCGACGCCCAAATTGTGGACTGATCGTCGCCCTAGACTGCCAAAGTTCCCTTTGAGCATTCCAGTGTTCCAAGCATCTGGAAATTTCCCAATTCTTAATTTGATTGGACAGTAGGCAGTGGTGCTGCACACAAAGGTTCCGCACCGATGTAAGGTGTCATGGAATCTTTTCTGGCCAATGCATCCGCTATTTCATTATCATATATCCCACAGAGTCCAGGTACCCAAAACAACTTGAGCTTGTTCCCAAGCGAAAGCATTTGCAACGTATCGTAGCAATATTTGACCAGTCTAGATGTCATAGGATTCGAGCCAAGCGCCCCTAAGGCAGATTGGTAGTCAGAGAATATATTAATGGTCTTACTCTTAAGTTCACTGTCCGGGTTGATCTCTGCACTTGTAGCAATGGCCATGATCTCAACCTGGAAGACTCTCAGCTATTATCATTCAATTTGGAGCCATCTGTATACCACTTTAGATTAAACTCATTGCGAGCTAAGACACCATTATATAAAATACCCTAATCCAGTAATTCAACTCTGAAACTCCTGCCAAAGCACAGATCCAACGATATAACATCTAGGACCGAAGATGGTTCTCCGCCCACTCAACGCATTTCTGAATCCCTTGGTGAAAAACTTTGCCATTGATCATGCCGCCACCTTCATCACATAGATGTGAAGCGGTGTCAAACCAATTAAGACCTTCAAGACAGCTGTTGGACATTTTCTCATTGCCCCAGTCATACCGAGGCCCAATTTATCACAGTTTCTATAAAAAGGACATAGAGGGGCTCCAATCTGACGGCATGCTTTACTTTCACCAAATTGTGTACAAAAGCTGATGTGCGCCCAGGTCTTCGTCATTAAACTTAAAGAGTTTTGCTGCAGCGGTAACGCTATTATTCTTGAAGAGCGCTATCACCCTTTTCACTTCGTTGTGAGGTAGGCAGTGTACACTGTCTACCACTTGGTAAAGTGGTATTGAAATATTACATTCAATTATAATAAAATAATTATTATGATTTAAAACGGTTCTAAGATCGGTTTTACCAAGGTGTTACAAATGTTTGCTTAAAATTAATATGCCCTACTATCTAAGAAGATGACTTCAGGTTATAAAAGTTGAATGAAAAAATTTATTTTTTAAGTGTTGCAAAAGCCGGTCAAGTATAACAGTGTGGCACAAAAGATTTAAACACAAACCAAATATGAGGTATTAAAATGCTACAAGTAAACAATAACAACAACAACGCCATACACTTATAGTTCACAAAAGAGCGCCTGCGTAGCAAAGTGTTTACGTTGTGTTGTTTTTTTTACATTTTGTTTTACGGATTTTTCTTAAAAAAAAAAAAACATTTCATTGTGCAGAGTGCTAAGGGGACAAACGATCGGTCGGTCAGATGTATGCAGAGTCTTAAAAATTAAATAAACATGTTAATGTCTGCTCATTTTTAAGTGCTACACACAGTGTGGTATATTTGTTTTGTTGGACATACATATGTATGTACTTTGTTAAGAGTCTAATTAAAAAATGGTGGAGGGAGGGCATTTGGGGGAAATTAAAGGGGAAATAACCGTAACAAAAACGATCATATTTAAAAGAGGCATTTAAAAGACAGGTGATTAAGATGTTTAGCAACGTACTTGTGTGTTAGTGGTGGTCTTAACGGTCAATGCTACAATAATTACTTATAATCTATGGTTGTTAAGAAAACTGGTAAAATAGAGAAAAAGGTAGAAAAAGGTAGAAAAAGGTGAAAATATTGGATTTTTAAAAGTATTTTGCATATTTTATACTAATAAAACGTAGTGTTTTTGCATCGCAAAACAAAAGCTTTGTTTTGGGCTACGGTTTTAACCCTTAAAGGTCAGAGAGCTTTCATGCCTCGTTTGATTTATACGAATTTTTACAGCTTGTCAATAATCAAAAAAAAAAATATGGTTTGTCAAGATTTTTTAAAGTTTTCCTTTGCTTTAAAAAGCCATTAAACATTTTAGTGAATTAATAACATAAAGCGTTTTAAGTGAATATGTTTTCAAGTTTAGTTTGTCTAAATAATTTATAATCAGGATTTAAATTGCTAATTGTGCCTAAATTTTTTGTTTCAAATTAAATAACTATGTTGCTGAATGCTTACGGAAAACATTGAAAAATAATAATTGAAAGAAAAAAGCAAAAGCAAAAAATCAGTTAATAACTTGCTTAATATCTATTACTATGTGTATAGTCTCTGCTTGAGCAGTCAGCAAAGCAACCACATTATCAAGAATTGTTCTTGCTGTAGGTAATAAGTTGTTGTTTACTTTATGTTTGCTTTTGCTTATCTGTTTACTATGCTGTTGTTTGAAATACGTGATCGTTTGTCTTTTCCTGGAGGAAACATTGGCTAAATTGTTTTTCACTTATGTATGTATTTCAATTCTGACTCTTTGATTTCTAAATTTTTTTCCATGTTATTAGTGACGGAGTCGCAAAAGACGCCCACATTATAGTGAACAGTAATAAAATAGTTACTTTACTGATTAATCAAGTTATTTACGTTTTTACTTTTTTGCTTTTGCCTTTTTACTTTTGCTTAGTATTTTTTAAAGTTATCAGCAAGCATTCAACAGCAAGAATCGTATCTCTTTGCTTTTGCTTTTTTACTTTTGCTGTGCAGTTTTCTTTAAGTTTAGTTAAGTAATTGCAAATGCATTGAAAATAGACAAGCAGTTTAACGCTGTTTATAATCAAATTTTTATAAAATGTGTTGGAAAAAGTTCGTTTACAAATTTGATAACAAATGAAACACCTTTTTCTTATATTTAAAACGAGCACATATTTGGTTTAATATATGTGATAATCTGAATGTGCAAGGTCTACGTTATATGGTGGATGCATCAAAACTTTTTAGCCAAGCTGTCTTATTTTCTGCCGGGTAATCAAAAATACATATGCATTGTTTGGCATTGTCTTGATGGAACACAACAACTTTTTTTCAACTACTTGCTTCAATTTTGTTAATTGTTGACAGCAGAGATGGCCAATTCCCTTTTAATCCCACCATAAACTACTATAGCTGCTCCATTTATATCAACTCCTATCTTTCTACTCTGGCTGCTTATGGTTGCCTAATTTATACTTAACCGACCTCTCATATTTCTACTATATCTCGTCTGAAACCAAATTGAGTTCTAACGATATAATCTTCGCATTTTTTTTTTAAAATTTTCGATGTATAACTCTTAAGAATATTTAAAAATGTGACATATGTATGAGGTCACTCAATAAGTTTGTAGGATGACACATAGATGGCGTTGCTGGAATTTTGTCTATATGATTATTCTTTTATAGCAATCCATTTTGTGTGAAGCAACTTTTGTTATGGAAAAAAGTGAATAAAATGAATGTCGAGTTTTGATAAAGAATTGCTTTTTGATGAAAAAAAAAAAAATACTTTTCCACTGTAAACAATGGCTTGCTTGATAAACATTATCCGAACTCTGCTACATCAAGACAAATGGTAGAAAAGTGGTTTGCTGAATTTAAACGTGGTAGTACCAGCAGTAAACGTTCCAAATGAAGCTGTTATTTCAGAAAACATAAAAATCCATGAATTGGTTATAAACGAGCGCAAATTGAAGCTGCACGAGTTAGCTGGTACTGCAAAGATATGTGATAGTAGTGCTTTTACCATTTTATGCGAACATTTGGGTATGCGAAAGCTCTGTTCAAAGTGGTTGTCGCTTGAGCTCACAAATCTATGCAAACGATGGCAAAATTAAATGAATTTGGCTGGGAATTGGTAACCCACTCACCAGATGTCCAGATTTAGCCCTCAGCGACTTTGTCCTGTTTTCAGATCTCTAGAGAATGCTTGTTGGAAAGAAATTTAAGTCCAATGATGAAGTAATCGCTGAAACTGAGGCCTACTTTGAAGAGATAGATAAATCGTGCTATAAAAGTGGTATCGAAAAGTTGGAAAACCCCTATACTCGTTGTATCGCCCTCGAAGACAACTATGCTGAGTAATAAAATCGAGTCGGCAGGTTAAAATAGCTAAGTCGACTTAAGCAACTTTTCCATATAGACCAGGTATATAATATGTATTCATAATAATAATGTTTTGGATAAAGTTATTAAAATTTTGCATTGTTTCTCTACCGGATTCGTCATTATTATTTATTCCTTTTTTCTTAAGAAGCATAGGGCCTCAGAAAAACATTTAAATCGTATATGGTTTTGACGTTAACTTCTTAATCTCCAGATTGTTCAACTTCCTTCATCACAGTTTCATGCCACGTTGCGTTCAGCCTCCCGTTTTCTTTGAACTCTGTGGATTACAGTCTAGTTTTCATGGCACGGTTTTCTGAGGGTATGACTAATCTAACCTCATATCCTATTAGCAATCATATTGTCCTATCTTGCACTTATGGAGCCGGTTTGCTGATTTGCTTTGATGATTCGAATGCGGCGAAGACTTCGCTTGTCAAACATTTTAAGTTGCTGCAAAATAGCATGCATAGTCAACCCTTACAGCAACACAAAGATCGCGTTTGACTAAAATATTCGTAATTTCCATTAAAAAAACGTTTGACCGCCATATTTTCCCAAGTTGTAAAAAAGCTATTGTAGTTGCAATTATTCTGATGTTTACTCCATCTCTTGTTCAATCGTCTCATATAATAACACTGCTTAGGTACGTAAAAGAATCCATAGATTCTGTTTTCCATAGGCTGGTTTTTATGCAAAAATTTGTAAAATTTTTTGACTTGATGTGTAATGCCCTTGTGGATAAAGCAGCCTTCGTTCTGTCACTTCTACCGGGTCGTAGAGTTTTTGCTATATGGCACTATCCCGAACCAACAGCATACAAATGTCGTTAGAATAATCGAGATGTTAATCGAGTATGTTAATGGCATGACTCTGTTTCTTCGATCGACGGTTGTCATGTGAATGTCATCAATGACCATTAATCAGAGTATAGGTGAAAGGCTAACGAATTCCACAGTTTGTGTCGATTATTTTTAAAGCTGTTCGGCATCTCAGCAGGACATTAGATATCAATGCGCATTGAACCCTATTGAAGGCAGTTTGAGAATCAATGAAAACCAAAAGACAGAAGATTGCCATTCTTTTATCAGTTCTACTAGGATACGTATGGTATTTATGTGATCAAAACATTATCTATTAGCTCTTAAGTCCGCTTGTTGCTTACGAATAGTGCTGTCAATAGTTGTGTAGATGCGACTGAGAATTTATTTTAAAATCTTAGAGGAAATTAAGAGAAAAGTAATACCTTTTTAGTTAATGCATTGCGAAAGATGACGCATTTTAGAAATTTTAATCAGAATGCCCCAAACCAAACGTCAGTAGTGCAGACCGAGTATGAGTATTTGCTGGCTTGAGATCTTTAAAAGCTTTCACGAGATCTGCCACTAAATTAGTGGACATACTAACCAGAATGTCTGTTTGTTTTAAGAGCTTAAAAAAACTCTATCGGTTAACCTGCTCTTTAATAGCGTGTAAAGTTATGCCGTCTTTTGATTTGATGTAATGGTCGTTTACATAGCTTCTTTTAGACAACTTACAAACAAGAATGTCGGCAAGGTCATTGAGCCAGTACCTTTTGTGATCTCTGCCATGTTAAATTATTGTATCTTGACAAATTAGGTCTGTCTAAAACTAGCTTTTTAAAAATTTACAATAGGGTCTGAATCCAAGCTTTTATAAAACTTTTAATCCTATAGGGAAATACTATTGGTTCTGAAATATTAAAAAAAATTGAACTTGACTAATATTAAGTTTTAGTTTGAGAAACGCATAGATAGGGTTTCATTTTACCCGATGTTACTCTACTATATTAGACCTAATCAAACTAAAGCGACATTTTTTGGATATGGCTGGAACTAACTAAGGCTGGGAAGATAATGGAAAGTATTTTTACTTAAACGTTCCATCCGGTAGTTATCCAAATGGTAGAAATTAACCAGCTAACGGTTAAAAAATTTGAAAAGTGTGTGTCATCATTAGAGGATGGTATATATTTACAGTGTTGCCATAGTCATCAAAAAAAAAAAAAAAAAAATCTGAAGAAAAGTAACGTATTTTTATACAATAATATCATTATACATATCTAAAATATTTGCCTATACGGCAGAAAAACTCGTATAAAAAATTATTTAAACTTGTGAAACAAACAGTTTTACTTTTAACTTAAACGACAACACTGATATTTTGCGGTAAATCTCTCAGAGAGTTTGCAAAAACAAAAACGGTTTATCGTTGTTGCATTTTTTATATTGTTTTTACTCTCAACAACAACAATGAAACACAAGTGTGCCCCGTTTTGTTTACATTTCTTATTTACTTTTTCTACTGCCATTAACGTTTTGTTTTTGTTTTGTTGTTATAGCCATGCTAACTAAAACATCATTATTATGGTGTTTACGATGATAATGAAGAAGATGCACAACATAAACGGCATTCATTATGTAGTAGTCTTTCTCTTTACGATTTTAAAGTTTTATAGTTTTCATGGTCTTGCGCGCTTCTTAGTTAGTTTCAGTGATAAGCTTTTGTTATTACAGTTTTAAACGCGCTTGCGATCGGTTATACAAATATTTCTTACACGCGTTTGTGACTTGCGTGCATTTTTGTTGTTTAAAGAATACGTTAAAGTATTGTGTGGTATTGTTGTTGTTGAATCAAAGTGCCGTATGGCTTGCTATTTAGTTACGGTAATAATTTTATTCGTTTAGAGTGATTATTCTACGTTCGTTTGGTAAATATGAGCTCTTAACATTATTATTATCATCATCAACGCAGTTAGTGACTTTTGTTTTAGTGTCGTGTGTGTGTGTGTGATATTGGTTGTTGTTGTACTTGTCATTCAACATACCATTTATTCCTGTGAATGTTATTTATTGCAAACTACACTTGATGCCGGTTTAAGAAAAAAAAAAAAAACAACAACTACAAAAATTGTGTCAAATCTAAATGGAACATTATTGTCGTTCCTTTTTTGTTTTTACTACATTATTATTAGTATTACCGGTTGTCCAGCCATCATTATCATCAGATCAACGTCATTATTAACATTTTGAAAGTGTGTTACAAATTATTTTTTTTTCTTATTTAGAAATCAATAAAAAGTTTTCAATGTTGCTTGTTGTTGTTATTTTCTTGTGATAAGAAGAAAAAATTTTGTGCAAATTAAGTAAAATAAGGAAAAGATATAAACAAAATAAAAGAAGAAAAATTATCGAGAAAAATAAGTAGCTTTCAAAGATAGTTTAAATTCAAGTGGATTTCTTGCCAATTATTAATCAATCATCTTCTCCTTAAATGGTTGTAAAACTAAATTGCCGCTACTGAAGATTATAAAAAATAGGTAAGATTTTAATTCTTTTTTTTCTTTGAATAAAAATACTGTTAGAAAACTATAATGGAGAGCTATTTTAATGAAATCGTTAACAATAAGAGTACGAAATAGTTCACTCTGCCTTTTTTTAAGAAGGCAAACAAATTCGTTGTGTTTTTAAAGGATGTTTTCTACCGTTATGATATTGACAGTTAAACGCTGTGGTTGTACAGAGGATTACCGAGAGTTATTAATTTATTTTATTTAATTAAATGTGACATACTATACCATAACGCCGTAACAGTTACCTAGATATCAATTAAATTTTAGTTTGCTGTTATGGCCTTATGCTAAGTCACATCTAATTGAACCTTTATAATAATAAATATTCATTTTTTTCTGAAAAAAGATTTGTTGGTGCTATTTTTTTATTATTATTTGACATGCTGAGGCGTCGAGATTGCTATTACTGATGTTAAGGTTTTTGGAGAAGTTTCCAATTCCATTAAAAAAATTATTTATTCAATTGCAGAATATAGCCAAACACATTAAACACTTTAGGACTTCCACTCTTATGATTATAATTAAAATTGTAAAAACACAATACACTCGGTATGGTTGACCAAAAAATAAAACGTGAACGAAATTATTTATTCGTATTAAAGAGTCGTTTTAGGCAAAAATCATTTGAGACCATAAGCAAGTAATCCTTCGGTAGTTTCAGTCTGAAATCTCTTACCGACATGGCAGTCTCACCAACTTATTTTTTGTCACCAAACCTCGTATAATAGTTACTGAACGGAAGTGGCATCCCCTTAGCTGTGAACGTTTAAATGTTTGTTTCACTACTTATGCGTTTTCCAACTCATCCAATGTTAATATTTGGTAACTTCTTAACTAAGAAGCTCAATAGATTTATAACAGCAAATTCGAATCTACCTACTACAATACTATATTCTTGACTTCAACGAACCTCGTTTTGGATTTGCCTTTGCCAGTTATTTGCCTGGCCGTTCTAGTTTGCGGCTTTTCTGCAAGTTCCATTTGCGGGTTTTGCTTGACAGTTTTCGATCTAAAATAGTTTGTGGCCGAAAATGCTCATATTATTAGTATTCTGCGCAGAAACATATTCCCGAAAACTTGAAACGATTGAATATCTTTAACACTTGCATTTCATGACTATCCATCATATTTTTTTCCCGTTACTCATATGGCTTCCAAAAAGCATCAGCATCTTACATGGTTTACCGCTGTTGATTTTGCTTCTTCACATTCTAGATTGTTCTGTCATAGTTCCCGGATAATTGTTCATCTCCAGGTGTCGACCAAGAAGACCACGATTTCTTGAGTCTTGAGGATTCCACTCAAGTGACATTCTGGTGATACTATCGTAACTTTTTTGAATGGTGTGACCGATCCATCCCCAATTTCTTTTCCTTATATGTTTCTGTTTGGGTTCTTCGTTAGTCATGTTCCACAGTTCTGTGTTACTTATGTTGTTAGCTCTGAATATTCTGCATATAATTCTGAGGCTCCTGTTAATGAATACCTGGAGTTTTTGCGTGATGCTATGTGACACAAGTCAGGTTTCACTGCCATTAAGGAACTAATTCCTAGTAATCATATATTTTTACGTAGAATTCGTATTTCCCGTAGAGCTCATCCCTTTGTAGTTGATTGTCCAGTAAATCGTACAACGTATTATAGGGAGAATTCATTCTTTGTTCGCACTATTCGCTTGTGGAACAATCTTCCTGCGAATATTTTTCCAGCCACTTATGGCCTGAGCAAATTTAAATCGAACGTCCACCGACACTACTCTATCTATTCTCCTGCCCACAACTTTTTTCCCTAGTACCAGTACAATGCACTGCATGAGTAGGGGTTATCCCCTGAGTGCTGGTGTTATTGAAAAAAAAGGTTTCACTGCCATCCAGCGAAATTGATTTAACACATTTGTTGAATATATTGAGCTTAGTCCGTCTGGATATACATATGTGAGCTTCCACATACTGACTGTAGTCGCCAATCACATGGTAGTGCCGGTTCCACATTGGAATTGAATATGTTTATCCTTACATGCCTCGAAATCTTTAATAACTTCCAAACTTGCGAGCAGTCTAAACGATTGAGTGATTTTCTTTTATCCGGCAAGAGATAACTGCTCTGGAGCCCAAGATAGCAGTAAGAATTTGCCTCCTCCAGAGTTTCATTATCCACCCGAAAGGGTTTTTGTGTTTCCAGAAAAATCCTAATTACTTTCCTCGTATTTATATTAATTTCCAGTCAGGATTTTGCTGCTATTTCTTACAATCCTTGTAACTTAAAAGACATATCAGAAAAGCTGTGGGAAAGGGAGCATATACCGTGCACATACCTAGATTCTCCAGTCGACAATATCAAACATGATATTAAAGAGAAATGGTGACAAAACACACGCTTAGCAGATCTTAAAACCAATTTCGATTTATCAATAGAATACGTTCGTTGGAGCCCGTATATAAATTTTTTATTAGAATAATCAATTTCTGTGGTGAGTCCTTAAAGTGCATTCCCGATAATTTTATAAGCATGAAAGTCGAAGCAACTTCTTAAAATCAATAAATATTATGTGCTAATATAACAGTGCCTTTTTTTTTCAAGGATATACTTACAATTTATTAATTCTAATCATCTTGAGAATTAAAATCAATGTCAGCATATTACTACTGATTTTCAAATTTAAAAACGACTGAGAACTGCCATTTGGGACCTGTTACAGGTACTGCTGCCAACTTGACGGTTAAAAAAGATTAGATTGGAAACAAAAAATGAATTTCCAGATTTATAAAATTTCCAGATCCATAAAATTATTTAAAACTGCGTTATTTATCCCATGAATTAATAATTTAATGATTTTTCAAAATAATGTCATAATGTAGGCTAAAGCAAGTTTCAATAATTCTGTTCGGACAAATAATTTATCCGCAAAAATTTTTAAATGCACTTTAAATTCACACTCTTTAAGAAATAGTGAAAAATAATTTTGTTAAACTAACATACCGTCAAGGAAAAAAATCTACATACACCTTTGAATTAGGGGTTTTAGAGAGTTTGTGAAGAAAATTAAAAAATGTTTGGATTAATATTTACGTCATTAATAATCAAGTTTATAAAATAAAAACGTAATTTATTTATATAATAAAAACAACAATAACAAATATATTAGAAAATCTTAGGAAAAAAAGCCTACATACAGATTACGAAAAATAATTATTATTTAAAAATTTTATATATATAACAAAAAAAATTGCTTTTAATATTTGGTTAATCCACCTAAGGCATCAATAACCGCTTGAAGACGACGGAGCATTAATGTCACCAAATTCTCCGTAATAAAGGGTGCTATTTCGGCCCATGCACGAATAAGCGCAGTTTTTTTTACGGTTTTACGGTTACTAATGCCATGTCTTCATAAAAAAGGTATCATATGGGTATTGGGTGCAAGTTTGGTGACTGGGGTAGTGAATTTAGCTGTAAAAAAGCCAGTCTCGAAAAAAATTTTTCAATATGCCTAGGGACGTTATCTAACTAGAAAATCCATTGGTATCCTAAGCCCAAACTATTAACAGATGCCTCAGAATTTGTTCCAATATGATTTTCTAATAATAGCGGTCAATATTACCTTCGAATTAATCCAAACGAGCCACTTTATTTGACGTCATGGCTTCCGAAACCATAAAGTTGCCTCCACTAAGTTTGACTGTGCGTATAATATTCTTTAGATCAAGTGTACTGTTGTTTTTCTCCAAACCTTGGAACGTCCAACTCTTCCGAAAATGTTATAATTGCTTTCGTCGTTAAATATAACAATTTAAAAAAAAATCCATACCCTTGTCTACAAAGTTCATAATTCTTTACCTAAATTAGTGGCTTCTTACGTGCTATTCTGCTATGAAATCCACTGTCAAATTAAATTTTTATTATTGTTAATGGAGCAATAATTTAATTGGAAAAATTTTCGATGAGTTCCGCCAATTTTGAGGCGCTTATTGTCGAATCCTGATGGATTAATTTCACAATATTGGTAATATCACGTCTAGAAAGCTTCTTAGATCTGCCAGAGCGTGGTTTACTTTCGTTTTATTGTTGTTGTTATAATTTCTAAAGATCGTCTGTACAGTAGCACGACTGTAAATGGTTGTCATAGCAATTTATTCATATTATCATATTATTTCCCTTTTGGAGATTTTCTACCATATTCAAACTAAAAGATGTATCTCTTTTCGATTTGTCATTTTCGAGGATAAAAATTCAAATAATAACTTTTTTTATTATCACTTTGTCCATTTCAACAATTGTAATGCTTGTAAATTTGAATAAATCAACAAAGTTAACTAATATATTATTTCGCTTTCCCTATTCATAAATTTCTATTTGATATAAGTATGTATGTAGACTTTTGTATGTAGACTTCTTTCCTTCTAAATATTATGTTTTTTCTAATAACTTTAAGTTATATTTCTTTCATCTTATTTTGTTTTCGAATAATTTTAATTATAAACACCTTAAATATTGGTATAATGTCTTTATCAAATTTCGCCACTAATTCTCTAAAACTTCAAAATCGTTTGGTGTATAAAGACTTTTTCCTTGACTGTACATATAAACAAAATTTTGTCCGACTAAATTTGATATCTACAGATATAAAATTAGTTTTTTATTTACAAATCTACAGTACATTTAAATATGAAAAGTAAGTTTGTCTTATATACTGTTCTTGAAAACTTGAGTATTACCCCCATATTCATAAAATCTAAAATAAGTTTGAAATGTATTTTATTTCAAATTTGTTACATAAGATTTTTTTCAAACAGATTTCGAAAACATTTATTTTTCTACGTCAATTGATTCGTCTATAAAATTCCTAGACTTCAATAGGGACATTACGTGCCGTAAGCGCCAAAAAAGCTTAACCAACAAAAATAAAATTTTACAGGAGAAGGTTTTCTTAAATATCTTTGCTTTTTCTTCAGTTGTTACCATGAAATTTAGTATGTTATTTTGCTCGTTGTACATAATACAGCTAATATTGCTCATATTTTAGCATAATAATGGTAATTCTTGTCACTTAAGCTTTTTTCGCTGTCGCTCTTATAACCTACTGCTGGTATTAGTGTCAGTTAAGCTAAAAATCTTTTTTAAATAAATAAATGTATATTATCTATATTTATATATACAGTGGTGGACATTGAGTTAGCACATTATCTATGTGTACTTTTTGGAATCAAAAAATGTCTTAATGTATCAGTCACACACCGAGAAATAGCATTAGTTTACTTTAGTTTTGTTCGTGTCAATTCTTTTATTCTGTCTTAAAATAGAGCAAAATCCAAGAAAATGGCTGGACAGTAATTTAACACAAAAAAGTAATAATATTAACATTATTAAGAACTAAGTACTTAGTAGGACAACGCTTTTTCTTTATAAAATATTCACATCTCCTTGGCATATTGTCTACAAGTCCCACGCAAAGCTTCTTTGGTATTACTTAGCATCTTTCTAATTTCTGTCCATAAATCACTAAAATTTTTAGGTTTAACAACAATAATGTGCTGCTCTACATCATTCCATGGATTCACTACATGACTAAGATCTGGTGATAAAGTCAACCAATTAAAAATTTCGATTCTAGTTTACTCTAAGCAATACTCCACTGTACGTGAAATGGCATGTATTTCTCTACAAATATCATAATTGTTTTCAAAAGTGTTTTCTTCTAAGTGCACTGTGCCATGTGCCTATATATTTTGATTGTAGGACCAACACCGTGCCCAGAAAATGCAACCCAAACCATCTCATTTCCAGCATGCTTGAAGGACGCCATATATAACATTTTGCATCAGATCCAAATAGAAAAAATTTGGATTCATCACTTCAGAGGAAAGTTTTCCAAAAGAGCAGTTGCTTTACTATATGAAAAAAAAAAAAAAATCGGAAAGTCAATCTTTTTTGATAGTGTACCTTACGTTGTACAATGCATTCAAGCAATTTTTCATCATGTTTCCTTCTTCTAATTGTTCGCGAGAAGATGCCAATACAAAATTTTGCTGAAAACTCGCTTTGAATTGAAATTGAGGATTTAAAGCGGCCTGCAACTAAGCCTTTTTAAATAAAGGAGACCTTTTTACGAGTTGTTTTTCTAGGCCCAGAGCACCGTGTAATACTTTTATATGTCCAATGTGTTCGAATATGAACTAATACCTTGTACACAATCTTATTGTAGCAGTTTAATAGGAAAGCATGTCACAAACGATTATTTCTCCTGAGCTTATTTGATGAATAACTTTACGCTATGTCTTTGAGCACCCTTTATAAAATGTTTTCTTTTTTACTGTTCACTAAATTTTTAAGAGAATTTTAGCTTAACCAACAAGCTGCTGTTCTCAAAATTGTAAACAAATAAACAGTGTGAACTTAAGCTAAAAATTGTTTTTGCTACAAATTTGTAACGGTACTTTGTATGACAATGACATTTAAGAGATGATGTAGATGTTGTCAATGAATTCATTTATTTAATGAAAACGGAAATCGAAAATTATGTTGATTTTTTGCGGTTACGGCACGATAAGAGCATTAGAACTCTTACAAAATTGTTGCCAAAAAGCGTTGCACATTGCATTACTCTTGCTTCTATAAAGCTTTACATTAAGGGTATCTTTAAAACAGGTCAACTCTATTTATAAGTCGAAGTATGTTGGCTTATAAAAATTCTGGAGCTTTGTGCTGAAATCTTGCCGTTCATTAGATAACTTAGGTTATATTAAAAGGATGAACAAGCATTAGAGTAGCAACACTGACTGTTGTACTACTCGGAGACCTTGTGGTCCATTGGTAACTTCTTAGATAACTTAGGAGTTAATTTTATGATTGAAAATTTTTTCCATAGTCTTTTTTGTTCATGAATTGGCGACAAGATTGTTTATTTTAATTTTAATGTATACAAAGTGTGTTATACGGATCGTTTGTGTCTTCTGTTATTTATAACTGCAGATCAATGTGTTGCTTGTATTTTTATCGGTATTGCGGAGCCATTTCTATCAAACTGAAATTATATTTTTATTAAGTTAAAAAAAAAAGAATGGCATACTTACCAAATATCGTTTTCAATTTCCAATTAAGAGTAATAAATCTCATAACATTTCATTGAGAAACACGGGGACTTCTCTCAGTCAATGATCTGCATTCGATTCTATTTTTAGACTCATTGAAAGGAACCTACACTTTAACGCTATCTCCGAACGACAAATACATTAGATAAGTTTTCAATAGTAGTAATACTCATAACCAGTACTTAGCTAATGTTATGAGGTCTGGCCAGGCAACGAATGTGGAACTCTTGGTTTTTAGTCAGGTGGCTTATCTACCATATAATTTTCAGTTAATATGTTGCTTAAACTGTCATTTGACGTAAATCAAATTCACTTCAAAATAATACCAACATATTTCATAAAAAATGGCAAGCAATTGCTATAAAAAAATATTACAAAAATTAAATTAGAAATGGCTAAGTAGAAAATAAATGGTTAGATCTTAAAGCTGGGTAAAATCTAGCATTTTTTTTTAGTGCTAGATAGGAAAACACCGCTAGATCTATCCGGAAAATGACCAAATTGGCAAACATGGTTACAGATTAGCTTAAATCAGTCCTTTAAACATAATGTTAGTGAAAAAATCATATTACCATATGGATGCGCAACTTGTCAAAAAATTTGGCGTTTAACTTACCTTACGGAGAGTGTTCCTGAGCCATTAATTGCCTAAAAGTTAGTGGCAGCGTTTTAAATGATATAACATACTACAACAAAGATGGTTTCATAATTCCCAGCACAGTAGCTTTCAATGAAACACTGCATCCTTAAATTCATAGTTGTTATACGAATTTGTATTCCATAAATGTCAAAAACCCACTTTACATTTAAAAAAATTTATGTACATAAGAGTATATATATTAAAAATTGTACATGTATTTAAAATTGAATTATGATGTAGGATATTAATTAGCTGGTCTTGTCTAATTTTCTTGTTTGTGTCCAATTATAATTCACAATTTTGTGACTTGAAGCAAAAGTGTTTTGTGTGGGAAAAAGTTTGCCAAAACAAAGAAATTTTTATGTCAAAATAATTAGAGCAAATAGTTTGACATGTAACAAAATTTATGCAGAAATTCAACAAAGGCAGGAGAAAACAACAAAAATTCTTATTCTAAAAAGAAAGTATTAATTAGTACTTAAAATTAAAAAAAAAATTATTAAATTATATTTTATGTTTTATAAATAAATTTTAATAATAATACAGGGTGTCCACCGGGAAGATATACTACTTTGTTTTGCCGCCATTTTGGTAAACATTAGTCTTGACAATTCATATTCGGCAGCCGTGAAGTATAGACGTGACAAATTTATTATGGAGAAATATGCAGTAAACCAACGTCTTTTAAGCGTATTTTGTCAAAATCAATCATCGATTTTCATGAAAAAATCATAATGAGTGACGAGGCACATTTTAATATGAATGGTTATGTGAATAAACAGAATAGTCGGTTCTGGGCAATGGAAAGCCCTTAAATTATTCATCAGTCACCTTTGCATCCATTAAAAGTGACAGTCTGGTGTGCAATTTGGTCAGGAGGAATCATTGGACTTTACTTCTTTGAAACTGAAAACGGCGTAACGGTAACTGTCAATGGGGAGCGATATCGTGATATGATTGAAAACTTTTTAACGCCACAACTGCATGCTTTGGGCTTGACTAACATGTGGTTTCAACAAGACGATGCCACATCGCATACAGCCAGGATTACAATGGAATTACTGCGAGATCTCTTTCCACAACAAATTATTTCAGTGAATGGTAATATTGATTGGCCTCCACGATCGCCTGATTTGACTGCTCCGGACTTCTTTTTGTGGGGATATCTGAAAAGCAAGGCTTATGCAAAAAAACCAGAAACGCTGGAGCAACACACAAAATATACGTGATGGAATTAATGAAATACCGCGTGAAATGTGTGAGAATGTAATGAAAAATACACTCAAAAGGGCTCGCATTTGTGAGGCTAACAGAGGCGGACATTTATCTGATATTGTATTCCATACATAATTGCCGAAATTAAATAAAACATTTATCAATATAAGATCCATTCTCTTTGATATAATCAAACAACGTAGTATACCTTCCCGGCGGACACCCTGTATAAGCCTTTACTTTGTATAAAAAACTCACACCTTAAAATGGGTCGGTCATCTAAGCATATGCACGAGTATACTACATAACATGTGTGTATTTTTTTCATAATCTTTTATTTGCTTCTCGTATTATGCAAGTTCATAAAAATGTTTACTAATTTATATTTTTTAATATTTGTTTTATTAATATTTTCTCTATTGATTTATTTACTTTGAAAAAAACCTTAAACACACCTCAAGATAATATTTATTTCTGAAAGTATTTCGTCAAAATATTGGAAAACAAATAAAGATATTCGAATTCAATCAAATAGTGGCTTAGGCCAACAAACAAATATTTTTCAATAGGTGTAAAGATAACTAAAACATTTAGGATACTCACAGTATAAGTTACAACACCAGTTTGTGTTACATCATGCTTTTCCTTCGCTAGATCTAATCGTTTTGGTATCAAATTATTGGTCTTGATCATACCCACTGTTGGTCTCTGGTGTGCTGTAATAAAACCATGTTTTGTCAATAGCTAAAATAAAATAGAGCAATAAGTAGTTCGAATTGCACTTTTTTTCACCTTATCTGGTTATGTTCTGTAAATTGAAAATGAGTCAAATTGAAATCAACTAAATTTTGAAAACAAACTAGACTTAATAGCGAAACTATTTTGAAGTTTTGATAATCAATTAATTGATAAAGAAGTTATTTGAAAATTTTTTTAATTGGAAATTTTACGCGATTTCAATTTCACTCGATTTCGGTTTACGGAACATACCAACCGTTGCTTGTTAATTCTTATGATTTTGTGGTTTTTAAGAGCTTTCGGATTTGAGAAAAAAACAATTAAAACGTAGAGAAATGTATAAAATCTGTATTTGAGTCGATAGACCGATCTATACAATTTAATGCTTAAAGATGATTTCATGTAAATGTTGACCTCGGCTACGCCTTAAATGGTTCATACGCTGGGCATACTCTCGCACAACCGATTTTAGGTTTCTTTTTGGATTTGGAAAGAAGAGAGAGATTAACTCTTTATCGCACCGACGCAAAAGTTGAGTTCGAGATAATTCTTGGCCACCATATTCTCAATATCGGTTGATTTTTAAAGAGCTTTCGGATTTTATTAAAAAAAAAAACACAAAACTTCGAGAAATATATGAAATCTTTATTTGAGTCTATAGAACGGTCTATATAATTCAATGTTTAAAGATCATTTCATATCAATGTTAACCGCGGCTAGGCCTCAAATAGTTCATACGCTGGATCCAATATTGTCATACTTTCTCCGACATATCGGCCGGTATCTCAATAATAAATTCTTCAATATTGCCTTCATGTGCGTCAACCGTTGCGGGCTTGTATCTATAGACATGAGCCTTAACATAGCCCCACAAAAAATATTCTAAAGGCGTTAAATCGCGCGATTTAGGATTAACTTGCCACAAACATGATATGAACTGTTCACCGAACTCGCCTCTCAATTTGGCCATTGTTTCGGGTGCTGTGTGGCATGTGGCACCGTCCTGTTGAAATCACATGTTAGCCAAGTCCAGCTCTTCTATTTTGGGCAAAAAAAAATTTGTAATCATCGCACGGTAGCGCTTACCATTCACAGTAACGTTTGTCCTCTTTGAAAAAGTATGGGCCAATGTTGCCACCGGTCCATAATCCACACCAAACAGTGAATTTTTCGGGATATATTGGAGTTCTGGCAATGGTTCTGGCTGCTCTTCATGTAGATCGCCATATCTTCACAAGGAAACTGAATGCGGGCCGGCATTTCATACCTTTAGCAGTTCCGCCTTTGGTTGTTATTTTGCTGCCCACATAGCAGAATGATTCCACACACTTGATTGGTCTGTGATCTATTTTAAAGCTTTCGATGCGCAATAATTTAGTTTTCGGTATATTTATTGAAACTTTTGGACATCACTCAGCACACCTTTTATGTCCGACAGAAGTCGTCGGCGTAGTCAAGTTGCCTTGAAGCCTCCATGTTATTTCTTTGTTACTTTGAGGTGCACGAATCATCAGAGTGTCGAGCACTATGTTAAAAAAAGTGGTGAGAGAATGCATCCTTGGCAAACGCATTTCTCCATTTGTTTTTTACCGCTTAATTGTGGTTCGTGACGTATACGGCATATCTTCACATAGGGTTCCCATCAGGCGTTTAATTTTTCGTGGAACTCTATACGTATATATGTATATATATACATGCGTATTATTGCGGTTGCGAGTACTGTTGACTCGATGTAAAGCTACATTGTATAGTTATTACAGTTAGACAAGAAGAGTACAGCCTTTCAGAATGGCTTTGACGGATGCTATTTATCTCATGCTACTGTGAAGACAAGCGTGCCATTTAGTCACTAAGATATAAAGATAAAAACTATGTTTTTAGCGCAACAGATTCGTTTGAAGATAGCATTGGTAATATGTCGGTTCTATATAATAATACGTAAGATTGTAATTGTGTTCCGAGTAATGTTGATTGTGTCTCCTGGTTAGTCTTCTAGTTGGACCGAAACGCCTTCACAAACTTTCTCCACCTCTCTCTGTTCCCCACAATCGCCTTTATCTCCTTTCGTATCTTTTGCAAGAAGCTTCAATTTCCGCATCTGTCTGACACCATGTTGTTCTTTGCTGCAGACGTCTTCTGGTACCCTGCGGATTCCAGTCCAACGTCTCTTTGGAGAGTTTAGTTGCTTGTTTGCGCAGTATGTGACCAATCTACCTCCATTTGCGACGCCTATTTTGGATTGTTACTAAACTCCTTATCGCTCCAGCGCAAAAGAGATAATTCTTGGCTACCATATTCTCAATATATATTTTTTAGATAGGGGTGGCGTGGTATAGTGGTTAGAGCTCACGCATAACAACACAAACGACCTCGAACCTGGGTCCCCAGAAGACGACATGGAAAAGAAAAATTTAATTGTGGTTGCGAATGTTTAATAAAGAGGCTTCAACTTTTCTCCAAATAATTCCATCTAAAAAAAAATAAGAAGAAAAGCTCTCCTGACCTTCCCGCATATCTTTGGCGATGATAACAAACATCAGACGAATGATCAGGAAAACACGCCACCTACTGGGAAAAAACTACAATGCTAAAGTAAAGATCACTACCAATTAGCAAGGATCTACACCACTACGCAAAAAAAAACATGGTACTTAGCTTAAATGATCAAATTAATTAAAGAAACTGAAACAAAGCCATGAATGCTTTGTGGAAAGTCAATATGCTCCCTAGAGGAGTGACGGAGAAAAAAAATGTTTTAGATAGCGGCCTATATGCAGTTTATTTGCCATTCGTCAGCCATAGAGTAAGATGGACTCCATATTTGATCTGAATATTTGCAAATTCCTGGTCGTTAATAAAGCAGTTGATTTCTACACTTTTCCCTAATTACTAAAAGACGCTTTAGCCTTATTAATACGAATGTTCACATCTTCAGCAGCTCCCCTTTTGGGTGTGATTAGGCTAACAAATAGCAAAAGCCGTTCGAGCGTTTTAAGTTTTCTTTCTCGATGCAGAACTGATTGTTTAACCTGATTGGCGGAACAGATATAGTTGTTGTCTTGGTACGGTTGATCGTCAGACCCATTCCCTTAGATGCACGATTCAGGTCGTCGATTTTGTTCTGCATATCTGTATAACAAGATGATATCAAACAGATATCGTCGGCGTAGTCGAGGTGTTCGAGTTGTCCTTTGAAGTTCCATTGAATGTTAATGGTGGTATGTAATTTAATGGCAAGGATGGGTGCACGGATGTACTCGCAAATACACACTCGTTCTCATGTACCGCTCCGAGATATGGCTGATATTTACGCCGGAAAAACACTCCCGTCAGCAGGAGCCACCGTACTCCTTTCAAAGTACAAACTTATTTCGTTTGACTTCAGAACCTTACTATCAAAAAAATGTGTTGGATTGGTGTCTTTAAATTGCTAGAAAGTGCTTTATCTTGAAGAAAAAATACATCGGCCCTTGTGGTGAAAAAATTTCATATTAAATCAGTTTCCTGTTAACCAAATTTTGAACGGGATTTTTAAATTGTTTTTGTCTTTTGTGTATTATTTTGTAGAATTTTTCACTTTTTGTTTTGCTCATGGAAAAATGCACGTGAAAATTTTGCTCACGATAAGGGTGATTGTTTTTTTACCGATTCGAATTAATGAGTTTACCCAAATTTCAAGAGTAACTGTGATTACCTCCATTTAATTTGTAGTTAATTTTCAAAGTCACAGTATGACAGAAAAAAGTGTGAAATGGAAACCTAGTAAATCTTTGTTGACCATATTGTTCGTTTTTTTCTATTCATTCGCTTTGGTGTGTGGTAAAGACTACAGCTGACATGGTTTATTGAATGTGAATAACGATTTAAAAAAAAAAAATTAGACTAACTTAAATGTGCACTCTGCTGATAAGTTCTTCAAGATTACGACGATTCAAGTCAAGCCATAAATATAATTCAATTTCGAACAAAAGACAAACTGAACTTAAAAAGAAAAAGAGTAGTAAGTAACACACTAAATCTAGTTTATTGACTTGGATTTAGGCTTTACAACTGCGAATATTGCTTAAACAATTTATTTACCCATAATATCATGATCATGATGATGGTTTCAAAACTTAATCGATTTGAAAATAAAAATGAAAAGAATTGTGACATCTAATCAATAAAAGCATTGATAAACCTATCGAGGTCATACATAAATAGTATGGTCTTAGCTATTAAACTTATTGATCATTTACATTAAGTTAATGGCACTCAAATATGTTTATATTTTTTGGCCAAAATATTAGCGAAAGTTAATAAAGATTAATAGCTTTTAACAATAATTTAAAACGGTTAATAGGAGAAATAAAAATTAACAATTGAAATTCAATTTGGTCCAGCTCGATTACAATTCTAACACAACATTCTCCTACCTTTTAATATAAACTCTGCCCTTAGCTTGATATGCAAGCTGACAGTGTACAGCGTTATAAACATTGAACGTATTCAAAGGCGCTAAAATAAAATACTGCGGCTAATAATAAATACTCCATGGTTTTTGAGACATTCAAATATCCACAAAGACCTGAGAGTGCCCTTGGTTAGAGAAGAAAACACGAGGTATGCTAAAACATTTTTTACGAAGCTAGATGTCAGGGTTGGCAAAAACCCGGGTTTAAAAAAAAACCCAGCCCACCGGGTTTTATTGGGTTATAGAACTGCTTCCTAATTTCGTTCAACTCGGCAATATGTTTCATTTGTTAGTAAAATTACATTGTTTTTCCATACTGAATACCAAGTTATTGAAACCAAATTTAGAAACTTCAACTCTAACAAAGTTATTTGGGCAAAATTTAGAGACTCTTACTATTACCGTTTTAAAGATATAGACTATAATAAAATTTTTATATAGGCGTGGCACCGCACAGTTGAACAATAGTGAAGCCACTCACAAAATGAAAGCTTTATACATATGTTTTTGATATACACAGGTTTAAAAATGTTTTCTAACTTACACAAGGTTAAAATGCTGTAAATAATTTCGTTTTCAAGAAAAACTTATAAAACTTATACTTACAAAGTGGTTTACTCTAACGTCAATAACTCGCGAGCCAATGGATTCAAGGACACAAAATAAAATCGGTTGGTGAATTTCAGAGAATATCAATTACAACGCATTTTATAGTCCTCTTTTATATACATACATATATAGTAGAGAATGCAATTTTAAACTCTTGGTCGGATCAAGGAGGTGTTGGGTACTATGGGCTGCTAAAGCTGACTGCAATTACTTCGTTTGAACCGTGCATTGTGAGAAAAACGGCCGGAATACAAAGACGTGATTATGTTATTCTTTTGCATGACAACGCTCGGCCTCATATCGCAAAAGTTGCCAAACGACTGTCAGAAATGCCCAAATGCCGCACCCACCGTATTCTCCGCACATTGATTCCTAAGACTGTCGGCTGTTTCACGGACACAATATCTTTTACCATTTCACCGAATCAATTCTTTTCAAGAAATGTAAAATCGCCTTCAAAGTTCGTAACGTATTGTCACAGCTAAGGATATTTTACTCGAATATCTGAACTATAATATATGATATACACACGCTTACAAACACAGCTGCCAAATATGAAGATTTATTATAAATTTGACAATATTGGTCGCGAAAAAAATTCAGAAAAGTAACTGATGAAAAAATATTTTCTTATCCATTTTTTAGGCAGTTATTGTATTTATTTGAGTTTGAAACACTTTAAGGAAATAGTTATCTTTTAAATACAGTTTGATGTAATTTTAATAAAAACCACGAATTACCAATTCAAAAAGTTCATTGATCAAAAAAATATTGCCATTCAGGTATATAAGTGGGTCAAAAGACCCTACTCGTCATTGTAGGTTTTAAAAATTAAAAATAAAAACCACCTGTTCAGAGTTTCCACTTTTAAATATTTTATAAAAAATTCTATATAAACATTAAGCATATTGTAGTTGGCACCCATTTAAAACCAGTTCAATAAAAATATAAAGGGTCCGCCATCTAACGTTTTTTTCAACTAGTACTTATTTCGTGAATGGTAACACTTAGCTCATGTCTGATTTGAGAGATAATTAGTTTTATCCTTCCGCTGAACGAATATGTGTGTGTTGTGTATACGCTTGAACAACGCTAGGAAATATTGCGACATTACTTTGAAAATCATGGTAATGTTGCAGAATAAAAAATCATCTTTTCAGATGAAGCTCATTTTGATCTTGGTGGGTATGTAAACAAGTAAAATTGTCGCATTTGGGGCACAGAAAACCCGCACGCATACATTGAAAAGTCGATACACCCAAGACGAGTCACTGTTGGGTGCGGATTTTAGTCCAGAGGCATAATTGGGCCATTTTTCTTCGAAAATGAGCAAGGAGTGGCCGTTACAGTCAATGGTGATCGTTATCGAGCCATGTTGAACGAATTTTTGTGCACAAAAATTGAAGAGGAGGATATTAGCAACATTTTGTTTCAACAGGACGGCGCTACGTGCCATACAGCCGAAGCTACACTCGATGTTTTGCGCCCTGTCTTTGAAGATAGCATTATCAGCCGCAGAGCTGATGTCGTTTGGCCTCCTCGGACCTGCGATTTGACAACGTTTGACTATTATTTATGGGGTGCCGTCAAAGCCAGAGATAATTGCCGCTTTAAAGGACAATATTCGTGAAGCCATTGGTGAAATACAGCTGCACACAATCGATAATGTGCTTAAAAATTGGACCGATCGTGTAGGCTACTGCATGGCCAGCCGAGGCAGCCATTTGAATGAAATTTTTTTCCATTATTAACCGGAAGGATTGTACTTTCAAATAAAAGAAGAAATTTGAGAAAATATTCGGTAGTTTTTTTTTATAGCATTTTCAAAAAAATTTTTTTTTTTTTAGCGGACCCTTTACTTTATTTTCAACTATAAATATGAAATAGATAGTAAAAGGTTTTAAGTTAAAGACACTCTAGCAAGTGTCGACTTTAGTGTGGGACTATAAATATGGGCCAATATCGTTTAAATTAACATGACATTGTGTTCCAAAACAAAATTGATTGTATTCGAATTGTAAATTAAAAAAGCAGACTATTAATAATGCTTCCCATATACGAATACCAATAAGTAAAGTGATAAAGGAACTATTAAAAGTAAACCAATACAATATAGTGCTTAAGATAAAAACTTTTACAATTTCCAATAGCATAGATAATCCCAGATCTCAGCTTTTATTATTATGGTCGGCTTAGAATCACTTTTGAATCAAAAGTATTATTTTCATATATAAACTATTGACAAACTGTTTTTTTCTAAACCAATAAAGAAGCAAAACTTTGTTATTGTTTTAAATTGGGCCACAATTTTGAGTATTTCATATAAAAGTATTATTTCGCAAGGAGCTTATTCTGTCAAAGCGTTTGTAATGGTGTTCTTTATATTTACCAAAATTTCTGGTACTTCTTCTTCAGTATCGCTGCCGGAAGACTGCTCGTCGCAGTGACAATAATTAACGAAATTTAGTTTAATTTTTTTTTTTTTTTTGGTAAAATTTATGTTAAAATTTCGAATAAATCATTATTAGTTTCTGAAAATACAAAATGTTTTTATAATTTTTAATACATAATTTGAATGTTTAAAGCCTCATAAAATAAAATTAATAGCTTTAATTAATAGCTGATATGATAGTTGCCGGAATTATCAGATAATTTTTTAAATCTTTTGTTGAAAATTTGTCCAAGGCAATATAACGTGTATTACAACTGCTAAATCTTAAAGACTACATATGTATAATCACAAAATATGTTTGGTGTTTCAAAAGGTATTACAAATAAAGAATAGCTTAATGGCTTCTGTAAAAAAAAAACAATTTATTTCCATGTTTTTTTTTTAATATTTAAGACAATTAAGTGTCCAATTGTTGTTTTTAAAATTATGAAAAATATATCAGAAACCAGTTTTCTTTGAAACAGTTATACTGTTTTTCAAACAATAGATTAATTAAATTAATAGGGAAATAATGATAACGAATATAGCGAGTAAAACTTAAGTCACCTTTTACGGTTTACAATTCGACCAAGTTGAATTGAAATTTCAGTTGAAATTTTACAACTGTTATTGATGGGTTGTGTCCTAATCCAAACATTTGAGATAGCCTAGGGCTCCTTCCAGAAATACACTGTAAGTTCTGTTTTTTAGCTACATATATGTATTTAGTCTTCAAATACACACACATTCATTTATATACAGTGGGGTGCAAAACTAAGTGCATGTTTTGAAGTTGAACTGACGAGGCTCTATAAGAATTTAAATACTTAATCAAATAAAAGAAAACTTCACACATTTATTCATTGTTAAGCCCTTTAAAAAAATTAACAAAAAGTAAGATATTCAAATACGAAAATAAAAGAAATCAATCATATAAAAGAAACCACATTCATTTAGTTTTGCACTTTGCGCTTAAATAGAGACAAACTTATCTTTTTAATACTCTTCTTAGGGCTTCTTTTTTGTGGGATTTTTAACAAACTTTGACGCGTTCTCTACAATATTACCAAAAAACTTACGAGAAAGCTTGTCATATCTCCAACAAATTCCTCGAAGCCAAATAATATTTTTAGACGTTTTTTTTTTCTATTATTCAAAAATTCTCCATTGGATTGAAATTAGGGCTTTAAGAGAGTAGTTCGAAATGTTATTAGCCTACAAAGAAAAACCAGAGCTAGATTATGAAAATTATATCTTTTGAAACTTCAACATGCTTAGTCCAACGTTTTCTAGCAATTCTATCCCTTGACTAAAACAATAAAATAACTTTGTAATCCTAGACAATCATTGCCATGACCTTACCGTCGATTAAATTGCTTTGCCTTCTTGTTGCACTTCCACCACCTTCAAACCTTTGTTTGGATTATTCCTTTGTCTCTGATGTATAGTGATGGATCCATGTTTCACCAATATTTATGAAACTACGCTTAAAATTGCAACATGTGGCCGACCATTGTCATGATGGAAGATTATGGTCTCTTGTCTGGTCAAATTTTCTAGTCGTTTTTCGTTGATTGTTCTCTTCAAACGAATTAATTGTGTTCGGTACAGGTTCCCTGTGATCGTATGGCCCGATTTTAACAGCTCTGATCCCACCAAATACAGAGCATTACCTTGGCGTCATGGATATTAGGTTTCGGCGTTGATTTGGCAATTTGGGCGAGCTTTACATATGACTTTATGCGCTTGGGGCAAGCATCACTGCCGACACACAAAATCGCCTTTCAATGTCTCTCGGCATCAATTCATATGGAACCAATTTCCTTGCTTTGAATGAATCTCAATGCTTTTAAACATAGGCAAATGGCTTGTTGTGTGACTCCCAATGATAATGCAAACTCCGTCGAGTAATGCTTCCAATTCCTCATCTTCAATCCTTTTCAGCTGACCAGGCCTGTTCTTGTCTTCTGTATCGAAATCACCACTAAACCATTGTTTACAAGTTTTTTGAGTTGGTTCATGTTGACCGTAAGCTTCTACCAACAATCGATAACTTTTAGCAGCCGTTTTCTTCAAATGAAAGAACGTTATCAGACTTCCCCGCAAAACATCTTTTTTAAGCAGAAAATTCGACATTATTATAGCGATTGAAAAAAATGTGTGTGTCTATCGAATACTGAATTATAATGACAGATGGTTAACATATTTGTTATTATTGACCCAAATCATATGTATTAATTTGTATACCCATTAACTTATCCAGCATATTTCCATTTTTTCAAATGTTTCGGAGGTAGTGCAACAGTCTAGTTTATTTTGAAACTGTTTAAAACTATACTTAAGTGTCTGTATGTACAGCCCATAGTGCATTATTTATCAAATTCAGTCAAAAGCATAGATTTTTGAATGATCACTCAGCTTAGTATTCTATCATATACAGTGTCGTACAAAACAAAACCAACAAACCCTATAAACAGTAATAAATGTTTAGTGACGAATCAAAATTAATTCTTATAGGGTTTGTTATTTTTGTTATGCGCGGCACTGTATATATGAGTTTTGTTATCAAATGCATATTCATTTCAAATTTTCGATTCATCTTAAAAAAGCGAATAATCTGTTTAAAATATGTTGTATTTATCATACACATCTCTATTACCCATCTAACACTTCAAGCAATTTTTTTTTTTTAATTTTACCAATCTTACACATTATCAAAATTGTATATTTTGATAGCTCCTCCAGCAAAATTATAAAGAAAAAAACTCAAATTAAAAATAATTTGTAAGCGAAACAAAAATTTGTTAATTAGTAATCAACTCATAGTGGTACGTATCTTACGAGTATGGTGTCCAGGCGATATGAATGCAAGCATTTATGAACAACTAAAAATAAATAAAAAGTAACATCATCATGAGCAATATGATCGACGTTAAGATAAACTTTCGATTATAATCTACGTTATTTGAAAGCGCTTTAAGTGTAACAATAGTCACACACAAAATTTTTTTTTTGTAAATTTTAATTTGTAAAATATTCAAATGATATGTAATCGATCATCCATCATCGTCTAAAGTTTCTTTTTTTTTCTATTGCAGGAAACAATTTAATGAAAATTTAATTATAGAGAAGAATAGCTTAAGTTGATTTAAGTCGAAACTTAAATTATAGATTATTTGGTGATGACCAGTTATGTAAAATATTGATTTAAATTTCACACTTATTTATAAAAAAAAAATTCTAAAAAACACCACTCACATCAGATTATCTCTTTTTAATGCTTATAACCAGTTAAATAGGCTTTAAAAAGCCAAAAACAATTAAAGGTTTTATTGCATACGCGGTTCGTCTTTAACGCGGTTTAAATCATAATACCATTGGGGTCTATTAAAAGTACTGTCCTCAGGCTCTTTTTAACCCCTAAATACCTGAGACATCTACATAAAATCATAAAAACAGGCTTAAGTGAAATCAACAAACTTTAAACTTTGCAAACTTAACAGTTAAAAAGAGTATAAAATTCTCTAAATAATGGTACCAACTCTTTGTAGTGTTATGTTTGAAGATTTTTTATGATCGTCTGTAGAGGGTCATAGGTACATATTTAAGGGTTAAAAATAAATGGCGCGATCTGAGCAATTGTAGGGCGGTTATATCCCGTAGTAAAGAGTATATATAAAGGTTGCTGGCAGTAAACATTCTATATTGGGTGCAAGCATGTGAGTCGAATTTTCTCAGATAGTTCCACCTTCTCTAAAAGACGACGTAATAGTTGTAATAAGTTGTCAAGGTATAAACTTAATGACCTACTGAGATTTAGGGTCAGGAAATGTGACTTCAGCAGGAGCACTTTGGCAATTTTTCCTGATAGTGAGTCTTGAAAATGTATTGATAGAGTGCGAAAAAACCGGAGTTGGCAACCCACTGGGTAACCCAATTAAATTCACCCGGGTTTTATTGGGTTTTATATTTAAAAAATCCGGGTGGGTTTTTATTTAAAGATTTTCGTACTTTATTTACAACAAAAATAATTAAAATTTACGTACTACAGTACAAATTAATTCGGTCCGTTTTTTTTTTTTAGCTCAAAAGAGAATTTATCGAAATAAAAATTTATCAAATCACTGCTTATACCTTTTCCACCACCTCTGAGTCAATATACGAACCCCGTTCCAGAAAAACTTTTCGAACTTTGAGGCGATACACTTTAAAGCTGATTTATATTTCATCAAAAGAAGTGATTTGGTGACATGTCAAAAGATATTGTATCCGTCGAAAGAGTCAATAGTCGAAGAAGCATTGTTTGGAGAATACGACGGGTGCGGCATTTGATCATTTCTGGCAATTCTTTGGCAACTTTTGCGATATGAGATCAAGTGCTATTACGCAAATAGAAAATTTTATCTGTCTGTCCGCCTTTATATTCCGACCGTTTTTCTCATAATGCACGGTTTAAACGAAGTTTTAGTACACAATGCCGTCTTGATCCTACCAAGAATGAAAAATTACATTGTAGATACTAAACAACGTAATTGTACTAACAAACAAAATATATTGTCGAAATGAACGAAATTTGGAAGCAAGAATAAAACCTAATAAAACCCAAAAAAAATCAAAAAATCCCGGTGGGTTGGGGTTTTATTGAACCCGGGTTTTTGCCAACCCTGGCAAGCGCATCTAATAGCCCTGACAGACATGAGGTTTATATACCATGGTATGTATGTATACTACGGTTTTTGATCCTATGTTAGTGTGACAAACATGTAGTATACGTACTACTATTTATCGTCACCTGCAGTGCAAAAGGGTCTATCATCACTTTCTATTATTTTAATAAAATGATAATTATAAATAAGATGAAAAGTATTGTTACCATAAGCATGATGATGAAAAGCAACAAAGATAGTTGAATGTCACAGTTTATTCAAAACTTCTCGTTAGGTGAGGTCTGATATGTTACTAAACCTCTTTAACTTGAGAAAAAATCAAAAATCATTTGATGTTATGAGCTTTTGAATTTCTCTAATAAAGCCGTTATTATTGTGCTGTATTGTATATCAATCAATAACTCTTGATTTTTTTTCGGTTTTGCTCTTCAGGTTATTGTATGTTGAAGCCAAATTAATCGTCATTCAAACAGTATGAAAAATATGTATTCCTACCAACTTAAAAATTTATTTACATACTCGAATTTTTTTTATTTTATATTTGTTTTAAGTAGTAAAATAAAATCCATATAAAAGATTATTTAAATAATAATTTTATTAAAAAATATTGATTTTAAAAACGTAATTTTAAAATATGTACGAAAACTGATTTTACATACTGTATTTCCAGCTGGATTTATGCTAGGGTTTCCCATTTCTTACCTAACGGAGCTGTGTTAAGTAAGTAGTAATAATATACTACATTTATACTAGGGAGCTCGATTATTCGACTTTTTTCAAAAGCCGGTTTTCGAATAATTCGAAAATTAACACTTAAAAAACCGGTTTTCGGTTAATAATAATTCAACCAATCGGTTAACTGGTTCTTTTATTTAAATAAAATTGGTGCTAATTCTTGAAGCGCAGAGCTGGACCACGTCGTTTAGAAAATAAACAGAAGCTGATGGAGAGCTTAAAATTAAAGTGGCAATCAATACTAACAATAATTCTAACAAATATTATAAAAACTATGCCAAAACGGTGTGCGGAGGCCATAAAAAACAGAGTTTATTACACAAAGTACTGAAAAATGCTTAAGTTTCGAACACTTACTCAAGGAGCTAATTTCGTTTATTTGTATTACTAGGTAGAGAATGGAATTAAAGGTTTGTTATTATATTTATAATTTAGGTGCCTAAGATAACAAAAAATATATTTTTTTTTATTCTGAATAAATCTATTGTAATATACCAGTCGTTAATTGCCTCGACAAGGAAATTTGCTTAGATTTCGAGCAGCACTGTATGTAAATTTATGCACCACGTATTTAATAGTGTATGTGTCACTGTGGTATGTAGGTAAGAACACACCTTCCAACCAAGAGGTCGTCCGTTCAATCCCAGACCACACCATCTGACAATTTTCAACAGCGATATCACTTCACGGCGGTTTATTCGGTATTCGAAAAATAAGGAGTTTGAAAAAAACGTATTCGACAAAACCAAAAAAAAAAAAACGGTTAAAACCGGTCGAATAATAACCGTCCGATCTCCCTAATTTATACCACGTTCATTTTCATAGTATACGAGCCAGCTTTAAACTACAATGATTTATGGTTTAATTGTAGTATATGTTGATACACATCTAGTAAACTATGCTTGTATAGTATACAAATCCTATTCTGTCAGTTTTACTCCTAACTCGAGATTTCGGAAGTGTTTCGAAAATCTAAAAACAGATCCTTGTTCTACTCGATAGCGCCTATCAGAAAAATAGTATCACTTGCCAGGTATTTTTTTATAGCACCGTGTTAGAAAGCTAGCCAGAAAATAGCGAAGTTAAAAATAATAATGGGGCATATGTGCTGGATTAAAATCGATTTCATTAAACAAAATTTTAGTACTAAAAAATCGTAAAAGACCTTGGATGCTTTTAAGATAAATTTTTAATCTTTCAAAAGCTTGTAACTTTTTAAATAGGCCTCTAAACGGTAAAAAAATTTCAAGTTATTTTACATTAAAAAAATACATATACATATGCATGTACGAGTATGTATATTTGATTTTGATGTTAATTTTCTAATGATTTACATATTTTTAGTATTATTTAAAAACATATATTTTTTGGAAATATCATATTCATGTGATAATATTAAAATACGTTAAATACTTATGAAAATACTAAATGACCTCTAAATGTCTCTTTTAAACGAAACGTGTTGCCCTTTCAATGTAATTTTTATTGCTTTTAAACGGAAACAATAAACAAAATAGTAGTAACCTGTTTATCGTGTTGAAAAATCCGTAAATTTTTTAAAACGTTCAAATTAGTAATTTATTTACTTATCGATAACACAAAAAAAAAAAACTATGGAATATCCCACCACCCAGTGACTTAAAATTGCAAATACACTTTATTTTGTTTGGTGAGCGTTATAACCGATTAGTCAATAGTTAATATTTGTATATTTTATGACACTATTTCATTCATTTTATATCTAAATAGTCATAATCACAATACTGATAATGATCATTACCATAAATAGATTATACCAACGTGTATAAATATGACGAGTATTCATAAAGATATGAAGATAATAATAAATATTAAAGACGATCATTAGTTGGCTTATATTGTGTTATCATGATGCATGCATGGATATTGATCTATGACATACATATATTCAAATCATTTTAAAAATGTTTAATTATTGTTGTTTTATTGTTTCTCTGACTCTTTCGATTTACGTGATATTGTTGTTTTGTGATATCGTGTAAAGCGTTTAATTTCTTAACACTTATTTAAGCTCGATACGTTTACCATAGTAGTCTTTTTATAGTTTTTATATATTCTAAGATCCTCAAATTAGGACTTTGTATCAAATAGACTGATTACGATTATAAACTGCTTGAACTTTACGAAGTGATACAGTAAAATTTTCACCATTTTGATAGCAAATTTTCATAATGAAAATTTTTTATTCAAGAGTGTAGCGTTCCATAGTTAATAGTCAATTCTTGACACTTCATTATTTGATAGCCTCAAATTTGCCCACCATTTAGTAAAATCAGTTGTCAGTTGTAATCGTAAACAAAGTAGGTGCTGACTTGAAGAAAATGCAAATATTCTTCAACCGCTGTCTTAGAACACTAGACGAACACCATAAGAGACGAACCTCTATATCAAGAAACTGGCCAAATATCAGTCGAGCGCGAAGTCCGAATCAAGATATCCCGGCGATTCAAACATGCAGTCCAAACACCCGACGATGACATCGAAATGTGATCGACTGAAATTCATAAGGTAGTCGAAGCTTAATAACACGTTCAATGAGCTGAAAACAGACGAGATAGATAAATGATTATGAAAAACGTTTGTTGAGGATCTATGTTCCTTATAAAAACCCATGGAATACATATAGGGGGAACGACAACTCTAGTTTAAGTCTAACTCCCTGCTTGCCGATTACGGACTATCTAAGCCTTCGCTTAATCAATACCAGCACAGGTTGCAATGTAACTCCGCATCGAGCTTAAACCGCCATATGTACTCACAAAGGGCCGCTACGAACTACAGCTAAAGATTCTAAATTTTTGACGCTCCCGTAGACCTCAGTATTACTAGTTTTTAAGATTATTTACAAAAGGGCAACCAATTTAATCTTTTTATCTCACAAATCATATTCTTTTTCCTTGCAGATGTTAATTTATACACTCGTAGCAACAAGTGTCTACCACATCTTTAACAACAGCAGCAAAAGTAGCAGCTGACATTTATTGACTGATGCTACGAAACTGTAAATGAAGTGGAAAAATCCTGTCAATATGCGATCAAGCATGAAATTACAAAGTTAATGAATGATTAACTAAAGAATACTATTAAAACCTTAAAGAGAGAATTGTTTTTAGAAAAAAAAAAAAAAAAACAACAAGAAAGAGTAAAATTTGAAATAAGCTCTTAAACTACAAGCGTTACAAAATCATAAATTGGCAAAGAAATAGAATCAAAATTACCAGAAACCTGGTTTTTACAGCCTTAATTAAATAAGCCATTAACGTTAGAAGACACTTAAGCTAGAAATTACGAACAACTAAACAAAAACGAATAAGAAAAAATGCCTAATCTGTGTTTAACATTCCTAATCGTCTTTAAAAGTCTCTGGTCAGTGGCCCACACACAAATGATAGTTGGCACTGTTATACAGCCACAACCTTTAGTGTCGGCCTCTGAAGCTACTCTACTCACTACAGTTCCCCTAATGGGAGAGGACAACTCACTCAAAAGATTTAAATTAAATGAAGATTTTAATGAGATACCTTTAGAGGTAGCTAATGAAGCCCACAATAACCGAAAGCATACAAATAAAATATCGAAAGCACGTTTTAAAATTGCTAAAGTTTTCACGAACTGTACGCGTGATACTTTCGAAATGCGTGTGGAATTAAATCGTCCCTTTCATGGTCTACTCTATGCCAAGGAATTTCCCCATGAGTGCAGGGCCAGAGGTACTTCAGAAATGAATATAACTTTGAAATTACCCACTTCCGGTTGTGGTGTTAGAGTAGAGCCGAAATCGGATGGTTCTATGGAATTATCGGTGCGCATAATGATGCAAATGGAAGAAAAATTACGACAAAGTTCGGATATTTTAAGAACTGTAAAATGTAAATTACCCGTTAATGCCATGGGTATGGTATTGGCGGGCATGGAGAGCAAGCATTACAATAAGCAGAACTTAAGGTACAGAGTGAAACTCAATCATCAAAATCCCTTAAATTCAAACTCTTAAGAAACATTTACATTTTTTTTTCTTTAAAACAGACATGCACGCATGCAAAGTACAAATTATCATTCTCCCAAAGCAAAACAACAGTTAAGTATTTCCTCTGATACATCAACATCACAACAACATTATGCCTCACCTTCTTCTCAGCCAAGTACACAATTTGCTAACGCCCCTCACTCACAGCAAACGCCACGTGTGCGGATTTGGCTTGAATTGGGCGGTCCTGATGGTTCCGGGTCAGTTGTTGTTGGCCAAGCTACAACATTAACTGTACGTGCTATTGTTCCTGGTAATATGGGTGTGCGTATTGTTGATTGTGCCGCTCTTGATGGCTTAGGTGAATCGACCCAACAACTATTGGATGAACGTGGTTGTCCTATTGATGAGCAGGTAAGCGAAATTTTGTTAGAATTTTGAAAAACTTGTTTTTATCACTGAAACTTGCGGTATTTATCTTAGCTAAGAATAATCTAGTGACACCACATTGGTAAATCATTGTCTTTGTTACTATTTTTAAAATTCAATCATTTTTGACTGATACCAACGATACCTGACCTTACAGTTCTTGAGACCTATTCCATTTCTTTGTCACTAAATTTTTACAGCCTCTAAACTTCTCTTGTAATAAAGCTCTAACAATATTGACTCGCTTAACTTCTACCTTAAACTGATAGCAAGCCCTGTACTTTCAAAGAATATATTGTTCGATTCGGTTCTAGTAAACCTGTTTTTGAGTATATTTGTTCCGACAGGTAGCCAGACACGTATCTAGACCGCTTGAGTTCATATACTGATCCCAATGTGATGTCTAAAGAAAAAAAATTTACATGTAGTATCTCGGTGAACCTACATGTCTGCGTTCAGACCGGAAACAAACCAACCAGACGCTTGCACGAAAGAAAATAACCCGATGACATCTATGTCAGCCAGGTCGGATTTGGCATATAGAAACGAACTGCCAAGGAAACCAGTCCTAATATCCGAAAGATTTAGACACCATCTCCACATCCCGACGATTCCTACAGTACAACTCCTCGCATGCGCGCCAGCTGTCGCGGAATCCATTTAATAGACATCGATCGAGCCCGATCGTATAGGAGCCAGATTTACCTCAATATAAAGCAAATGAGGACATCTTCACCCCGCCGCCGTCCCGTAGTTGCCAACTGCCGCAGAATCAGTAGTCTGCAGTCCATGCCAAATTTGGGATAAAAAGATTTTTTTATAATACTAAGACTGCTATAGACGTCATGTTCAGGTCTTATGCTGCTTATAGGATCGATGATAAACTATATTCACAGTTGTCGTGTACATCTATCTGCTAGCACACGAGTTTTATTTATGCCGCTGGAGATTCCAGCTTTAGAGCTGCCATTCTTGTCCCATATAACAGAAACAGTCTACTTATCTTAGCTATTGGCCTTGTATGTAAAATGTTTACTCGTTGTTTGCATTTAATTGCATTGTTTTTATTTGGTCGATATTCACTTTTAAGTCAATTTGTAACTCCTGGACCATCGTCAATTTAGTTTGCATATCTGTGAAGGTATGAGTGAGCTAACAGATGTCGTTAGGCTAGTCGTGGACCTCTAGTCAGCTTTGAAGACTCCAGGTACTTGGTCTTCTGGGGAATGTTGCTTTAGTCATTATTACGTCGAGTACGCAATTAAAAAAAGAGGAGATAATATGCAGCCTTGCCGCCCATCGGAACAAATTTTACTTTAATGGAGAATTTGACAAGTAGCGTTCGCATGTAAGCCCCTGATAAGTCTCATAATTTGGAAGGTACGGCTTAACATTCCAACGCGGCCCATATCCTAAAGTGGCATAGGTGTCAAAAGCTTTTTTGAAATCTATAAATGTTAGGTAAATCTCCGATTGTTCGACAATCACTTTTTTTGTTAAGATGCTTAACACAATTTTTGAGCCCGAAAACTGAGATGTTCTCTTCTAAATTAACGCATTAGACCGATTTACAGTCTTTTATTAAAGATTTATGCGGTTTCCTTTGTAATCATTCTTAGAAGAGTGATTCTTCTTTAATTTCTGTGATGGGCTAGATCTCACATTTTCGGCAAGTTGCCGATCACGTTTGAGAGAATATCTTGCTTAAGTAATAACTGAGGAGAGAATTTAAGAGTTTGTAATCGCATCGGTCTTTAGCATCTCTGGAGAAATATTGTCTATGTCAGGCGATTTATTGTTTTCTAAGAGATCTAGTCGCCTCACATAACTCGGCTACATTTTGATATTTAATTAGTATATTCGCTTTTACGGGGTGTGATCCACAATTCCTATTGTCTGCTTTGTGGGGACAGGTGACGTTAGCACGTTCTCTTAGTGCTCTTCCCAGAGCTTAAGCTGCTCTTGTTTCAATATGATGAGTTAGTTCTCCGGCCTCGTTTTTTAGTGGTTTCCTAGTAGATTTTTCCCTATTGGTTAGTTTTTTTTCTGCACTGTTAAAATCTTCTACGCGGTGTGTTCCGTCAGCAGCTTGTGTTCTTTAGCAATCTGGCAGAATTTCTTGTTTTCAGAATTAATAACTGAGGTGAGCATGTTGTCGCATCGGCCTTTAGCATCTCTGGAGAAATATTGTCTATGACTGGCGATTTATTGTGCCAAGAGATCTAATCGCCTTACATATTTCGCTGATATTTTGTGGGTATATTTTCGTTTACATATTTCGCCAATATTTTAGTATTTAGTGGGTATATTTCCGTTTACGGGGTGTGACCTACAATTGAATATTGTCTGCTTTGTGTGGCCGAATGACGTTAGCACGTTCTCGTAGTACTCTTTCACGAGTTTCAGCTGCTCTTGTTTGAATGTGATGACTTCTCCAGCACTGTTTTTTAGTGGTTTCCTAGCAGATTTTCCCCTAGTGTTTAGTTTCTTTACTGCACTGCAAAGATCCTCTATACGATGTGCTCCGTCAGCAGCTTGTTTTTCTTTGGCAATTTGGCAGAATTTCTTGTGTTCAGAATTAAGTAATAATTGAGGCCTTTAGTATGTCTGTAGAAATATTGTCTATGATTTATTGTTTTAAGAGATCTAACTGCCTTTTATATTTTTCGGATGTTTTGATTTTTGGTGGATATATTGTGTGTGTCCCACAATTACATATTGTCTGCTTTGTAAGGCGTTAGCAGCTTCTCGTGATACTCTTCCCAGAGTTTCAGTTGCTCTTGATTTTTACAAGTTCTCCAGTACCGTCGTTTTCTAGAAGATTTTGTTCTATTGGTTAGTTTCTTAACTGCACTACAAAGATCCCTACAAGGTGTGTTACGCCAAAGCTCGTGGTTTTTCGGCAATGTTGTTCACCAAATTTTGTCTGCTGCCCGCTTTACTTCACGGTTAAGTCATTGGTAAAGCAGTTGCTGTAGGGTTTTGGCGGAATTCGTTCTGCTTTTACTTCCGTTCTTTGCAAGAATAACTTTTTCATCGCTTAAAGGAGTACTTTAAAGGCAATAATATATTCCAAAGCTTTAATTGACTTCAGTTTTTTAGCAAAAAATTATATTGTCATGTAAAATGGATCTTGAACGACAATAACTTTCAAAATTGCTGTAATTTTTTTTTTCTTTTTTAACCCAAAAAAATATTCTTGTTGGGATGAGATCCATATGAGCACATGTGTGTAATCCGTTTTATTGGGTCAAATATTTGAACATGTTCTGTTGGTGGACGAGTGTATGTGCAGAAATGGATTAGAAATTGTAACACATCTTCTTCTTCTTTCTAATACAGCAACTTTCTCTTCCTTACTTTTAACAACAAACAAACAACCAGCCAGCCAGCCAAGTCAAGTTAGCCAGTCAACAAAAACAGCCAGCACCTGTTCTTTATTTACATGTTTTTTGTTTGTTTTTGTTGTTGTGCTTATTCTACTTTTATTTAAAGAAAATTTATAGATATTAATCTTTTGAGATGCTTTTTTTTCTCTTTTATTATTAATTTCGTTAGAATGGAAAATTATATAGAGAACTTCCGTTTGTGCAAAAGTCTTTCAAATGATTTAATTGATATGGAGAAGTGCTGCTGCTGCTGCCTGCCTGCTCTCTTCCACATTGTAATAACAGAGCAGCAGATTAGAATAAAGTAAAGAATGTACCCTCTCATAACAGTTTAACAAGACCGCCTAGTGATTTAGAGGGGGACTATTTAAATAATTTTAAAGAAAATTAATGACCTTTCAAAGCCTTTTAAAATAAATTAATCAAACATGTGTCAAAAAGTGATGAACCGTTTAGAAATGAAACAGAAAAATATATTTTAAAATTTGCTTTCAGTTTTTGCCAATATTAATGTTAATTTTTGAAAACAAATTTATCTTAAGGCTAAAAATTAAAACCGACCCAGTTTAATAGGTCAATAGAAGAAATCCGTTAAGTAGCTAATAGGTATGTATTTTAAAAATAAAAAAATTGTTTTTCATCGAATAATTAATTATTAAATCAACCAGTCAGCCAACAATTAGAAAAAGAACTTTCATTTTTCTTTGACCAAAATAATCTCGTAGAACAAAAGTAATCTACACCATTAACTCGATTGCGCCGGCCACACACAAAAGAATATTTTAGTGGGCCATTATTTAGAAAAAGAAAGAAAGAAAAAAAAGATTCTTAATCTCCAGCTTCACCTGTTTTTCGTTTCTTTTTTTTTAATCACTTACTCAACCTGTTAAAAGCTTAAAAAATTACTTGGTGAAATGTTTGTTTGCCATCGTACCATGTTAATCAATTACGTTTCAGTGTATACGCAACAGGTTTTTTTCGAGTTTTTCTGGGCTAAACGTTACGTTAATAGTAGTGAATAATGAATGGTTCAGGTAAATGGTTCTTAAGTATCTTTTAACAAATACATGATTGTAATGTTGTTTTTGGCTTTTCTAACTGAAAAAAGATATCGAAATAATAAATATTGGTTAAAGGAAAAAGTTATTTCTTTATATTGATACACAGGCGTATTTAATTAACAGCCACAGGAGACATCTAAGCTGTAGTCTCTGTCTGCGAATTAGGCCAAAAACACAATCAGCAAGTGTACTTCGCGAAATTGGGACAAGCGGGTGTGTTCCACAAACCGAAATCGAGTGAAATTGGAATCGAATAAAATTTCAAATTGCTATATCTTTCAAACCTGACAAGATCTTGATGCTTTTTTTTATAATTCGCTTAATTGCTTTTAAGATAATTTCTATGAAAATAAGATAATTTCTATAAAATACGAAAATTTACTCGACTTTGATTTCACTTATTTTACAGGTTTAAGGTCATGTCGTTCTCAATGATCGTGGTGTTAGACCTATGTCCCTGATTAGAACCTGAGAAAGTTTCTCTACATATTTGCATAGCAGACTATGCACCATCCCCGATTTTTTTCTATTAACAATTTAGTCTATAATACACTCAAAATCAATGAATTTGCGCCTTGTTAACTTCGGTCGGTCTTTACTTTTGCTGCCCTAAGGATACCATTCAACGCATGTGCGAGCGATATCACCTATATCTATTACAAGTGTGTGTTCTACCTATGACTATTTACTACAACATACTTCAGTGACTATTTTTCCAGTATTGCATCTGTAATGATATATTGCATTTTTTATTCTCTCTGGCTAGAAAATTCTAAGAATACGGCGTAGGCATGTGCTTACTAAAGTATGTAGTTTACTTACGGTGTTTTGTAAGCTTTCATATTTCGCAGCCGTATTATTTTTTCTCCGTCACTCCTCTTGGGAGCATATAAGCTTTGTTTGGTCAAAAATACAATTCACAATCACGTCTAAAGTCGTCCTTTTTACCAAATTAGACCTATTGTGGCATTTTCCTATTTCAAAAACTATTTTTTTCTCCGTCACTCTTGTAGTGCTTTTCACAAAGCATCCATCGCTTTATTTCAGTTTAATTAATCAAATTGATACACAAGTTAATAGATGATTAATCTACTATAGCTCGCCAGCTTATAGTTGTGTGCTGGTGAATATCCTTGCTAAGTGGTGGTGGTGATCCTTACATTCGCATTCTGATTTTTTCCCAGTAGGTGGCGTTTTCTCCTCATCAATCGTCTGATGTTTGATGTCATCATCGCCTGAGGTAAGCTGGAAGGTCAGGGGCGCTTCTTTTTAGATGGATTTGTCAGAAGATTTCAACTTCTCTTCCATTTATAAAACACTCGAAACCAATATAAAATTTTGTCGTCATGTTCTCTGCTGGGGATTCGAACCCGTATGTCGCAGACGTATATCTTATATTTGCTGGATTTCTCATATATATACGATGAATACGAGATCCTCATCTACTTCACCATCTGTGGTGATCGCGCTACTAAGACAGCAGAATTTTGTCACTTCTGAAATCTGTTAGCTGCTGGGACATGTATTGTTCGTGTTTATACGTATCAGTTTTATTTTTTCCACATTGATTTCAAGACACACTCTTTGGGCATTTTCCTTAAGTCTGGTTAATTTGTGTTAATTGCCAGATAATGTACGAGGGGTACTATGTTTATTTTGGGAATAGCAAATAATAACAACTTTTTTTAAATGAAAATGGCTTTATTGTTTTTCAAAATATTTCCCTTGATGATCAATACACTTTAGCATTTGTTCAAACAATTTCTCAAAGCAGTTTTTTCATTCCTATTGAGACACCTCCAAAACATGGTTTTTGAATATTTCAACTGCTTCTTCGGCACTTGTAAATCGCTGACCTTTGATATTCTGGAACAAGAAGAAGTAATTTGCTGCCAAATCAGGACTGTAAGGATAGGACGTTTTGAGAGCTCGGATTGTCATGGTGGATAATGATTCGCCTACCGCAGTAAGTTTTACGAATTTCTACGAAAACTTCCTGCAAACAAATGGTCATTTACGACGCATATATCCATGATTCGTCACCTGCCACGATTTTAAACATGTCGAACTTTTCAATAATTTTCTTACACCAATCGACGAGAGACTTTTTTGAGCGATTGATAAATTATGGGGTATTCAATGAGAACAATTTTTTTTTCAACTAAGTGTTCATAAAAAAATCTTATGTATTATAGTGGAACTAATATGCAAGGATGCCTCTATCTTACAATATGTCACATGACTATCGTACATTATCAGTTCACGGACTGCATTGATGTTTGTGGCACAACAACTGATTTTGGACGACCTTCGGCGACCGAAATACGACCACGATTGAATTCACTATACCAGCTATATACTGAGTTTTTTGATAGTGCTTTATCGCCATACAAATAACTGAGTTCATAGATACATTCTTGTTGAGATAATCCACGTTGAAAGTTGTGAAAAATAATCCAACGAAAACTTTCTCTTGAAATTTCCATTTGTTGGCCAAATTGATTTTCTTAACTCACTGTAAACAAAACAAATAGCACTTGTACATCAAAAAGTTCTTGGGACCACAACAATGTTTGTAAGAGCGTTTTGTTGCTTATTTCTTTTGATGATGGATTTTGTTCTCGTTTTGCAAACGTATCAATAGCCTGACTATACTTTGGACTCAAGCGTTTTAATTTTTAGCATTAACTGTAGAATTGTGTTCTTTAGCTCTTTTCAGTGTTAATTTATTTTAAATCAGTTCATTTAAATAAACTATGTTATTCTTTCAGTTCAGTAGCTCAGTGTGGTTTATAGATTTCACCTAAAAAGATTCTGGCACTGTTGTATATATTATTTGAAGGATGCCATTACCAATGTTTTTTTTATTATAGTGTCAAACATATAAATGACCATTAACTAAGAGGAAAAGCAACATGTACTAAAAAGAAACATGAACGAACGAACAAACTATTGAGCTAAAAAATTAACGGCTCTCTTTGCTTACTTGTGCTAATAGTTCATTTGAATTAGGCTATTCACTAACTATCCAACTCTAATTGATTGTACTATCTACCTATCGAATCCAACCACACTTAACTTCATTTTTCTTTTCTCAAAACAGTAAATTTTCGATATCCTGTTTTAAGGAACAGCATCATTATTGAAATAAAATACACAAATACATATACTATAGTTGGAACATCCACGATTTAACAAATTGCCTCTAACCTTTTCTTTCGCTGCAGATTCAATGTGATCCGCTTTAATAGATTTCATTAGATATAGAAAGGAACTACCTTGGCAAAATGGATATGTGAGTTAAGTATCGATATTTCTAGATGGCTTTTTTTGGATTATTATCATAGATCTCTTTTTGAACGCTCATAACAATCGATTGCCAAAATTACTTTGTTTTTGAGCTTTGCAACAATATTTCTGATGGGAATAACGCCTTTTGTTTACTTTTTACTTTAGTTCAAATGACTATTGATTTCCCTGATTTTGAATGAATTCAAATGCCTTTTAATGTTTGAATCAATTTGCTTAATCTGCTCCCAAGTCTGCAACAAGTGTTTGTTTATGCCTTTGAAAGAGAAATAGCCTTTCAAGAGCAATAGCGTTTTGGAAAACTATTTTCCGTGTTTTATTTAAAGTTGTTAGAACTAAAATAAATCACATCCAATAAATTACTTTTTCCCCTATCTAATACACAATATTCTGAGAGCCTTAGACCCAAATTGCAAGATTTTAAACATTTTAAAGCCATTATTTAGCTTTTCAATAAGTAAATTTTTAAGGTTTTTTTTCATATTTTTTCTAAATATATACTCGTAATATCATAATTATTTAATTATTGTTTTCTTTTATTTAAATCTTCTAATAATTTTAAATGTTCTTTAAAAAAATAATAAAAAAACAAAAGAACAATTTAGTTTTCAATTGCTGGTTGTAGCAGAAAAGAAAAAAGAATTAAAAGAAATTTAAAACATTTAAAACAATTAAAAAATAAGTAAGAAAATTAGTGCAAGGCAAAACCGACTATAAGATACTCTAAACTAAAGGATGGTTCAACGAAAATACACGATGTTAATTGTAAATAAAAGCAAAAAGTTTTCAGATAATTATCTTAATATGACAATAATGTGTGAAACAAAATATCGGCCAAATGTTCACTACTGCTTCGGCTCTGAGACATAAATGAGGTTCAATGTCGTAATGTGCCGAATTATCTCACCCTTTAGCTCTAGAATTGTTTTTGGCTTATTGACGTACACTTTCTTTTTTAAATATCCTCAAAGAAAGAAGTCCAACGGTGTCAAATCACAAAACACGGCAATTGAATTTCTCGCGCAAAAAAGCCATTGTTTCGTTGGCTGTGTTACAAGTGGTACCATACTGTAGAAACCACATATCGTCCAGGTCCATATCCTCAATTTCAGGCCACAAGAAGTTCGTTATCATCTCGCGATAGTGAACAGCATTCATGGTAATTGATGGGCCGAACTCACTTTCGAAGAATTTTCAGCCCGCCGACGCCACCAGCCCATAAACCGCACCAAACAGTCTCTTTTAATGGATGCATCGTATTTTCAACAATTAGCAACATCATTGCTGACATATTTGGTCGCTTATGCTGACCAAAAAAATCACGAAATGAATTTTGATTCGAATGCCCGTTTTCGCTGCTCAATTGTATACCTCTCCTTGAATTTGTTAAGCACTGAAACAAAGAAACGTCAAATTAAATTGAACAAAACACTTAACGTTAAGGTGTGACTCACAATTAACATCGGCATTATGGTTGAACCAACCTTTATTATAAATTTTTTGCAATGATAAATTACCTCTGTAAAAGTTTAAGGTAAAGTATACATAAGCTTCATTGAGTTTACCTATTCAAGTTAGGATAGATTAGTTTATATGCAAATTGGCGAGTTTATTCGACCCTCTGTGACAAACCAAAAACATTTTTATGCAAAGCTTGTGAATCATGCATAAAAACAGCCAATGTTAATCCAGACGAATGATTCACGTGGTCTCTATGAGAACCAATCGGTACTTTCAATTGATTCCTCAGTAACACATATGGTATTTGAGACAGTCCACATTATAAAAGAATTTTAAAACTTTTCGGTTAAAATTTCAATTAAGGACTTATAGAAATTATTGCCATAGCAGCAAAAGAGTTAAAAGAGTTTACAGAGAACTGCTATTAATCAAATTTCTTTTCAACTTTTTTACGGTAAAAAGTATATATATATGGCCGGTAGACTCAGGTATAAACCGATAATATAGACTAATATACTTCGTTAAGTGCGCAATAGGCATTTAGTAGAGTACTGATACTTATCTTTCCCATATTGCTATAGACGCCTAAATGACAATATTTTTCAATTGGCGAGAATTTTTTCTGGATTCTCTATATACATATATAAACGCTCACCCCGTAGCACTACCATCAATTACTACTTCACAAGCAATGTCGGCTTTACTATTTCTTCAGGCATTCATTGCTCTTACCGATTTACTACAAAGCATACCTTTTTTGTATATATTTATGGTACAAACCTTTGCTCTAGTTCTAGCATGACTTCCACTATGTTATCTAAACTCAAATTTACGACCAGGTGCATGTGGAAACTCTTAAGCACCCTAGAAAACCTCGGGCATGTAAATGTGAATTCTTCTGCAGTATTGTTTACTTTGAGACATTGCGGGCATCTCAGAGAATGATGTAGTTGTGGAATGTTGTCGTAGCTGCTTGAATATAGAATTCTTGGAAAACTTTGTATGACATTATTCTGCTCTGAAAAAGCAACGTTCTTACCTTTGTCCATTTCTTTTAAGGAGGTAATAGACATGGAGTTTACGGAGCGGTAACTCACGCTATCAGATTGATCATTTATGCGTAAGTAAGAGATGAAGAAGCTCTTTGGCGGATGTGACAAATAGAACAGATACTGATATCAGCAGTGACCACGTGGTCAAACTGAAATGTCGAAGAAAGACCATTGGAGTTACAAGACGAAAGCGTTTCCGCCTACAGCAACTTCAGAATAACACGACCAGGAACTCATTCGCCATGGCTGTAGTGCAAACACATATAATAACGTGGATATCAGACGACACTTGAAACCTGATTTCTCAAGGAAGGGAACTTAAGTTACAGCTAAACAAAACAATGTGATGAGGCAGCAATACCAACAGCTGGCGAAACGGGTAAAAAAAGCTGCCAGAAAAGACAAAAAGGAGATCCTGAAATGGCTAGAAAAAGCAGTAGGACAGAATAACATGATGAAAATATACCAGACGATAGACTATCTAGAAAGCTTAGCAGGAACCAAGCAGTTGCTGATCGTAATGGCACATTAATAACGAATAGCGAAATAAAAGTCAATTATGCTGTACGGCAGTGGAACCTGGCTTGCGTCTAACATAATCATGCAAAAGCTACAGGTATTCTCCAACAAATGCCTTAGAATCATAAGCAAAATATTCTGGCCTATTACCACAGACACCATAGAACTATGGAATTTGGCGAATGAAGAGCCCATACTGAAGCAGATAAGGCAAAAGAAGTGGAGGTGGATACCTTAAGGAAAAATCCTCATAGTATTACAAGGATGGCAGTGGAATGGAATCCTCAAGGATCAAAGATTCGGGGGCGACCAAGAAACACCTGGCGACGCACAATTGTCTAACAACTAAGGCAAAACAATCTTACATGGTAAGAAGCAAAGACAACAGTAATATGGATATGCTTTGTAGAAGCCAAATGCTCTCAAAAGATGTAATAGAAAAAAAGACACATGGACTATATTATTAAACAGGTTTTAGGGCTAACCACACCCAACCTTTATTGTAATTCCTTATTATAGTTAGAAGGGTCATAACTGCTGTCACATACTGGGCATATGGTTATGTAATTGAAAGAGTCAGAGAAAGCATGTTTCGTTTAATAAAATGTCAAGATATTACTCCTTATTCTCTTTAGTTACCCTTGGATTAGAAGTGGATCAGAAGTTCTTACTTCAAATCCTAACGGTTTATAAGAAGCGCTTACTTAACTTTATCCGTCGTTTATAAAGTCATGGTTATTAAACTGATTTTTTGGTCAAAAACAACACCAAAACCACGTCTAAAGTCAATCTTTGTACCAAATGCCTACTGTGTTGGCTTTTCGCAAAGCATCCATTGCTTTGTTTCAGTTGAATTAATCAAGTTAATTTTCAAGCTAAGTAGATGATTAATCAACTGTAGCTTGCCTCCATATGGAGAAGATCCTTGCGAAGTAGTGGTCCTTAGCACTTTAATTTCCTAGTAGACGGCGTTTTCTCCTGATCATACGTCTTATGTTTATTTTCATCGCCAGAAGTAAGCTGGTCAGGAATTCTTTTTAGATGGATTTGTATGGAGGCAGGTTGAAGCCTCTTTATTAAACACTCGAAATCGCAATTGATTTTTTCGTCATGTACCCTGCTGGGGATTCGGAGCTGCGCTGCTTATGTTGTACATCACACCAAAAACTATAGAGACCTACAAAATGGACGGATTTAATGTGTTTCATTGAAAGACTAAGGGCTATACCAAAAAATGCTTTTCAGAAACCCTTTGAGAATAAAAAAAGCGTTGGATAAATCTTGAAAGTATCCGAAATCATAGCCAATTTTATTGTATTCGTATTCGTCTAATTGCGGCTGCAATTGGTATAAATGTTGTTAGATGTTAAAATATAAACCACACCATATATGCACGAGGTAGGGTATTAATAGCAGTGTGTTTTGAAGCTGCTGCTGAGCAACAAGAAGACACTTAAAATATAAAATAAATAATTGATGGCAGTGTTGGTGGTGGTAAATAGAAATAGAATGGAATAGTCTTAGAGTCTCTATTAAAAAAAAAAATGAAAAACACAGTTTTCTGCATAGTTGACTAGATTATGAGGTCACAACAATTAGCCAAGAGTGAAGAACAACATCACTGCCATTCATTTATTCACTCACTCACTTCATTTCAAGAAATGCCTGTGCCTCAGTTGTAAAACTAAATAAATAATTATTGTCTTCTACAGCAGTTAGAGACTATTGGTCTACTAGATAGACTACGAATATTTGCATTTTGACACAGTTTTTGTTTTTATAATATTTACATAGTTTTGGTCCCCTACCATTTTGTTCTATTGTTTTAAAAACTGTTTTACTTTAAAAGAAAAATTTAAATATAGACAAGGAGCCCCGGTAGTAGTCATTTAGTTATTCGTTCGTTAATTTTTTTATAATTTGGAGGTGAGAGAATATAGGGCAGCAAATTATTTTTTTTTTTCTAAATCTATGATTTGCTACATCATTTTAAAAGTCTTAAGTCTTTTAAACAAAATGCAGGGAAATAAATCTGCAGTTTCTCCATCTGACAATCTGTTTCTATTAAAAATGTCTATTGCAAGAAGGAAGTAAAGTCTAGATTTGTAATTTGTTTTAACAGGTTAATACATAGTTCAATAATTGACTAAGCCATATTGTATGTATGTCCTATGTCTGCCCAGTGCAAGGCTCAACATATTATTGGGTCAGTTTCCCGATAAATTAATTCACTGTATACACAGTTTTCTTCGGGTTTAAGCATAATATCCACGATACACTTTCATCCACGCATATCTCAACATGGCAGCGATCTCTGGCAAAACGTGGGCAGTAGAATACATCGTGTTCCGCGCCTTGGTCTTCGTCTGGTCAGACCGGACAACTTGGAGAGTCGTCGTGTTCGCATCGATATAAATATTTTCTATAGCCTGCATAGCCCATTACGAATAGTTTAAGATTATAATTTATAAGGTTATGATTTATCTCGCAATGTTTTCTCCGTATTTACTTATTTATCTGCGGAGTTAACCTAAATGCCCATCGTCCTTTTGGTGAGTTCTCCCACCTCGCACGTTGCCAGCTTAATATGAATTTATTCCTTTCATCTTTTTTAATCCTTACCGCTGGGAACGTTAAGTCTGGACCTTCTGGTGGTATATATTTAAGTACTCTAGAGCAATTATATCGACTGGTCCACTGACGCTTGACTTCATCCGAGCTAATGCGTTTGATACACCGGCTGCTTCCACAGTGGTGTATTTTGCAATTTTCCTCAAACTCTGGTGGTCTTCGTTAATTATGGTATTTCTCAAATTAACACTCAAAGTTTTCTTTTTCCTATTCCTGCTGACGAGCACTAACACCGTCAGTTGAAGATTATGGAGAGAAATCTCCTAATCTCTCTAATATGTCAATTTGAAATAATCGACGGGCGTTGGTCTCACAGAAACCAATTTTCTTTAAGTTATGTCTCAGGTTGCAATGACCCGCAAAGTATCGTGCCAAAAGCCTTAAGTCTGCTTCACTTAGCGAAAGTAACTTTGTTCGCATACATTTTAACTTCATCCTTATACCGCGCTCGAACTACAATTGCCATGTCGTCCGCAATGCCAAGTTCATGACTATCACAAAGGATATGCTTTGAGCTCTTAATGTCAATTTGACATAATCGACAGACGTTGGTCTCGCAGAAACCGATTTTCTTTAAGTTATGCCTCAGGCTGCAATGACCCGTAAAGTACCTTTCCAAAAGCCTTAAGTCTGCTTCACTCAACAAAAGTAGTAGAGGGAATCTACTAAAATATTATTATTTGGCCTAACGCAGGCCGGTTCAGCACCCAAATCTAATCATGAAAATTTTAGAAAAATTAATTAATGACCAATGAAATGTAAATTACAAATGTAAGTTAATAACCATCTCATCGAGTATAATATTTATTTATTTACCTGTATGTGGCCAATAAAAGCTACTGCAACATCAGTCAAGTGCATGTAATGTAACCCATAGTTGAGTTAAAAATCGTATATATTATTTTCCTCTTTTACTACTTAATAAATGATAGGTAACTGATCTTCAAGCATTTATTCTCCAAAAGGTTTATGCATATTCTTCACTTAGTCCTTCCACCGAAAGAACACAAACTAGCACGTGTCTTAACATAGTCTATGAGCTCTGTTTTAGCTACTCAAACCAACTTTTAATGGTCCTTCGAATCAAATTCATATTATATTCTTTTATGGCGTTTTAAACACGATTACAATAGACGTTATACGGAATATCCTCATTCATGTACTCAATATTTTATAAGCATAACTCTAAAAGCACTTATCCACACCCTATATTATGCCATTTCAAAGAGTGCTTACAGGTGTACATATTAATTTTGTGTTTCTTCGAGCCATTCTCTTAAGCCAGTAACAGAATATCAAAGTTGATGGGTGCTTTTAGGTTATTTATAATAGCGGACTACATTGGACTTGAAATTCTTAAACTAGGTTATGTCTTTTGGTAATTCGAGCATAATTCTATAACTTTCAATATTCACTACATGTCAATTATAGATTAGTTAATTGTACTGAGATACGTAACATTTCTGATTTTTAAAATACAAATGTTCTACTGATTAATGCACAGATTATTTTAAACCTACCTGTTATAGAAGGATCTAGTTTTCTAGCCAATGAAACACAGATATCGTGTTGAAAGAAACCTTAAATAAATCGCTGAGCTCCAGATGTCGACAATTTTTTAACATTAGTATTCTGTATTTATAAATCCTTCAACCTATTCCTTTTTTTCGAACCGAATGCTTTACCACTAAGGCTTATAGTTCTTTTTAAGCCTAAATACCTCGCAAAGTTTTTTCTTGTCTGTAGGGCTGCTAACGTTATTATCACTATCACCACACCAACCAGGCACTATTGCAGAACACGACGTCCCATGGGATATATTGTGCTCTTTCCGGTCTATAGCTTGTTCAGCAGATCTACTGTCTTCCTAATGAAGCAGATCTAAAACCATAATGTTGGATACATCAACCAGTGAGACACTATGTCTACCTAAACTTATCAAGAGCCCCACATTCAGACGATATGTGTTCCGCTATCTCTGATGCCTGTACACAGACTTGAAACATCCACATCTGTTAACGCTGTCCTCTTCAGATGCTCTCTTAGTTCACAGTGGCCCATAAGAAACTCCGTTCTGCAATCCAATGTTTCAAGTATCTGGCAATTTTCCAATCCTTGATTATATTGAGGATGGTATTAAGTGGTACAGCACAGTAAGGTTCCGGACCAATATAGGGTGTCACGGAACCTTTTCTAGCCAATGCATCCGCCGTTTTAGTATCATCTATCCCACAGTGTAAAGGTACCAAAAACAACTGGACCTTTTTCATAAGCGAAAGCCTCTGCAAAGTATCGTAGCAATATGAGAATATATTAATAGTCTTACGATTGAGCCCACTATCTAGGTTGATCTCCGCACTTATAGCAATGGCCATGATCTCAGCCTGGAAGACACGTAGCGATCTTCCAAGTGGGATCGACAAGTCTCGGTTGGGTCCATGAACACCAGCACCGACAGTTATTCATTTTGATGCCATCGGTAATATCAGATCAAACTAGCTCCAAACTAAACTTCCATTAGACCAAAAATACCGGTCTAGAATTTCAACCCTGAATCTTCTGTCAAAGCACAGAATTAAAGGCATGACATCTAAGACCGAAGATGGTTCTCCGACCACTTTGCCGCCGAACGTTCCGCCACCTTTATCCCATAGATGTGAAGCGGTGTTAAACCAATCAAGGCCTCCAAGGCTGTTGGATATGCTCTCATTGCCAAAGTTATACCGAGGCGCCTGAATCCTGCCTAATTTATGCATGGTAGTAACGTCCTTTATTCCACCAAGCTATAGCCGCATAAGTGATAAAGGTCCGAATAACGAAAGATCCCATATCTTACCGAAGGACATGCACAAAGGGCTCTTATCGCAAGTTCCATCTAAGCTAGGCCTATCTATCACTAGGCCTATCTGCCTTCGGTATAAAAATAACCGTGACCTCCTGCCACTCTTGTGGGACATAACACAAGCCAAAGCTGGCATAGAGTATATCTACAGTGTCCTGAAAGACCCTATGTCTTACCGTAGGAAGATCGACTTGGCCAAAGCGCTCTTATCGCCTTGTTCTGGATGACATCAATGTGCAAGTTCCAACTAAGACTCCTATCCAGAATAACATCTAGATACTTTGCTTTCCTAGAAAAGTTCATGGTAATACTCATAAAAGAAATATCGGGTGGACCATTTAAACGTTTTAATTTAATGCAATAAAACAAAAACAGTTTGATCACAATAAATCGATTGTGGCATGACATGTGTGGCAAGTTGCACCATGCTGTTGAGACCAAACATCATCCACATAAATATCATGAAGAGCGAGCATAAAAAAATCGATTATCATGGTGCGATAAGTGTCTCCATTGACCGTAATGGTTGCGCCATCCTCATTTTCAAAGAAATATGGGCCAATAATGCTTCCGCTACACAATTCACACCAAACAGTCACTCTAAATGGGTGCATTGGGTTCTGTAAGACCACGTTTGTGTTTTCTGAGCCCCAAATACGGCAATTTTGCTTAATAACAGACCCACCATGATGAAAATGAGCTTCATCCGAAAAGATGATTTTTTAGCAAAATTTACATCATCGAGCACTTTCTCGTTAGTCGATCTAGCGAAGCGAAAAGGAAGCGAATGGCTATGCCGCTTCAACTCTTGAACCAATTGAACTTTGTAAGGTGTTATACCGAGATCTTTTCGCAAAATTCGACTTAAGCTGATGCGTGTCCAAAGTTCAATTCTTCTGAACAACGACGCACATTTTCAGCCACAGCTTCGATATTTTCATGTGGACACACTTTACGAGAACGCTTACGTCTTGGCGCAACAACAATGAAACCATTTTCACGAACTTTAGCAATAAACTTGCTTATACCGGGCACTGTTGGTCCTTCTCTGCGACCAAACTTTGTACGACAAATTCTTGCAATTTCCGACCAATTGTCTTCATTTTGGAAATAAATTTTCAACAAATCCCAACGTTTCTTAACCGTAAATCGGTTCATTTCGTTCAATGGAGATATTGTACTGAATTTTGTGGCAGAATAGAATGACAGAAGTATTGCCAGATTCAAAATAATCGCTGGTTCAAATTTAAACCGATAGATGGCCCACCCGATACAGTCACATGATAGCTTATATCTCCTTGCAAAAGGTACAATAACCGTTTTACTAAGAGTCAACCATTTTGACACCTCGCCCAGAGCCGTTCTCGTGAGATCACACAACGTACTCTCATATTTTCCACGGCTGTTGTCATGAGATCATCAGCATAAAAAATTATACTGACACCACTATGAGCCAACATGGTGAACAAGCCTCAACTACTACTACTACTACCTATAAATTAAGACAACCCTACCAGAAGAAGTATAAAGGTATCAAATCGCCCGATCTGGCAGAACACCAGTTTTCATAAAACAAGCCTGTAATGTTCCTCCATTCTCATTTGGTAAAGCAAACTGAGTAAGTGATAGCTATTTAGACAGAAGTGGCTTTAACAATATGGGTGCAATCAATTACCAAACTTCCACAGATGTTTCTTGGAGACTCGTTATAAGTAGAAGACTTTTCAAGTCACTTAATATTATACTTGTAGTTTTTGTAGTTTAAGTAAATTTGTTTTTAATGTTCAGTCATCATCTTGTCGTACTCCGTATTAGATAAAATAATTTTGTAAAGAACCAAGAAAATCAAAACAAACAACAATAGCATCATTATCTTCATTTTTACGAGGCCTCTTTGCTAGCAGACAAAAGACACACTTTTTTGCCTAAAACTAATTTGCATTTTTATATAAAGTTATATGGATTTCTAGTTGTCTGAGGACTATTAAAAGAATATTTTTTTTTTTTTTTTTGTTATAAAAAAATACAATAGAACCCATTTCTACTACAAAATTAAAGTATGACTATGACTATGAGGCTTTGTTATTTTAAAACAAATTTACTAAAAGTAAGGCATTAAATAAATTAAAATCATCATTTTCCCTTTTATTTAAATTTCAAAATTTTTTTCTTTGCTGTTGATTTATATCTTCTTTGTGAAAGCGAAACTATTTTTGTAGTTACAAAAAATGTTAATCTTCATGAAACCGTTACACACTTTTGATAGTGGAAAAGGTCATTTTTTTGCCATGGACAATTTAAGTAAATAAATTTTTAAAAACTAAAGCAAATTTTTGACAAATAGCAGAAATTAAAACAATGACAACGATTTGTCTTCTGCTCCAAAAAAATAAATATATATATATATAAACCGTGTTTTTTATAGAGGTATAGAACTTTAAGTTGACATTACTTTTCAAGATGGCGACCGATTTAACAGCTGTCAAGTGATTTATTCTCATTTTGGTTTGGCAATTCATCATGAATAGACTCACGCCTGAACAACGCTTGCAAATAGTGCAATTTTTTTTTTTTCATAAGTGAATTTTTTTTTCAATTTTCATAAGCGAATTTTGTTTAGCGATGAAGCGCACTTCTGGTTGAATGGCTACGTCAACAAACAAAACTGCCGCATTTGGAGTGCAGGTAATCCTCAAGTGTATGAGGAAACATCGTTACATCCAAGAAAACTGACTGTTTGGTGCGCTTTATGGGCTGGTGGAATCATTGGTCCGTACTTTTTCAAAAACGATGGTGGCCAGAACGTTACAGTCAATGGTGATCGGTATAGAGCCATGATTACTAACTTTTTTATTCCTGAATTGAATAACCATGATGTCTAGGAGATGTGGTTTCAACAAGATGGCGCAACATGTCACACAGCTCGTGAAACAATAGATTTATTGAAAGACACGTTTGGTGACAGCCTAATTTCACGTTTTGGTCCTGTGAATTGGATCTTGTGATTTAACACCGCTAGACTACTTTCTGTGGGGCTATGTAAAGTCATTGGACCATGCGGTAAAGCCACAAACGCTTGACCATTTGGAAGACAACATTCGACGTGTTATTGCCGATATACGGCCACAAATGTTGGGAAAAGTCATCGAAAATTTGATGTCCAGATTTGACTACATCCGCGCCAGCCGTGACGGTCATATGCCAGAAATCATATTTGAAATGTAATGGCACAAGATTATCGTTCGGATAGATAAAATTCATGTCAATCGAATAATCCATCGTTGTTTTATTGCAACTTAAAGTTCTATACCTCTATAAAAACACCCTTTATATGTATATTTTCCTAAATGACCCTCTTTAACGGCAATTATTTCTTTGTTTTTGTATAAATCTTTGGTGTAAAACAATTAGCTTTGACCACCGTTGAGAAAACTACAATTAAAGCCAAACAAATGTTTAATTTTCTACTTTTTCCGTTAAAACTAAAAAATAATAATTACAAATTGTATTGTATTGCCGTGACCTGTTTTATTTTCGAAAATTAAAAAAAGCAACTCCACATGGAGGTGAAGGACTATATATATAGCCCCTGTATAGATCACGTCAATACCTTAATATAGTCATAAAGCTATCAATCGTGATGACGTTGGTTGGAATGATCACATATTTCAAGTTTCGAAAGAAGCATTCAAGTGCCTTGGTTTTTTGAGACGGTGCAAGAAATGCTTCACTCCATCTGATCTCCTTAATATTTACAAAACCTATATCCGACCCAAAATGGAATACAACTCTCATGTAAGGGCCGGTGCTTCAAAGTCTATTTTGGAGCTTCTCTACCGCGTACAGGAGAGGGCGAAGATGCTCATCAATGACGGTAGGGTAGCCAACTCTATCGATTCATTGCAGCACCGTCGCAATGTGGCGTGTATTTCATTGTTATATCGGTACTATAACGGAATGTGTTCTAACGAAATTAAGGAATTAATTCCCAAAAATCATATATTTTTACGTAGTACTCGTATTTCTCGTAGAGCGCATCCCTTTGTTGTTGATTGTCCAGTAAATCGCACAACGCATTATAGGGAGAATTCGTTCTTTGGTCGCACTGTTCGGTTGTGGAATAATCTTCCAGCGAAAGTATTTCCTGCCACTTACGACATGAGTAAATTTAAATCTAACGTCCATGAATACTACTCCCTCTGTCCTCCTTCCAATAACCTATTTTCCTAGTACCAGCAGAATACACTGCATGAGTAGGGGCCATCCCCTGGGTGCTGGTCTTATATAAAAAAAAAAAGAAATCACCGGCTTTTATTAAAATCGGGATTTTTTGCATATTACACAGTGGCACATAATCGTATAGACGTACTCTTAATTTTTTTAATTTTGCTTCCTTCCAAAAGTAGTTCCAACTCATTTTTGTACAAAAAGTGGGTTTGGATGCTCTTTCTTCTGTGTGTCTTTTAAAGCGGTCTACAAGTTTCAGATTCAGAAGGTTCAGACTTAGAGCAAATAAAAAATGGCAAATTGTTGGCCAGTTTTGCCTTATTTTAGCCTTATGAGCCGGCACAAGAAATTGGAATGTTGGAAATACACGGAACAATTATGTGGCTTCACAGCAATTGTCGAAACGCTTTCTTGATAAGCTTTGGCTAATGTTTTGTCTCCTTATTCACAGAAATGAAATCGTAAGATATAACCCTGTAAACCATGACTGCGTATAACCAATGTTATACGCATCAACGTTAGTGCAATATCCGTACCGCCTTAAGAACCACTATTCTTCGTTCTTGTTTTGCATTCATTTTTTTTTTCATTAATTTCATTGATTTTATCATAAAATCTTTTTTACTTACTTTAAATCTTAAATTATACATATGTACCATAAATAAATTATATATGTACATATGTATATATTTATAATATATGACCCTGACAGTAGCACTATTTATACGTACAGACATATTGTATATATTACAATACATATTTATAACTTAAAACCATAATTATGGCCATATTACAATGAGAAATAGGAAAACTTCTTTAAAAGTTGAATACACTTTTTAAAGCCATTACAGTACATATAGCAACACTTAATATGTTTTTTTTTTAAATTGTAGAGGAAGGGATGTGGGGGGCTTTTAAAATAAATTATATCTGCAGCTCAGCTTATTGTCTTAATTAATACTTACTTTGAAAAGAAGTTCGCTTACTGGTTACAGTAGTGGTTAATGAGGTGTTGCTGTGTTGTTGTTCGCCGATAAGTAAAGTGATTCAAAATTAGTAGCGATGAAGAAAAAGAAAAATACTCGTCATAGCAAATAATGAAAGCGAAAGTGTTAATTTTTGTCTATTCCACTTGAATGATTTTATACGAGCAAATAAATACATATATTTGTACGTAAATTTGTAGCGAAAATTTAAATAAAATATTGGATAATATGTACTTATGGTATATTGAATGCAATATGTACTAATATTTGAATATGCATGAGTATCACATAACATGCGTGATTAGAGGCTTTGAGGAGGTAAAGTATTTGCTAAGGGAAAAATTTAAAATATGTTGTCTCAACTGTTGTTTACCACCAGATGGTGTTAATGGTCATATATTGAGCAATTCGTTTGTGTTATTAGGCAAACGAAACTATTAGAGGACCCCTAAAAATAGAACCCATACTAACAAAAATAAAGCGTACCAAACTGAGGTGGTACGGACATATTGCTAGACTCTTGTATGCTAAAGATGATTTTCGAGGCTAAACCTGACGGTTCAAGAGGTAGAGGATGAAGAAGAACAAGGTGGGAAGACTCAATCGACGTTATCTTCAACGAAAACGGCTTAAACATAAGAATGGCTACAACAACACCATAAGAAATGCCGCAATATTTGCAAAAACTTCACACTGAAAGGTAGATGAGTTCCGGAATAAGAAGAAAAAGATTAGAATGTACAGTGATCCTATACAAATGATTTCAAAATCTAGATTGATGGCAATGTTTGATAAAATGAAATGGGAAATATCAAAGGATAATGCTATTGAAATCTGAAGAAGAGATTTATTTAGATCTTCACTGTTCACACACAACTCAACCGTTTGAAGAAAGCAATCGAGAAAAAGCGACCAGAATTAGGACATTTGTAGATCACAAATATCTTTGATGATCCGACAAAAACTCAGCGCACTTGGCTAGAAAGTTTTGATGATGATAAATAATATTTTGGAACCGAGGGATCAAATTCAGTACACAAGCTTTCAGGAAGAAGAGAACATACTAAACATCAACCATATTACAGTTAGGAATCATGAATTAATGTAATGCATTTTGATTGACCGAATTAACATCAGCGAAATACTGCTACAACGGAATGAAAATGAATCATCTTTGATGTGGATCATTTTTGATATTATTAATTTCTTTAACAATCCAGCTGCTTCTATCGAAAGCTAATGCATTGATTTGATTGAAAGCGACTTCCTCCTCGACCTATTTTCTCCTAGTATGTAGTGGTCTTTCGATTCTTCGGTTTCCCTGTGAGTTCTGTTCTGTGAATCGAATTTTTCGCACTGGAACTTGGTGAGATTTTGAAGATCATTACGGGTAATAAATGAATAAGTTAAAAACGGAAATATTAAACGGCAAATTGCTTTCATATTCATAAAGAGTTTATTTATTGTGCTTTAGGATATAAAGCCAGAATTGATCGAAAAAAATAATTATTCTTGTTATGTATCAAGGCTTGTATAACTTTAAAGACTTACCAGACCTATCGTACTAACTTTTAAAGTGTCTGCATAAAGATACATAAAGATACATACCTACATATGTATTCATAATTTATAATTATAACACATACTCTTCTCTATTATAAAATCCATATTAAATTACTTCATATGTATGTATATACGTACGATACATATACATATGTACGTAAGTACAGACATTAATATATTATTTAACATTTTATATTTTCCATATTCAATTACACATTTTGCAATAGGGAAAAACAAAAAACAAAAACAAAGAAGTCTGAAAATAATACGTACTTTAGAAAAAGAGACAGAAAAAGAAAATACGATGAAAAAGAAAAAAAGCAGATCAAAAGTGTTGATGTCAAGTTCAATGTTTTCTAAAGTACGCAATCAAAACAATAACGATTGAAACGATATATCTCAACACTGATATGAAGTATAATTAGGTGTATGCATTAACTTCTATCGTTTTTTTACGAGTAATGTATTTTTATTGCACTTAAAAACATAAAAATTTTTATTATCCACTTAAAACTGATATGTTTGTCTCTTTTTTTTTGGAGTTCCGTAGTTCATACTTCTGAGGCTACAAGCGATTTAAGCCTGTTACTAATAGCGTGCTTTCAATCCAAACGCATTCAATCTGCGGCACTCAAAATAGAACAAATATTAGTCTGAATAGATATACGGCTGACCACTATTTTACTGGCGCAATAACGTGAAGTAGAGCAATGGAAAGTAATGAACTCGTGACCTAAGCATACATGACCATGTCGTCAAAATGAATTAATTGTTTTTTTGGTTATCATTTCCTACATTTGAATAAACAGATTATGCCTCCGTTTATTTCTAACAGAATGCTATAGTTTTGATGTTTCTTAACGACTTTATTCTTCCCACTTCCAATCCTATCTACTCTTTCGCAAATGACAGCAACATTTGTCATGCGTATTCCTTTGATCGTAAGCCGAGACTAAACTACACACTTACAAGCTGTGGGGTCATTCGAATAGCGACCATGCACTCAAGATCGAATGTTATTTTTTAACACACAGACTTAGTGGTGTCTATTGGTAATGTAGATATTGAGGTGCTTTTGATGCTTTTGCTGTTCCGAGCATGATAATACACTGTGACGTTCGCTAGAAAGATCACATAGTTCGAGTGTCGAAAGTAGCGTTCAAGCTATTTTTGAGACAGTGCAAGAAATACGTCACTCCATTTTATCTCCTTTAATACAATCTCATGTATAGGCCGGTGCTTCAAAGTCTATCTTGGAGATACTCGACGCATTAAAGACGGTAGCCAACTCTATTGATTCATTAGAACATTGTCGCAATGTTACGTGTGTTTCACTGTTCTAGCCGTTCTATAGCGAAATGTGTTCTGACGAAATTAAGGCATTAATTCCCAAAAATGCTATGTACTCGTATATTCTTACGTAGTACTCGTATTTCACTTCGAGCGCATCTTATTGTGGTTGATTATACAGTGAATCGCACAGCGCACTATAGCGAGAATTCGTTCTTTAATCACACTATTGACTAACAAAAAGCTTCAAAAGTCTTTCTTGAACGAACGTGCATGAAAACTACTCCATCATCCTTCCCACAATCTATTTTCCTAGTACTAGCACAATACACTGCTGGATAGGGTCTCAAGAGCAAACAAAAGTATATACGCTTTAGGGTCATTAAATAGCACTGGTACAGAGCTTTTTTTTTAAACTGCTTGCTTAGCCTAAGATACGAGGGCATAATACTCATAACAAGTTGCTAACTAATGTTATGGGGTAATGCGGCAGTTAAAAATTGTCAGATGGTTTGATCTGGAAGTAAAGGGTCTCTTGGTTGGCAGGTGGATGTCTTACCACACCAGAACAACACAAACCACTCCACCATAAACAAGAATTTCGTTGTGGCTGTACAAACAAGAAAGATGCCGAATGTTCTAAACCACAAATGAGGTCTCTACAGTCGAAAGAATTAAAAAAATTCAGGATATTTTGTTGGCCGACTAAAATTGCATGGTGAGTGGTTGCAGTTTTGAATGACCACTTTAGCAGAAAAATTTGTCTGTAAGATTGGTGCAATATAAACGACACACAGTTTTATAAACGTGAAAAAAATAAAGTCATGGCAGCTGTTTTTTGGATGCAGGCGATATAAATCACATTGACTACCTTCAAAAAGTTTATTTTTTTCACCAGAGCAATGCGAAAGTATAAGCTAGGATGCTCCGTATATGTATGTATGGGCCATTTGTACATAAAATATCAGCTTTGGAGTTTCTGTAGTCTGTCTTTGTGTTTAGATGCAAATAGCCGTATTACTTCTGTAACCTTCATGACTCCAAGATCCCTGTGCAGATCATTGTTTCTAATAAAATAAGGTGTATTTACTATGTTCCTAAGTATTTTGTTCTGAATGCGTTGGATAATATCGATATGATTTTTTGCAGCACATCCCCAGATTTGAGCTCTATAGGCCCACACTGGTTTCAGTATTTGATTGTAAACAAGAAGTTTATTTTGAATTGATACTGGGGATTTTCTCCCAATGATCCATTTTAGTTTATTGTATTTTAGGTTCTGTTCTCTGTTACTTTAGTTTTGATATGCTCTTTCCATTTAAGCTTAGAATCCAGTGTCACTGCAAGATATTTTGCATGGTTAGCATATGGGATCGTAGAGTTTGAAAGTTTTATTTGTAGGTAAAATCTATATGTACTAATTTACTTTCATTTAATTTAATTTTCCATCTACTAGTCCATTCTACCAGCTTATCTGAAGACGACTGCAATTTTGTGGATGATTCTATTTCATTTTTACCTGAAAGTACACAAGTATCATCAGCAAAGGCGGCGATTTTGTTGCCATTATCTATGGAAGGTATATCAAATGAATGTTACCCTGTGGTAACCCCGCACCAATTTTTCTCATATCGGAGTAGTCATTTTCATGTTTGACTCTAAAATATGGCTCTTTCATATAAGATTCCATCAACTCGGTATATTGTACAGCCAGCTGTGGTCTTAGCTTGCAATGCAAACCTTTGTGCCATACCTTCTTAAAGTCGTGAGCAACATCCAAAATATAGCCGAACAAACTTTCTTTTGTTCGAGGGCCTCTTCTATTGTATGAGCATTTCGTAGGACTTGACCAATCGCCGAATGCTTCTCTCTCAAACCGACTTGATGTAAAGGTATTAGTTGCTTAACAAAAATTATTTCCTTTAGCCTTCTAGAGAATAGTTTTTCGAATAATTTTCCCATTACCGGTAGCAACGCAATGCAACTTCATTAGCATTTTTTACCAGGCTTACGTTATATTATAACGTCAGAAATTTGCCACGTTAATTGGAAATATTTGTGGTTTAAACAAGTATTCATAATGTCGCTGATACTAATAGGAGCTTTATTTGCGAAATTTTTAAGGACTTCACTAGTTATTAGGTCGAAACTAGGACTTTTTCTCGATTTTAAATTTGATATGTTTTCAATCGTTTCCGTTATTGAAAATGGATGAGAATGATGATTTCTTCTGTTCTATACTGCTGAGCGCTAATGTTAGTTGTACGTAGAATTTATCTTTCTTAGTGTCCCCGGCATCTTCTGCTAGGACATGGCACTGTATGTGTAGCAATAAAGCCTTTATAATTAAAATTAGAAAAAATACCTAAAGCTTAAGAAAGTCTTATGAAAATATTTACACGTAATTTAGTAAAAAGTCTATTAGCAATTTATGCCAATATCCAATATTATATGCTGTAATGTGAATGATAGTGTTTTCATGTGACAATGAATAGTTGCAATTTGATAATAAGACCTCTGGTAAATATTACCACACATCATAAAGGTTTGACGAAACCCCAAACAGCCAGACGCAAAAGGGAGGTCTGGTTAGTAAAAATCTAGTATTTTTTCTTTACTGCGTGCACTCGTAAATTGCTGGGAATGTTTTGTGATTTTTTTCCTAAAGTGATAACGACAACAAGTTCACAAATGTACAAGTACAAGATATAATAAATAATTGAAACAATGATAATAAAAGGGTTTGATGATGATTTTTTTTTGTGTTTTTTTCACAGAAAATATATAAACATATTTTTAATCATATATGAATGTATGTATTTAGTTCATAGATGATAAAAAAATAATAAAAACAGCCATTAAAATCTTCACATAATTTATTAACATTTTCAAGACAATAAGAAGAGAAATAATATTTAAAGATTATGTAGTATAACGTATATTTCCGCAATTACACTATGAATTGTTATTAAACACTGTACTACGACACAGACGGATACAATTGCAATAAAAAGTGTGTGGAAATGGTTTTTTATTTGGCAAAAATACGTTACTTTTTGAAATTTTAAATTTAGTTGTTGTCTTTAATAATAATTTGGTTTTATTCTTTCTGTTTTTTTAGGTTATGCCCGCTTTACATACCCATTCTAAACCCTTGGAAGAAGGTTGGTCTAAACCTACCGATGATGATCTAATAGAAAAAACCTATACGGCTACCTTTCCTGCCTTTAAATTTCCCGATCGTGAACGCTTACATGTTAGTTGTGGCGTGCAGTTGTGCAAAGGACCTTGTCCCAATGTAAGTACAGAAAAGTTCTCTTTATTCAATTTTTAGAACCTTTGCTTAATTGCAAACCTTTAAGTCAAGAAGCAGGTTACAGCTTAAAAATAATTTAATTTAATAAGTAACCTTGCTTTGCCAAGACGTAGCAAACTTGATGTCATTGCTAGGTACTGCCCGATCGATTAATGAACGTCTACAACAAAAAATATCTTTTTCGTATAATTCACCGATTTTAAATTAAAAACCAGTTAAAGTATTAGGCAAATAGAATTCTTGAGTAATAACCAGTGTTGCTATGGCTTTTTATTTTTTCTAAGCAAATCCCAATCAGCATTATCGTGAATATTCCCGGGGAAATAAGTTCCCTGGGAATTTGCTTTTCCTGGGAATAACATCCTCCTATTCCAAACAAACAGGGAGAATAATTTGCGGGAGATTTAGTTTTTATTTTCGAGTTAAAATTTATGGACAATTTTAGAGCATACCTCAAGACTTTAGTTATTTTTTTTATCATACACTTGATATTGAAAATGTATTCAATTGACACCTCTAAAAATATGTGAAGAAACTTGAGAAATATTTTTTTGTGTCCTGCGTAATCGATTTTGTTTAAATTTTGATGACCACTGGAGATCCAGCTAATGAACTTGAAAAATTCGTGAATTTTTTTTTAAAACGATATTCTTTCTATTTTTTTTTAATTTTTTTACTCTTACTCATCATCCATTAAAAGATGTTATTCAAAGGTATTCATATTTTTAATGCTACTTTTTAGAGACTAATAAAGGAGTGAAGGAAGAATTTTAAGTTCATATTTTATTCCTATAGAACCAGTAGTTATTACGGTATATCTTGGTAACTATATAATAGAGAGCCCACACACCTTACACGGTGTGGCAAAAAAGAACGCAGTTAAAATATCTGGGATATGATACTACTTTCTGATAGGCGCTATCGATAGCGGTTTTTTGGACCTTCATGCACTTATTTTGTACAGCAACCGTACTATTTATGAATTAAATAAGAAATTATATTAAGTTATGAACAAAATGAAACTTAAGCAGGGTTGGAAACCTTTAACCGTAGAACTAGGTAATTTGCGCTTAAAGCGAATATGTTCAATATTTCAAACAGGCCGTTATAACAAAATGCCATGTAAAGAAAGCCCGTATAAAGAGGTTTGAGTATATTGTATCCGTCGCAACAGCTGACGAAGCAATGTTCGAAGAATATGGCGTATGCGGCATTTGATCATTTCTAATAATTGTTTTGAAACTTTTGCGACACGTTGTCATACAAAAGAATAAATTTATCATGTCTGTCTTTATATTCCGGCCGTTTTTCTCTTAATGCATGATTCAAACGATATTTTCATGAGTTTTATTACGACATATACCCAGATTCTTCAACGCTACTTAAATGACGTATGTATGTATACATTATATAAAAGGTTTATTTATCCTCGGCCATTCTGCTTGTTAACGAATCCACTGAGGTAAAAGTGTGCCTCATCGCTGAAGGTGATTTTCTTTGTAAAGTCACCATTCACTTTTGTCTGTTCAGCTAACCATTCGGCGTATTGACGATGCTTAAAATGGTTAGTACACTTCAGCTCTTGAATCAATTGAACCTTGTAAGCTTGTAGATTCAAGTCCTTATTCAAAATCGCATCAGTGATGTTCGTGAGTTGCTTAATTGTTGAGCACAACGACGAGTAGAGGCAATGTTTTCCGCAGAACAAATGTGTTTACACATTTCCTACAGACCCGATTTGCTAAAGTTTGCTCACAATTCTCCAGATTGTAGACACATTTAGTCGATTATGCTGACCAAAAAACTAACGAAATGCACAAAATGCATTTTAATTTGAACGCCCATTTTCATAAAAGGCTTTAACAATCTAGACGCACTGCTCAATTGTATACCCTCTCATTGTTAAATTTACTCAATACTTCAAATACTGAAACGAAGAAATGTAAAATTAAATTGGGCAAAAAACTTAACATTAAGGTGTGATTCACAATTAAAATCGTGTATTATAGTTGGACCACCCTTTACAAGAAATCTTCTAAAGTGAGTCCTCTGTTCTGACCATTGTTGTAGCCGTAAGAACAGGTTAAAGAAGTAATCGCTATGCCGTACTGTCAAAACATGTGCTGAAGGGTTTTAAATCGCAAGCTGAAAAAGTGCAAATCGAATTGGATCAATGTTACAATCTAGAAGGGAAGGAATTCACTCTTTTGGTGAAATTCCTTTTTTCAAACTAATACACATTTAGAGTGGAATTTTTTGACGCAAACATAATAGTTTGCTTGGCATTACATATAAAACACAGTTCAGTGGAGGCTACAACACTGCTACAGGAGGTTTCAAGCAAATGTATCAAATTTTTTATTTTAATATTTCTAAATTTCTTCAATTGTACGAGTAATTAAAATTAAAGTAATAAATGGTTCAGTTACCTAAAGAGCAATAAACTACGAATACAATACAAAAGTTTAATTTAATTGCAATTAATTTGTTTTGAGTAAGTAAACTAAAACAAACATTTTTACTCGTGTTGCGGGAGTAGTGTAGTTGAGTAATTAACGCTTTACTGATTTTACAAGTCTTAAGAAAAATATAACAAAAAACCACTTGCAATTTCATTTCGATTACAAAATGCATAAAAAAAAATTAAACAAATGAAACAAATGTTTACGATATTATTTATTACGTGTAGCATAAACGGTATGTGGCATGTTGCGTTATTATGAATTCAAGTGATTTTTTTTATTAAAATTAAAGAAGTAACAAAAGTTATAGTCGTACCAAGTCAGACAAAATGATATTTCATATAAAACGAACATTTGGAAATCAATGGTTTTTTAACTGAAAACAGGTATTATGGACAGGTATTATGGACTGATCAAATTTGATGAATATATTGTGGCTGATCCATAAACTTATCGTATACTATGTTCCTGACAGAGTATATATAGTATATTCAGGAGTATATTGTCATGAACGGTCCTAGTTTGTTTCTTCCGGCTTTCGTCAGAATAGCTATTTGTGTCCGCTATTATCCTTTTTATTTTTTAATGACCTTCCTGATGTATTTTCTGACTGTGGGATTCTTACATAAAGGGTGTCTAATTTTTATTCGAAATTTTTATTTTCAGATTCTAAATACATTCCGGTTAGTTAATATAAAACGTTACACGAAAAAGCAACGTGTTTTTATTATTAAAAGATTTTTTTTTTTTAAATGGCAGAAGTTTTCAAGATATAATTAGAAAATTTAAAACAAAATTCGGTAAAGAAAATGCTCCAACAAATCGTGCTATCAACCTGATGGTTGAGAAATTTGAAGAAACTAGATCCGTTTATGATAACGAAAACAGAATTTATCAATGTAGTGGTCCTTCAACCGAGAATATAGCAGCTGTAAGTAAAAGTGTTGAAGAAGATCCAAAAACATTCATTCGCCATCGTCACAGTAATTAAACATCAAACGATCGACATTATTTAACATTTTGCAAAGTGATCTCCATTTAAATGCTTATAAGATCCAGCTGACCTAAGAATTAAAACCAGCTGACCACGTAATACGTCGGTAATTCGTTTGTTGTACCATCGAAAAACGAGAGGAAAATGAGAATTTTGTTAACAAAATAATCTTCACCGAACAAGCCAATTTCCAACTTAATGGCTACGTCAACAACCAGATTTGCCGCATTTGTGGTGGAGAGAATCCAAGAGTTATCTTAGAGTAACCATTATATCCGCAAAAAGTTACGATTTGGTGTGGTGTGTGTCCGAAGAAATCTTCAGACCATATTTTTTTAGAAAACAAAAATAGAAATATGATTGCGCTCAGGGAGATGATTCGAAACTTTTTGTAGTGGAAAGTTTATGATTTAGACGTTGGAAATATTTGGTCTCAACCGGTTTGTGCTACTTCCCACACCGCAAGAGAAACAATGGATCTTTTGAAAGAAAAGTTAGATAATTACATTATTTCTCGTAGAGGCAGAATAAATTGGACACCAAGATTGTGCGGTTTGACACCTTTATTTTTTTTTTGTATTGTTTTTTTTTTAACCGAAAGTGTACAGCATTAATCCCAAAACAGTTCAAGATCTAAAAACCAACATTATCGAGCAGATATCAACCATTGACAACAGTTTATTTGAAAACGTGGTTAATAATTTTAGTAAAAGTTTGGGAGCCTGCAGAACCAGTAGGAAAGGTCACTTGACCAATTTTTTAATTTTTAACCGTAACCTATTTGTAAAAAACTAAAATCAAAATATTTTTAATATCTGAAAAAAAATAAAAATGAATTATTAAAATTAAAATGATACCTCAATTTTGGACACCCTTTAGATATGTATGTACGCTGATGATGATGAACTATTTTATGGTTTTGGACAGACTGTTCTATAGCAAAGTATTGATGTTTTCGCTGATTGAAGCATAATTATTCAATGGAACTTAATCTGAGAAAATGTGCATCAGTCAACCATTCCATACTAACGCTGGAGTAAAGCAAGGATGTCCACTTTAACCTCTTCTATTCACCATCGTACTAGGTGAGATCATAAGCGAAGTCTTTTCACAGGGAAAAGGTATGACATGGAGACCTGGATTATGCCGATGATATTTATCTCCTCTCACACAATATCTCCAACATACGGTCAAAATTAGGAGACTTAACAACATGCTAAGCTAAGCAAAGGCGAAATTCGGACGACTGCAGTCAGTATGGAGAAGCTCATACATATCCAGGCAAACCGAGCTGAGAACGTTAAACTCACATGTAAAGTCAATTCTGTTGTATGGCAGTGAAACCTGGCTTGTGTCTAACACCCTTACGCAAAAGCTACAAATGCCTTCGAATCATATGCAAGATATTCTGGCCTAACACCATAAGCAACATAGAACTATGGAATATGACAAATGAAGAGCCAGTACTGAAGCAGATAGACAATGGAAGTGGAGATGGATCGGGAAAATCCCCCTTAAGGAAAAATCCCCATAGTATTACAAGGATGGACTTGAGTGGAATTTTCAACGATGAAGGAACTGTGACTGGCAAAGAAACAGCTGGCGACGCACAATTATCTGAGAACTAAAGCAAAACAGTCTCGCATGGGAAGAAACAAAGACAATAATAGTAAACCGTGTAAAATCTCAATGCTTTCTGAAAGTCCTATGGTGTCAAGAAGAGTAATGGAAAAAAAAATCTGTGAAAATCTAAACAGATGGTTGTTTCCCTCATAAGTGTAATTCCATTCAAATACACAATTAATTCTTATCCATTGGAGACCGTTATTGCCTTTCTTGATGTGGGTCTGTTGTTGGTTATTGATCATATTACTATGATACTTGTAAGGCTCGGACTTTTCTAGGTTTTCCACAGATTTAGCCCACAGAGCAATCCACAAGACGGAGAAGGGTACTGAATCTACTACGATCAACTCAAAATTAGGTACTCAAACAAATTAAACCACAAATGCGATAATTTCCAGGCTGAAGTGTTTACATGTTGGCAGGGCAGGGAAAGTAAACCAGACTATAACAAGAAGCGTTAGAGGGTCAATGACATCTTCGTGCATAGTCAGGCAGCTTTCAAATCATGCTGGATCAGGTCTAGGATTGTCCTTGGCTGCAGATTGGCCTTGGAAAGACTGTATTGGCTCGTAAAACTTTGCTGGATACCGGATCACTGAGATATTGCGGGGAATGGGGTGGCTGATGAATTGGCCCAGCAGGCTTACATGAAGGGTTCTTCGCTAGAAGGGTTGGCCAACTCTGGTAGGGTTTCGAGATCCATTTGGCCAGTCATCTCTCTGATCGAAAGACATTGTTCTTTCCATCTTTGAGCAAGTCAGAACTGAGGCTAGCTGCGGGCGGTATTACGGGTCGTTTCGACTGTATGTTCAATGACTTCTGCTGTATCACTGTTCTCAATTTTATGGTAAATCCTAGTCTCTTTCACACATAGCGCCTACCATTATTCTTCAGTTTTCTAAGGGCCTTAAATGGCTTTGGCATAGAAATTAACCCAGTTTTTACTTCTAATCCTGTTTCGCATCCCAGCCGAGGATATGACGAAAAAAAATTAAATTGCGATTTCGAATGTTTGATAGACTTTAAACTCTCTCCAGGCACATCCATCTAAAGAAGCCACCCTGACCGTCCAGCTTATCTCTGGAGATAATAATAAATATCAGACGAATGATTAGAAGAAAACGCCATCTGGGATAAAAATTACAGCGCTAAGTTGGGATTACCACCACCACCACTCAGCAAGGGTCATCACCACTACACACAGTCATATGGAGGCGAACTACAGTAGAAAATCAACCATGATTACTGAAACTAAACCAAAATAATGAATGCTTTGTACCACCTTGATCAAAAAGATCCCGGAATAACCCCCGTGTGGCGGTCCCTTCCGATTTGAATTTTTTTTAAGCTTATACATCTGTTGTTGATATTCCTGCAAAGTCTTAGCGTCATAGCTTGACATTTGCAAAAGCTACGTAGCCAAGAGTACATCTCTCTCTATGTGTGTTGACGATTTTTTACAATTTTAGAAATGGATTTAAATTTACAACAACGAACTTGTATTAAATTTTGCGTAAAGAACTCATTTAATATACGCGATTCTCATAAAAAAACGGTCGTATACAAGTGGCACCAGCGGTTCAAAAGTGGTCGTGAGTCAATCGAAGAAGATGAACGCTGTGCCAGACCATCGACATCGAAAACCGAACGATTAATAATGTTAAAAAAATGTTGGTCAATAACCGCAAATTAACCATCAGAGAGATAGAGGATGGATCATTTAAACATTTCGGTTAATGATTTAGATTTTCGTCATGTAGCAGCAAAGGTGGTGCCAAAAGACCTCAATTTCATGTGAAAAAGAGACCGAGGTCGCAAAAGACATGACTTGGAAGTCTGAATCCGATTCCACGTTCATCAAAAGGATCATTACTGGAGACGAGACGTGGGTTTATGAGTACGACACACAATCCAGACATCAGGCAAGTGAATGGCTTTCACCAAATGAGCCAAAAAAACACGTCGTTTTCAGTCAAAAAAGAAGGCAATGCTCACGGTTTTCATGAATTACAACGGTGTAGTGCATCAATAATTTTCTCCGGGAGGCCAGACAGTAAACAAAGATTATTATTTAGGCGTTATGAGACGTTTGAGTGAAGCAATTCGCCAAAAGAGACCAGAATTGTGGGCGGAAAACTCGTGGATTTTGCACCATGATAACGCATAGACACACAGTACCATCATTATTCGAAATTTTTTGACGAAAAATGCAATAAATACCATCCAACAGCCACCGAATTCACCTAATTTGGTTCCCTGTGACTTCTTTCTGTTCAATCAAGTTAAAAAACTATTACAGGGAACGCTTTTCAGCAGCCGAGAGGAAATAATGAAAAAATCGCAGGAAGCACTGATGAACATACCAAAAACCGAATATAAAAAATACTTCGAGGATTGGTTCAAGCGCTGGCATAAATGTGTTGCAGTCGATGGGGATTACTTTGAAGGAGGAATTATAGATTTAGATGGATAAACATGTATTTTTAATTTTCAGAATAAATTCCGAGAACTTTTTGATCCAGATAGTATAAAGCAAATATGCTCCCTAGAGGAGTGACAAAGAAAAAACTTCTTGCCCAAAATTATAGCATCCCAAACAGATTTTTTCAGCATTATTGTCCTCTTGTATTGGACGAACTATTCCAACTCGTCCCCTTTTAAAAGATCGATTTTAATTTATATTTTATTTTCAGGCGTAGTAACTTTTTAATAATTTTTTTTTTAAATTTATATTCTATTTCAGGTTAATTGCCGCACCAATGAAAAGTTAGTATTAAGCACTGATAAACACTTGGCCCGAATTGAAGTCTTTAATTCTCTGGCCGTGACAGCGCCACAAATAGAAATTGATCGTTTGCGCTACGATCGTCGTTATAATATGACGGGTAAGTTTAAAAAGACATACATTTCTTTTTAAAAAATTTTTGAATTTTATTTGTTTGCCCCCGTTTTAGTAGAGGAGTATCCACCCTATGTAAGACCTTTGGTAAATGATGGTACTCTGTGCCTATCGGTTTCCAAACTGGCCATGTCGTTTTGTATATTGGGCTTAATATTTCTTATAGCGGTTATAGTAGCTGTTTCTTCGCTTATCAGATCCAGGCGTAGTAGAACATCAACGGCTATGCATAGTTGTGGTACTCTATCGAGTAATAGTGCTCGTTTGCATCGTAATGATGTTTGCAATTCCATGTTTTCTTCAAGGTAGTAAGTTGGAATTATTTAGAAAGAAAATTTTTTAGCTAAAAATTAAATAAATTATTTGTTTTTTATTTTTCTATTTGCAGTAGTGAGTCAGCACAGTCGGCGGCGCGTTTTGGTAGTAAATTCTTTATACCTTATTATCCCAACACATTACCCTATGGTAGGGTTTATTAAGATGAAGTTTTAAGATTTTAAATTTAAGTTTTTTAACATTAAAAAATAATTTTAAGATTATTTTAATTAAACACACTTCCAGCAAGAACGAAGACAAATGAGTTCCAAGCTAAGCTTAAGTTGAGATATGAGTTTGGCAATTGGCTTTTTTTCTAATTCGTTATTAAATATTATTTTCAAATAATTTTAAGTCATGGTCGACTTGCCCTTCTTGCTTGCTGGACTCTCTAACTATACTCTTTGTATGTTTTTAAGACTGATTTTTTGTATTTTATTTAAAAAAAAAAAAATATTTTTTCTTTTTAATTCCTAAAAGAAATGAAATTTGTTGAAAGAATTTTGAAAACATTTTATAATTTTAGTTTTAAAAACTTTTATTCTGTGTTTATAAAATGTATTTCAATTTTCTTTCATTTTAACCTATTTTTTTTATTTTTAAGCTTCTAATTTCTTCCACCTATATATTTTAAAATTTATTTAATTTAATTTAAACTTTATTGTAAGCCTCAAAGGTTCAAGCGCTTAATTATAAAAAATATTTTTAATTTTTTTAAGGTTTATCAAAAAGAAATGAAACAAATTTTGTGTTTAAACCAGTCATGAGCTTGTCATAGGACTTTTGTCTTTTGCACGGACAAGTGGACATGTGCAATTTTTAAAACATCAACTTTACTCTCTCTGTGAGAGTAGTTTCCATGTTCTCACTAACACTACTACATTTTTACTTTTGCACATCACTGGTTTAAGCCTTAAACGAAAAAAATACAATATATTTATAGGGTGTCCAAAAATTAACGTAAGATTTGTATATGTCGCAATTTTTACAATAAACTGTTGGCAACTCTGAAAAAAGAACAATTTGACAGCTAAGATTTCGTAAAAATTCGGATTTTAAGCTGGCGCTCAATATTTCGATATAACATATGTCTCGGAGTTCGATGCTATTGATATAGACAATATGTGGTTTCAATAGAACAGTGCCACATACTATACAGCCACTGAACTAATTCAATTGCTGCAAAGTGACATATAACCTTTCGTTTGGGTGATTAGAATTGACCTATTTGATCATGTGATTTAACACCATTACACTTTTGATTATTGAGTTATTTGAAGTCAAAAGTCTACGCATTATTTATTACAATAGGAAATTAAACGCTACACTATCAAAATTTGGTTATTTCTTAAATAATCATAGCCTATGAAAAAACAACAATCCAAAAACTAAAAACTATGTTTTCTGTTCAATTCAAATCTTGCGTTAATTTTTTGGTACCCTTTTGTACTTTTATAAATAAGAGCAAAAAATATTTTTCGAAGAAAAACCAAATATTTAAAAAAATTATTATTTTTTTGTAACAATTAAAGCTTTTAAAGCATAAAATTTAATTGGTGTTGGCCCTTCTATATGTAAGAATATTTATTTATTTTTATAAATACATGTATTTTATAAAAGCTAAATTTAAAAGTTTTTTTTAATAATAAAAAAATTGGAATGCCGAAACCCGGGATTGAACCGGGGACCTTTAGATCTTCAGTCTAACGCTCTCCCAACTGAGCTATTTCGGCTTGTATTTGTGTTTGTGTTAAACAATGAGTACAGTGCCTGCCTAACAGATGTTGAATGTAAACAAATTATTCACCTCTTTTTAATAAACATGGTGGGTTTGTTTATGGTTTGATATTTTATTGTCATTTAGGTTCGTATTGGGTTGATGGTTCAGGTGGCAAAGGCGAGAGTTGGTGTGATATAGTCGTCAGAAGTCGTCCGGGTTCGAGTCCTTGATTATTCAGTGTTGAGTGACACTTTTCTTCTTCATCCTCCTTTATAAGACTATGTAATTGTTGCGTGCGACTATTGAAGGTAGGTGGTGTGTGTGTGTAACGAGGAAGATATTGTTGTAGAGAAGTTGTGGAAAGGGAGAAAAGAAACGCCGGGGAGAGTTTTATTAATTTAATTAATAAAAGCGAAGAGAACAAAAGACAGACCAGACCCAAGAAAAAATACCTCAACAAAAAAAGAAATAAGTTATTGAAATAAATTATTTGAACAGGGAGGGGAAAAAAAATTGCATAAAAACAGTGTGCGAAAAAAACGAGTTTTTTTTGAAAAAAAAAAAAAACTTGTGTTTTTAGATAAAAATTATTATTTTTATAAAAAATAATTAAAAATATCCTTTTTTTCAATTAATTGGAACCCTAATTTCATGTAAATAATGTCAGACGTTAGAAAATCAGTTTTATAAGAAATTTTAGAGTAAAATAGTGAAGTTCGGTTGTCTTAAGACGCTAAATGTCATGATGAACTTAGAGATCGTCAACAGATCATCGCTAAAATCTAGTCTTTTGGATTATTTAAGTAGCTTGATAAGCAAAAACGATGAATTATTCATCAAAAATGTTTTTAAATTACAACTTTACTAAATTTGGGACCATTGTTTCATTATCTATTCCATTAAAAAATTATTTTCTTATTCATCATACCTACAATAAAAATCTCTTCCTTTAACTTCTTACCCTAATTATTTTTATTTACCTTTTACTACAAAACTCACACTACTTTTTAACATTTTTCCCACCAGTGTATATAATGAGAGAAACATCATTTTTTTTATCTACCACAAATTTATCACCAAACCACAATATGTTGTTAGTTCACCATACTTGCTTTTTAGAAATAAAATTTTAAAAATTCGTCTTGCCGAAACCCGGGATTGAACCGGGGACCTTTAGATCTTCAGTCTAACGCTCTCCCAACTGAGCTATTTCGGCCGATGCTTTGACTGTGTTTAAATGCGTTTATAAATGAAGTGAGAGTGTAAGACAATCGAATGCCAATACGTATATCTATTAGTAGCTGTTCATGCGAAAATAAAGTGAGAGGTAAAATTTTGCGTACTTTTTTTGTACTATTTAAATCCTTAGAAATTTTGTAGTTTTTGAATATTTCTTAACACTTTTTTATTAATTATAATAATAAGCCTTAAAATGTATAACAATTATTGGCTGAATTTTTTATAGTTTATGACATATTTTTGCTAATCTTTTTTTTTTATAATTCTTTACATTATTATACTTATAAAAGTGTTTTTAACAACAAAAAATGGAATTTATAAGCAGAGAAACTCAAACTTATTAAAGAAAAACTAGATTTTTTACTATTTTATTACAAATACTGTGTGTATGTCTTTTTTAAAAATTATATTAAAAAGATATAATCACAAAAGAGAAAATAAAATATCAACCATATAGGTATATGAAAAACAATCAAAAAACAAAACCGAAAGTGATAACAATCGTAACAAATGATCTAAATAAACACCTTTTTTTCCTCTTTTTGTGTACATTTAAAAATAAATTTTTACAAATTTATACTTTTTATTGTTGTTGTTTTAAATGTTGATGAATTTATTTAATTTAGTAGAGTTTAGAAGAGAACATCATCATCTCCCTCATCCAGAATATTGGCAACCACACGTACATCAATACCTTGTTTCAATAGATCAGCCTTTTTGGCTTCAGATTTTTGACGTGCTTCACGTTTCTTATCCTGGATTTTCTTCAAACGATAGAATTCTTCACGTTCCAATTCATCCAATTCGGAAATAATATAAGCCAATGTACGATCAATACGGGGAATAATGACTGAAAGTATTAAAAAAAGCAAAATTTTAAAAGAAATTTTTAACAAACTAATTACACCACTTATTATTAATTAGCCATAACTTTCAATGATGCCTTAAATAAAAAATTTGTTAAAAATACACAAATCTACTGGATAGTCTTATTTAAAAGGAGGGAAATTTTGATGGGGCTTCTATATAAAAACAATTCCAATGAGTATGTTTTTTAATACACTTCAGGTGAAGACATCTGTCGTTAAAGGGACGGAAACTTGGAGGATTCATTAAATATTAGTAACTTATAACCAGGATAAGTTTATAACTTTGTGGCTGGTCAAGGAATGTTGGACACTGCACTATGGGATAACGTATGAACTTGAGTGCAATCCTTATGTGGTTTAGAAAGATAGTTTAATAATAACACTTATATGGGTGCTTAAAGATGGGTCTTAAAAGAGATGAGCGCAGCAGTCTCTATCTTGTCGTGCCGTATCCGCTTGAACGCCAATCATATGCGATTGACACGGGTTGGATAGCATATCCAGCAGTAATGAAACTCTAGCCTAGCACAAACAAATATAGAATTCCATAGCTTTTGTTGTGTCCACTATAAAGTTAAAATTTTGTATAAAGAATATATAATCACCACACTTTACTTGTAGCCGTTGTAAAGGGGAGAAAGAGAAGATGGTGTTAAATCTTTTAAACCATTGGCCTGCATCCTAGGAATGAATTTTCCAAATATTGGAAGACTATTTAGTAGCTTTTCGAAGATGTTTTTCATCAAATGTGTGTAATACTATTCTACTCACCATGTTCAATAGCGTTTACTCTTCTGTTGGTGATTTTGATGACCTCATCCAAGGTAACGAATGAAGTTTGTAAAGAAGCCAATTCGACTAAAAGCTTAACAGCACTTTGATAATTCTTCTTCAATTTGGCCAATTGTTGACCACCACGAGCCAAACCGGCTAATTCATAAGTATCAGCACCATCCTGATATGATTCAAAGACGGGTAAAGTAACACCAGCTACGTTATCTTTTTTAGTGCGTATTTTGATTTGAGCCTTGGTAACGTTTTGTAAAACAACTTGATTGAAGTCACCAGTAGTGAATTTAGCTTCAGCTAAGGAGAAGGCAGCCTCTTTCATTACTTCCCCCATAAGAGTCTTGGTCTGAAATTACAAAAAAAAATTTATATATAGGGCCTTAGTATTATAAATCATGTGCCGCAAATGTCTACCCCTATACCACCACCTTCTTTTATTGAACACAACAACTACTACTACAAATGCGACTTTTTGCTGGCGTAGCATAGGCCAAATGATATTGACTTACTTCAATGATTTTACCCAAAATCATACGGAAACGCATTTGCAAGGCATCAGCTTTCTTTTTCAGCAAACCATGACCCTTTTGTGCACCAGCCAAACGGGCTTTCATCAACATTTGGGCACTAAAAATTAGCAAAATAATAAAAATTAATCAAATCAGTCATGTTTTATTAAAAATTTATTTTTTTAAATTTCCAATAAGAATGAAACTTACCCTCTGGAAGGGAAAATTGGTAATCTATCTTTGCCTGACATTTTGTTTGTTGGTTTTCTCTAGAAATTTTCTTTAAAAGGATTTTGTTTCTAATTTTTACTTTTGCTTGAAAAAGTTCTTTTTTCTCCTTTTACACGCAAAAAATTCGGCTGCAAACGAAGAAAATCTCTAAATTGTTATACAGGGTCAGCTGACAATTGTCTTGTGACAACTGTCAAACGGTACAGTGCTTATGAAAATAATGACAAGGTTGTATTTTTTAGTACTTTTTTCGACGTATATAATAAAAATGGCAGTTATATGAAAAAATATATTTAAATCGATATTCTAAAAAATTTTTTAGGTAACATAAAAAAAGAGTTGAAATATTAAAAAAAAAATTATTTATTTATAAACTAGTATTTGTTGTTATATACATATGTATTTAAAACCTTATTGGGATTTTTATATCTTTATTCAATGTTTATTATAAATTGGAAATAATATAATATTTAAATAAACAGCAGAAAAATAATAGGTCACTACATATTCAGTCTAAGATTAGAGTATTATAAAATATGATGTAGATTAATTTTTTTACGGATTTCATGGAATTCATATTAATAACAATGAAACTAAACTCTCAAAGATATACCTACTCGAAAACATAAAACATACTAGCGTATACTGCTGTCGATTGAATGTTATAGGCGGCAGTGGGCGCTAATAAAATTACCATTTCACAAAAAATTAGTATGCTTGAAAGGCAATATCTACATACAGTGTGTTTAGAATGAATTTACACATTGAAAATAATTAAGTACTTATAACTTCATCACCAATAAAATGGCTTCTTTTGCTTTCTAACACTAATTTTTTAAATTTTTTATTATAATATACATATCTTCTAAAATCTTAAGTAAAAAATAAGACACACTCAATCCAAAACACATATGAAATTTACTAAAAACAAATTTTGCTCGCATTTAGTATTGCCAACTAACTCTTTACACAAGAATTAGAAAATGTGTTTACATTATATTTAGCAGATAATAAAAACATTTTTCAGACTTAATATTTGGTATGACCTTTTGCATTTATTACACATTGTAGTAGCTTTTTCAACCAATTAAACAAAATTTTTAGGACATAATCTACCGGCATTTTCTGTCATTCTTCTATTATTGCAGTTTAAATGCTATAATACTCTTTGATCGGTGTTTAACCACTTTTTTTTTCAAAATACCTAAAAATTTTTAATAGGATTCAAGTTGTGGGTTTATACAGAAGTGTGTATAAATTTTCCGCAGTTATAATGGAGCCACATCTGCACTACATGCGAATTATTCTTAGAATCGTTGTCCTGATAAAATTTAAATTCTAGTTTGTTGTCCCCGAGAATCCCGAATTTCCTAGTGCTGCTTATCTTTAAGACGTCTTAATAATGCAGTGCATTCATTATTGATTCTATAAAAGCTAAGTCTTCTACACTTTCCCTTGAGACACACCCCTAAACCAATACTGAAATCTTTCATTATGTTCTTTTCTTTTTTTGATTATGTCCTTTTACAGCGTTGTTGAGGGTTTTCTCCATACGATTGTAGGCCCATCGTTGTAATACTACACCATTATAGTTTCAGCACAAAATACGTTATTCCAATAGTCAGAAGGTTGTTAAACGTTCATAATGGCAACGAGAAAACGCTTTTCTATGTTTGCTGCAGATAATAATGATTTCTTATGTGCTGTCCTTGATTATTATTTTTATTTTAAAACTGCCTACCGAATCCTTTAATGACAATCAACAATACCACACTCCTCTTCAAGCTCTTTCGTGCGGTTGTTGTAATAATAATAACGCTATGCATGTTTACTTATTATGGTATGGGCTTAGGGCCAATTCTCTTCTTTAACTCCAATCTTCCGCTTATTTTAGCTCGATTTTGTACATTGTAAATTGCTTTTCCTGCCAGTGAAAGCATTTCGGTTAACTCGGTTATAGCCTCTTACAAATGATTATTATAGTAAATAACTGAATGACGTTGTAAGATAACTTTTTCGTGCCTAACGAATCCTTTTATGACAATCAACAATACCACACTCCTCTTTAAGCTCTTTCGTGCGGTTGTTGTAATAATAATACGCTATGCATTTTTACTTATTATGGTCTTAGGGCCAATTCTCTTCTTTAACTCCAATCTTCCGCTTATTTTAGCTCGATTTTGTAGCATTTCGGTTAACTCGGTTATAGCCTCTTACAAATGATCATTATAGTAAATAACTGAATGACGTTGTAAGATAACTTTTTCGTGTCATGTTTGAAATTGTGTAATATTGAACTAAATAAGATTTGTATTACAAAAAATTAATAAGAGTGCTCTAGTAGGCTAATGGGTAGTGTGCTAACCTATCGGCACAGGTTTCGGGGGTTCGATTCCCACCATTCTCGCGAAGCATTCCGTACGATACATTGAATGAATATTTAAATCAAGATGATCCACCGTTTAATGATCTAAATATTCCGTCACATATACAAGTAACGAGCATTTACAAATGATTTATACCAGAAAATATATACACTAATATGGCGACGATAAAGAGCCGTGCGAAATTGCCCAGCTTGAGAGCAAAAAAGATTTCAAACAATATTTTTTTTAGTTGCTTTTCTATTATTAAGTTGTATTAAAAAAAAAAATAAATAAAATAATAATAAACTCCAAAACAAAACAAACATAGCCATTTCGCTGATTGTTTCATTGAAAGTGCCACAAATGGTGATTTTTTGAAATTTTTGTATTTTGTGTAGTTGTCAAATTCTATGGCTAGAAATGCATTCCCAGACTAAAACACTTCTTTCTTTATGTTTTACCATGTCTTTGGTATACCGAGGATTAGTACGTTGTTCTTTTTATTAATCTTTACATGCCAAATCTATAAGAATCTCCCACATTAAACTTAGATTCATCAGAAAAGGGTACGGTCTTCCATTAAAAGTATACCTAAGTTTACTTGCTCCTCTGTAAATTCAATTCTGATCAATCTGTTTTTGGCAATAGTAAATGGTCTTTTTTACTTTGACATGATACTAATCCACCGTCTACGGATCGTGTTTGAATACACCTAATCGAAACATTTAATTTTAATTTATTTTAAACAGACCTTCCTAATATAGACTTTTTTTATTAGACGGTTAGACTGGTTTTTAGAGGTCTACTATCTCTGTGTATGGTTATCAATGAGTCTATTGAACGGAAACGGCTTATAATACGGTAAATAATACTGTGTCGAATTCCATATTTGTTTGCGAATAATGTCACTGATTCCTCTTTATTATAATCAGTAATTAGTAATTGTTGATTTGGGACAGAGTTTGATATGTTCAGTACGATTATAAAGACGTTCAAATTGTCTCTAATTATTCCTCTTATGTTGAAATGTTCGTTTTTATTATTGAACGAATTTGTCGTTGGTAACATAACTATCTAACTATTTCGTGATATTGTTTTGACGCATGCAAAATAGCTGTTTGAGAACATTATCGTTATAAATTAATAAAACAAATTCAAATTCGATTGAGCTCTTCTATGTTATGAAAGTATATGATAGTAAGTGCAAACTCGTGCATATGTTTTGTCCAATACTGTATATATATATATATATATATATATATATATATATATATATATATATATATATATATATATTGTTGTTTCCTCGTATAAACGAGGACATAGAGTTTTTAATATTTTTTTTTTTTTTTGAATTTCGTTTTGTGAAATGTGTTCAATGAGTTTTTGAGCAATTTTTACTGTAAAGTATTTATAAGATTTATTTATTTTTATAAAATACAGTTTTGTTTTTTTTTGATTAAAATATATATATATATATATATATATATATATATATATATATATATATATATATATATAAACATTTTATATATATATATATATAGAAACATTTTGAAGGGACTCACTTTGAATTCTCTTTTGTGTTTTCCATTCGCGTTCACACAAGCGAACACTGTGTCGACAAACATTCCATTACTATTGTTATTCTAGAGAAGTAAAGCTAATAAATATCAACAATGTAAATATGACTACAAAGCGTATCGCCGAGTACAAAACGATTCTCCCTTCCCCACCCGTAATTTGTTACCAAACTAAATGTTTCCCATCAAATTGGTTCGTCTTATAAACGAGGACTATGACACAATCAAAACATTTTAATAAAGACGAGCATTAAATTTAAATACAAAAACAATAATAATAGCAAAAAAAAAACAATACTGTGGTATTTATAACATGAGAATTATATACTACATAAGTTAAAAGAAAAATCATTAGAAATAAGAGGGAGCGATTTAAGCCATTTCAGTTTCACACACACAAATATATTAACAAATATAGTAAATGCGAGTATAAAGTATACGCATTGTTGTACAAACTTATTTTCCTTAACAGCAGTGTTGTCGGAAACCAAAATCAATTTTACACAGACGAGACCCCAAAATGAACTAAAATTTTGTTTATATTACACGGAAGTAATTTTGTATTTGTAACGGTTTTTATTTACGAATATGTACATTTTAAATTAATTATTACTTTTAATTGTTTTTCTTATATATTTTAGATATTATATAATACATTTATCTGGTAGCGTATATGAACGACATTTTCACTATGAAATTACTTAAAGTTATGTCCAAAATACTGTTTCATTAACCCTTTATTGCGCAAGACCCTTTTTCCTAAAAAATCTCTTAATAATTTTTATATAATCTTTGCTTTTGACATAATTTAAGCTCAAAATAAGTTTCATATTTTTGCGAAGCAGGGAAGAATGCAAAATAGTTCTGGTACTCAGAATTATCGATGGCCAATAGATCTTGATTTTATTTAACTCTTTAGAAACAAAATGTGTTTTATATGGCATTTACACCAGAACGAAATCTCGTCAATTACATTCAAAATCTTGTACAAAATCTAATGCGTTAGACTTTTTTGACTTTTAGCGAGATTTCGTTTTCATGTGGCTGAAATAAAAGAGAAAAGATTTGCATTTTCTGACTGCCTTTAACACTAACCTGTTCTAGGAATAATATTTTAATTTAAAAAAACAATTTTTTTATTTTTATTTTAAATGTTATTTTTTCTTGAACAGAGATGTGCTTTTTAGTATTTTTAGTACAAAAAACAGAGTTGTATCATTAAACTTACTAGATTTCAACAAGATTTCGCCAAAATCTCGTGACGAAGTAGATTCTGTTTTGTTTGGGAAATCTGGTTTAAATCTACTAGATTTTGAACGAGATCTCGTAAGTAGTAGATTTCGTTCAGATGTAAATAGGCTATTATTACCGTTTGTATATGTAGCGTTTGTACGAGGAGTACTTACTGTTTATATTTCGGAAATTGGCAATACTAATGTCAATAGCTGAAATCTATTCATAATAAATCAATCACCATAATAAAGTTTGCATTTTTTAGGATAAACGTACTAATGTCCAAGTGCTATTTGTTAGAAAATCAAGATGGTAAAAAAATTTAAATTTCAAGAGAAGGATTTTGATGGATTATTTTTCACACCTCTCGGCGTGGATTATATCGACAAAAATGTGTCGATAAACTCGATTCTTTGTTTGGCGATAAAATATATATACAGCAGTATATCGCTGATATAGTGAATTCAGTTGTGGCAGCAGTTCGGTCGCCTACGAATTCCGAATCCGAACATCGATGCAGTGCGTGAACTGGTAATGAATGATCGTCATCTGACATATTGTGAGATAGAGGCATCCTTTCACATTAGTTCCACTTCAATACATACGACTTTCCAGTTATAAAAAAAATTTGTTCTCGTTGGATACCCCATAATTTATCAATCGCTCAAATTAAGGCTTGCGTCGATTGATGTAAGGAAATGATTGAAAAGTTCGGACATGGCAAAGTTTGAATTGCTAAAATACAATAATCAATCAATCGGTAATAATTTGCATATCCTTTATAACTAGCACAGTTCGTAAGCGTCTTAGAATTTATTTCGATATACTTCTGGCTCTATGGAGTTCAATATTGCTAACAATATCACATTAATCTGAACAATGGTGTTGACCTTTTTTGATGGACTCCCCTAACCAATTCCTCCCAAAAACGTCAAATTACATAGAGTTCTGGACACCGCGAATGTGTTTCTATAAGACTGGAACAATTACGGATCAACTAAAGCATTGTGACACATGGAGTGCTGCTTGAGATCGCTTTCTTCATAGAATTAGCAGTTGCTTGCGATAAGAATATTGCGATAAGCAAATGGATAGTGCGTATGAGTCGGTAACAAAACAGCAATCGACCGTGTGGTTTTTCCAAGACGAGCTAAATCCAACAAAAGTTGTTCGTGGAAGAAGCACAGAGGAGCAAATGGTCGCCTGTTTCTTCGGCTGAATGGTCATGTGGCCACTGTTCCGGTTGAGCAACGTAGAACGGTCAATTCCGAGTAGTACACGATCATTTGTTTGCCGGAAGTCTTCGGAGAAATTCGTAAAACCTACCGCCGAAGACGAATCATTCTCTATCATGACAATGCGAACTCTCACACATCTCGTCAAACAGGTGAATTTTGGAGCATCAAAACATCGAATTGATGTCTCATTCTCCGTACAGTCCTAATTTGGCACCCAATGACTTCTTCTTGGTTAACGATTTATGAGCGCCGAAGAAGCAGTTGAAGCGTTCAAAAACCATGTTTTATAATTTTAACTAATATTTATATTTAAGCGATAACTCGCAATTCAAAAGCACCTCTAAATACTGAAGGATAATTGATCTTATGGAAAACTGGAGTAAAAAAAGCGAAAGTTTTTGTTGTTATTGGAAGAAAATACTGTACTTTATAGAACTGATGATCATACATCGCAAAATTATACCTGTGTAATAAGTAAAGCATAAAAATCAAAAATGGTACTTGTAAGTGCTGTCGTACAATAAAAGGTTAATACAAAAAGCCAGTCAGTAGACTGGCGTTTTGCCACCGAGCTTCATTTCTACGATTACGGTTATGGCGTTACGTACATCATCAACACTGTGTCATAAATATAAAAGGCGGGCGGTTGACTGGTGTTTTGTTATCGAGATTCACTTCACTTTTATGGTTTACGGGCGCCAATTCTACGATTACGGTTATGGCGTTATGGTAAGTCACGTACACCACCAACACGGTTTCATTAATATACAAGGTGGTCAGTCTGTCCATAACAGCCGGCTAGCCTGTATCTTAAAAAAAGAGGATTTTTTAGAGAAATTCTTAGAGGGGCCTGTTTGCATGTGATGCACATCACGAATGCCACCGTGATTGTTATATTTCTGCAGACAAGTCTATGGCTAACCAAGGCTTAGGCTTTTGAAAATAAATTGTGATTATGTAAAAAAAACCTTGCGATATAAAGAAAATTTTGGAATAATATTATTAAGACAGTTTTACCCGACACTGTTTACTTAAAAAGGGGCTTGGTCGTTAAGTTTATAGTAGAATACTATTGCAAGCATAGTAAATTTTATATATGTATTTATTTTATATTGAAATATGTACACTTACTATTACTTATATTTATGTACATATGTATAGTATATATGTAAATATATAAAACAATTTAATGTCAAATACATAAACGCTATTTTTCTTCTCTTGGCCAATATAAAAGCAACAGTTGGCCTTTAATAGGTCAGGTCTTTATATAAGTAAATAGAAATAAGAAACACGCATATATACATACATATGTACATATGTATGTACTTTCGTTATACAGAAAAAAAGGGAAATGACTTTTTTATTTTTCCTTTTTCTCTTTGGCAGTCATTGTTGACATAATGCTGTAGATAGGATTAGAGATTCAAGGTTAGGCTTTAAAAAATTATTTTTTTTTAATTAAATTTATAAATCAATTTTTTTTCGTTAAATACTTGCTTTTCTTTAATAGCACTTCCCAAAAACTCCTTAACTCTAGCTTCACCTCCAAACACCCCAGACCTATAAACGTTGTTGAAATAAGCACTATGCTATTCCCTCACTCGTTTCTTTAATTTTATTGTTTAATAAAGGCTGGAGTATTTTTGTTTTAGAATTTTATCGTTGTTGTTAAATTCCTTGCAGTAATAGCAGCAAAATGGAAAACGAAGTAGAGCAAAGAAGAACAAAATCACTTTATTAAATACTCACAAAATCATAATGATGGTTTCTCATATATAAACCCCTGCAACACACACCTCTTTTGCAACATTAACTTCAACTGTCTATACACAATAGACCAAATATGTAGTCGTTAGAAATGGAAAAATTTCATTATACTCATAGGAAATCTACAAGGTGGTAAACATTTTTAAATCCTAATCGGAATAAGTTTATAATTTTATGGACAAGTCACCGAAGTATTGCAAGCACAAAATCCTAATGCGAAGGTCATCGGTTTTCTGATATATAAGGAGAATAAAGCGAAATAACTTAAGCCTAAAATACTTAACTAACAATCGCTAGTACTATCTTTCCATAATATTTAAGACCTTTCTTATACGATACTAGAGTAATCTCTCCCACATTGCTGGGAGCTTTTGTCTTTTACCAGCTTTTTAACTGATGTGGATAGATAAAGAAGTCTTCAACTGTTATGAGACAGCAGATGCATTGGCTATAAAAGGTTCAGAAAAGGTTTAAGAATTGGTAAATTACCAGATGCTTAGAATGCTGAAATGTTCAAAGGGAACTTTGCCACAGACCGCAATTTTGGCGTAGTTGTGAATTTCTCAAGTGTGGCAGGCCGGACTTCAAATTCCTAACGCAGTTACTTTGGGGCACGCTGGACTAACAGCGCGTTTGATACAGCGAAGCAGATATTGTGTGAATGTGGGTATCTCAATAGGCTAAAATGGAAATGTTTAGATAGACACAGGATGACATATCCCCCTTTTTTTATTTCAGATCTGCTGGTGTTCATTAGGTATTCAACAATTCAGCAGAACAAGCTGTAGACCAGTAGAGGCACATGACGTGTCCATGGGTCGCAGTGATATGCAATAATGCCTGGTCGGTATGATCATAACGAAAATGATAATAACGAGTTCACATACTTGGGATCAAAGGTAACTTCTGGTAACAACGTGACAGAAGAAATAAAACGACTTTTAAACTTGGCCAGTCTATGCCTTTTCGGTCTTCCTAAACTGCTCAGCTTATAGCTGAAAATGACGAGAGGATGCTAAACAAGTTTACTAAACAAATTTGTGCCAGTTACTAGAAAAATAAATGTGCAAAGGCACCCACCTGTAGTGTAGAGGTGTAGAGAATAGTATTCCAAAATAAGCTAAAAGGAATCGGCCTAAGTTGCGCTGAAAGGACGCTGTAATAACTATATACGGCAAACTTGGAAGAAATGTGAGTAGAGAGATCTGAAGAAAATTCATATTGAGGCAAGGGACTGTTGCAACCTGTAGCGCCAGTAAAAGTAAAGGAAGTACTTTTTTAATGCTATTTGAAGTACCTTTTTAATATAAAAAGATTTTGCCAAAATATTTTTTTTTTAATTTTACTTTGTACATAGATATGTACTCGTATGTATATTATATATTTTGTAATATCTAATGATTCCATTTTCTACTGGCTACTTATGATGGCACATGCTCAACAGTAAATTATTATTCATCGTTGTTGTAGAGGAATATTAGTCAGGCAGTATTTATACTTCTATAATCACTTAGTCAGTCAGTCTGTCGTCAACAAGGCAGCTTACAAAAGCATTTTCAATAAACGACACAACTTTTCTTTCATTTAAGGTTTAGTATAGTGACAAAATTCGAGTTAAACGGTTGGAAACGTATCACTTTTTTCGAAAATTTTTTTTAAAAATATACAAAAAATTAATATTAAATTTAAATTAATAACGGTTTATCTAGTAAAAAATTTAAATTCAAATAAAAGTAAGAATTAAAAAATAAATAAATAAGATCAATAAAATATTTAAAAAAAATTCGAAAAAAATATTTAAAATTTGAAAGCTTATTAAAATTATTAAAAAAAAAAATAAACTTCTTAAAATATATTTTTGTTTGTTTTTTTTTCAATTTATGGCTATAAAATTATTCTTTTTAGTATTACAACAGACTACTTCTTCCAACAGAGAACATACAACATAACTCTTAAAAGCCTTATAGGCATCCCATTAAATTCTAATGGTTATCAAGCAAAGAGAATATTATGTTATTAAATTTTAAGTACTAGTACAATAGCTACTCGTTTCATTCCAACTGTGTTATATGACTTTATCAAAAAGATACGAGTATTTAAAATAATAACCACCTGTAGTACGGTGGTTATTGGCGTTATTATTATTGGCTGTACAAAAGGGTTTAAGAGGTGGTAACAGTTGGAAGATATTGAAAACTGTTTTTTCTTATTATTTTGAGACAAAATTTAAAAAAATCAAAAACTACTTTAAATTAATTTAAAAAAGAAGTATTTATAAAAGAATTTTATCGAAAGTTTTAAATAATATTACACAGTGCAACAGGAAAAAATATCTGGTATAATAGCAATCATTTTTCTGTTAGGTGTTGTCATGTACAACAAAAGCCTGTCATACACTAAAAAATCTACAGATATGGGCAGAAAACCAGTATAAGCGAATAACTTAGTTTAATATCAAGCATTTTAAGTTTCTGCGAGGATTTGAAAAGACGTAACTGAGGAAATGGTAATTTGGTATTTTCCAGATCAAGCCTTTTAGAAAAATGTTTCAATAAGAATCGCAAAAGGATTTTTCATAAATTTGTTATAATTATATACTATGAGCGGCAAAATTAAGTAAACACCAACATTCTCTCGAATTTAGTTTATATTTCAGCCTTTTAAAATACAACATATTGAAAAGACTAAATGAGTTTACCGAATGCAATAATGTACTAGAAAACGAACAATTTGGCTTTCGACAGGACCACTCTACAGTGCACCAAGTACGAAGAATTGTCAATATAATAACTAAAAACAGGCAATAACGGAAAAGTACGGGAATTGTTTGCCTAGACATAGAAAAAGCCTTTGACTCTATATGGCACGACGGACTTGTTTATAAACTTAATATGTTTGGCTACCCCATATATTTGCAAAAAATTATCTAGAATTTTTTAAGTGACAAGCATTTTGTGGTGTTTATTGAAAATGAACACTCAATATATTAGCAGGTGTACCTCAAGGATCAGTTTTGTCACCCGCATTATATTCTATGCATATTTCCGATTTAAGAGCTCAAAAAGATCAGACAGCTGCACTGTATGCGGACGATACTGCATTCATAACTACGGGAAAAGTCTCAAATGGCATTGTCAAACGAATGAAAAGTGCTCTCTTAAATTCCCAAAAGTATTTTACCAAATGGAAAATTAAAACTAATGAAACAAAAACGCATGCCATTATTTTCCCTTTCAATAAATCGCCTGAAAGAACACCTAGCATTCCACTGCCAATAAATGGGGTAGAAATTCCAATTCTGAACACAATTAAATATCTAGGCATTGTCATTGACATGAAATTGACATTTAAACATCATATCCTCCAGTCATGCGAAAAACCTATTAAATGTGGTCGAGCATTGTTTACCTTGTTAAATCGTAAATCAATTCTGAATCATAAAAATAAAATATTGCTGTACAAAATGTGTATTCGTCCAATAATGTCTTATGGGTGCCAAATTTGGTCGAAAATATGTGCTAAAACATATATTAAGAAAATGCAAGTAATTCAAAATAAGAACCTAAAAATTATATACAACTTGCCTAGGCGGTTTTCAACTAGCAGACTTCACGAAAACTTTAATGAGGATATGTTCATGACAGTTGTGAATAATTTGACTCAAAAATTTGAGATCGAAATAGATCTTCAAATTATGAAATAATAAGAAATCTCTAACACTAACATCTTCTTTAACTACAGAAATGTAGTTCAAGTAAGGGTTCTTGCTGTGAGTTTCTTGAAGGTCAAAGGTTTTTTCCTATCTTTTTCCCCTTACACTGTAAATAAAGTATTTTTAAGTTGTATATTTATATTTAATAATTAGGTTACTATTTGTTGCAATACCTTTTAAGTAAAAACTCAAAACTTGTATATATTAAATATTTTTTATGTATTTTTAATTGTAAAGATGATAGTAAAATAAAATTTAAAAAAAATACAACGAATTTACACACTTTATATATTTTAAACCATAAAAACAATACAAAAACAACAAGAAAATTCCTACAACAGCTAAAGTTATACAAGAAAAACGAGAGTGGGTCTACTTTTTACGCGACAAAATAAAGTATACAAGACAAAAATCTAAGCGAAAAGAAAGAATAAAGTAGTAATAATTGGGAAGTGATGCCATTTTTCTGATAGGAGCTATTGAGTATAATAAGAACCTGATTTATAAATTTTTGTAACACTTCCAAAATTTACAGTTGCGGGTAAAAATTCGGTTTTTGTACCTTAATGCACTTTTAAGCTAATAACTTACCTAAATATTAATCAATTTTAAGATTCTTGGAGGATTTTGAAAGAAAAGGAACAGGTATATTAAATAGTGTTTACTTTCCTTAAGTAAACTTAAGTTGGGAGACGCTATATTATATAGGAACCGTAGAGTTTTGGATTTATTAAAGTAGTATGTTTAGCTATGAATAAAATGATGGCTAATTTTTTAAAATCGGATGGAAATTGTCGGAATTATAGCACCTATTGAACTAGAACGCTCTCTGTGCCTATCGTCGAATGAATCACCTTGATAAACTAAATCATTTTATAGCCTGGTTTGTCATCATATCTATCGTGAAATCGACTACTTCCCAGATAGTAGGTTCTATAGTAACGGATAATGCTGGCAGCTGTGATCAGGAACATAATTTTATATGCTGCACTCATTTGGATAGATTGTTTAAGATACAAGTCTTATCACTATGGGATAGGCTCAGTGTACAGACTTACTGTCTTAAGGATCTGGTGTGGTTTTAGGACTGTCTCTGACAAAGCGGTATTTATAATTCTTTGCACGATTCCCGTTGATCTATTGGCCAGAGATTCTATAATGATTTATAATAAAGAATGTTCGTGTATTGGAAAACGGCAGATAAGATGGTCAGGCACGATCAAGTGGAAATGGACAAGCAATCTGATTATCAATTTGAAGGAGTTGTTGCAATGCAGCCATGGTGATGTGGATTATTACCTACCTCATCTGTTGACTGGACATGGATACTGGTCACTATTTACATCGTTTTGTACTTTATAATTCACCGTTCTGTCCATATTGTGATTTTGAAATCAAGGATGTCGAACATATGTTTTTGAGTGCCGAAAATATAGAGCTCTTAAGTATTCTTGAGAGGGATATTGATTCAGTAATTAGAGTAGGCAATGCGGAACAAGAAATTGGTTCTTTCAAGCTGTAGTATAGGCTGATTTATCGTGATATGTTTTCTTGTAATTGTAACATCTTCCATTACTGCAATATTTCAAGCTATAATTTGAGTTGTTCTAAGAACAGCCAGTTGTCAGGAAATCTATAGGAAGGCCGTATACTCCTATCTAGAATATAGACTCCTGTTCATTATCGTTTTGGACCCCGCCTTAGCTTAACTAATCCTATGCATATCTCTCTTTCAGTTATTATTATCCTGGTGGCCGCCTAAAATGAATTACTTTTGAATGACCTACGCACGTGTTTTTTGAGTGCCGAAAATATAGATCTCTTAAGTATTTGAGTGAGTTTAGTTCAGTAGTTAGAGTAGGCAATGAGGAACAAGAAATTGGTTCTATGGGAACTACGCAGGTATACCCAACTGTAGTATAGGCAGTTTTTTGTAATATGTTCTCTACGACGAAGAAATAGCTGAACTGCTGTATCATTGGACTGAGTTGGTGTGTTTAAGTGTTTTAACAGATTAAAGTTCTATTCCACGTCTTTCGATGATTTCTTCTCGTAAAAACAAAAATAGTCTCGGACGGTGGCAAACAATATCGTCGACTGTCACCAGTTTATCCCCTTTAAGACCTCTATGATAATCCTAAGGATTTTCCTATAAATCCTGTTAATCCATGAGCTGTAAGACTTACTTGTCTAGGTAGTTCGTAGGCAACTTCGTACACAGCATAATTTTACCACGTATTGATCTTGTTGTCGTGCAGTCAAAAACTAGCTCAGATCCTGAGGTATGTTCATTTAGTGCTGCCCGGCTGTAAATTGTAACATCTTCCCCTGTTGCAATATTTCAAGCTATAATTTGAGTTGCCATAAGAATAACCAGTTGTCAGGTAATCTATGTGAAAGCCGTATACTCCTATCTGGAGTATAGACTTCTGTTCATATTCGTTTTGAACCGGCCGTGAAAACTATTCAACTATCAAAAAGCTTAGCTAATCCTATGCATTCCTCTCTTTCAAATAATATCACCCTTGTGGCCGCCTAGATAGTCCACCTATATCCTAATTAAAGACGTTCTGCTGCTTTCACAAATACATAGTCCACACTTATCAATAGAATAATGTCTACAGACTCTTGTGGGGTACTTCTGAGGAATTTATCAGAAGTATCTTTGGTTTATATTCTTACTGGAACCTCATGAATTACAATTTTGTCCGAGTTAGAAGGGGCGATTGTTCTTTTTCATTGGATAGTCGGATGTTCGAATATGTTCATTAGTGAATCGTTGCTTAAAATTTAAGTTGCGTCTAGGACTCTATTAAAGAAACTGCAAGAAACATTAAATTGTTTTTCTTTTCTAATGTAGTTAGCATAGACATCATGCTCGCGTAGCTATTAAGCGCTGCGATATTCTACATCATTATTATCAACACCATTATCACCATTATTATCATTATTATTTTCATGTGCCAATTTTTGTGGTTACTTTTCTTTTTTCTTTTTAATAAAAACAGCACATAAATTAATTAAAAATTATTGCTTTAGAGCTAAAACGGCAATTAACGATTTGTTTGTAAACAAGTGATTAAAAAAACTCAAGAGGAGGCCTATTAATTAACGACCAACAGATGCATTAAGAAAGGAACAATCAAGCGACATATGTATGATAGGGATATAGTACATAGAAATGGGTTATACATACATACATTCTTAAGGAATGAACAACATATTTATATGCAAAACATTTAGGAAATATTCAAATTTTCAATTATATCAAATCGTTATCGGCAAAGATTTGGTTAAACAAATTCCAAAAGTCTGGAAATTTTTAATTCAAATAAGACCAGCTTTCAAGTTTTTATGGTTCAGTATTTTGAAATAAATAATTATGCACGACTTTAAGAGCCATGACGGCTTTACTTTTGTAGACTTTAAAGCATTAAACACATAACCGACAGCAAGTAGCATGAAAGCAAGAAGCAAGCTGTTGTTAGCAGAATTTGCTGCTATGCTATCGACTTCATAAATATTTTGAAAGCAGCAGCAGCAGCAATAAAATTAGGTTTCTTTGTCATCTGCTTCTATTTTTTGGTAACACGAGCTTGTGTCAAATCCACCAAAATATTAATTTTCAAATTATTGCTCAAAAATATAAAAATTAATAATGTTATGTGTTTACAACTTTTTAATTATTAACAAAAATGTTGTCTGATGCAATAGGTCTGTTTGCGTACTCAAAAATTTTTAAAAACATTAAAGAATTTAAAAGTTTTTATTGGATTGTGTTTATTTACATAAATACTCAGTAAGGAGAGAAAAAAAGAGAGTAAAAGACAGTTCGATGCAAGAGAACTTTCTGGTTTTTACTGAATAAATTTTTGACAGTAAAAAATTTTAAGTTAAATAAAAAACAGCTGATAGAAAAGCATATGTATAAAAAACAAAAAAAAACTTTTAGAATAAATTAAAATTTCCTTCTTTAATAATTAAAAAGATTAAGTGTAAACTTATTTATTTATTTATTATTTATTTACTTACTATTTATTATTATTTATTTATTAGTATTTAAACTTATTTATTTATGGTTTTTTTTTATTATTGAGCAACAAAAACTCAATCAGCTGTTCTCACTGGCTTACTTATTCTTATTGGATTTCCGTTTGTGTACTTTTCTAAATATTTTATTTTTGAGAGTAAATTTTGTCTAACTCTCTGTAAATTTCTTACTGAGTATTTTTTACTACACTTTACTGGAAAAGTACCCAAACAGACCTAATATTTTAATTTTATATTGTTGTTTTCTGATAAATAAAAAAGAACTATTTTTACGTTTCTTTATTTCAAATTTTATATTGTATTGTAAAAAAAAATATAAAACATTTTATGTTTAGCAACAGCAACAAAGGTTGTGGTCTACGCTGTTGCTGTGCTGCCTTTTAAATAATTGTTTTCATATAAACGTATGTATTCTAATTTTGCTATCTGCTGTTTGCTATCGGTTGTGTTTAATGCTTATATTCTGAAATAAAAAGTTTAAAACTTTAGCTCTTCTTTACAGTTAAACAAAAGCAAATAATGGAGTATAAATTAATCACTGAAGACCGTTACGATGATGTTATACGACACTTAAGAGATAATTTCTTTGCCGATGAACCTTTAAATAAAGCTGCTGGCTTATGTCGTCGGGGCATGGGTCACAGAGATTTGGAACATCACAGCCTAGAAACTCTAGAAGATAATTTAAGTCTAATGGCAGTCAATGAAAATGATGAGGTATGTACTCGACCTAAAAAAAATCTTTTATAATCTTCAACACACACGGCCCAACATCCATTATTACTTACATCGTTCGACTCATTTTTTGAATCGAATATAAATGTAAATTTTGGACAATGTTGTCATTGCCTAAAAACAGTTAAAAGATTGGATATATTTTTGTTCTAGATAGCAGGCGTGATTTTAAATGGCATTTTACATCCTGGTGATATAGAAAGTTCCCAAAAGAAATTGGAATTGAATGATGATGAGAAATTTAAAAAAATCTTCAAATTATTATATTCGCTAAATCTAAAAGAGAATATATTTCAACATTTTCGTGTGGATAAGGCTTTCGATGTACGTATATTATCGGTGGATAGTTTGTATAGAGGTCAAGGAATTGCCAAGCACCTGGTAAAACATAGCGAAGATATAGCCAAGCAGTATGAATTCAATGTAAGAAAATTATTAAACGTATAATATATTAGGTCATATAAAAAGTATTCGTTGTTTTATGGCAACACCTTTTTGGTAAAGACAGTACTTTAATTTGTAAATCGTGTATAAAGTTGTATTAATTTGAAAATGAGTAAAATATCTACAGAAAGATTAAAAAAACTCTAGAATAAGATGCCGGAAAATTTGTAAAGTACACAGTGAGAATAGAAGAGTGGTTTGCATAATTTCGTTCCGAAAATTTCGAACTCAAAAAAGCAAATCACTTTTATCTACCATTTACTGAAGAAACTAATGAAGTTTTGCAACCGGTGCGTAAGCTGTCAGGAGACTGTAAAAACTAAACATTAACCATGTAACAGTCTGGAATCAAAAAGGGTTGAGGAGCCACCCTATGTTTACGTAAAAAAATGTACTAATCGAATTGCTAACCGTCAGTAAAATTCTGCTGAGCTGCAACGAAACAGAATCATTTTACAAAATAAAAAATAACGCAAATACAAAATTACTAAGCGAAAAAACTTTAAAAAAGATCTGTGACCCTCCACAAATAATTTCAAGGTCTAAGAAAAAGATCAATTCTAAGCTCTACTATCTACAACTCGACCGTTTGAAGGAAGCAATTGATAAAGCAGCTAGCAAAAGAAAAGGTGTTGTATTCTATCATGACAATGCCAAGCTACGTATATGTTTGATGAGCCGCCAAAAAGTTACTGCACTTGGGTAGAAAATTTTGATGTACCCAACGTATAGTCTGAAACTTACACCGTCTAACCAACATTTGTTTTACTTGCTTATTTAGCTGGCCATAACAACACCATTATCGAATTTCGCCCTGTCTCTACACTTGGCTTCGGGTGCCACTAATTCGCGCGCCTTTGCCAGTTGGTCCCACCAATCACCGACAAGGCTTCTTCAATTTGGTCTTTTCAACTTACATCTGAACGACATGGTCGATACATTGAAGCACTGAGCAACGTCTGGTAATGGTATGTTTCGATGCTAGCTCGCACAAGATCGAAGATCTTCCTAAGACAAGTGTATCCGTACGGAATAGCGATTATGCATCCAAGCCGTAAATAAATAAGGGTAGAGAGTATGTGCAATTTGTATGTAGAGTCTAAGCTTCATCGAGCAATAATAGTAGCAGCTGTTGGAAAAGCTTAAAATTATCACAAATATAGTTGACGGCCATAACTTGGAAAGCAATACACAGCGACAACCTATACTACCTTGATCATAGCTTTACATTTGCAAAAGCTAGGTAGCCATGAGTACTTATATCTCTATGTGTGTTGGCGATTTTTTACAATTGTGGATATTCCAAAAATTTTTGTTCAAGGTAGTACTTTGTGTTGCCTTCGCTTACCGCCAGAGCCATTTTGCCAATAACGTCAATATTGTTTGAGTACACAAGTAGCTAAACACTTTTGTAAACAATAACACATACTTCTTCTGCAGAACACTTTCCATGAAGAAGATTAAAAAATGACATAAGGGGCCGCCCTTCTAAAACTTCTTTAAGAGGTTCGGAGATATCCTTTCATACCTTGTCGGAGGCGCAAGAGTTGGTCAGCCGCATTCTACACAGCCTAATAAGCTTAGCAAGAATACCGAGATTTGACGCCTCGGCATACACGCTAGGCCCTGTTGCCATATCGAAAGGCTACCTTATAGTCGACAAAAATATGGTGTATTTCGATTTCATGGCTCTTTTCCAGGATTTGACGTAATGCAAAATCTGATCGATAGTGGATTTAGCCGCACATATAAGGACCGTACTGATTGGTCCTCGTACAAACCTTAATTTGATAGGCAGAAGGTTCATACAATTTGTTTTGGTGTCTGTAAAACTTTCTTGGTGACAAAAAAGGCGATGCAAACTATTTGTTGCATATTTCACCAATAAATTTAGTTAAAATATTTAATTATAAAAACTAAAGCTAAAACAACGAAGAAAACATTATTTCGGGAACGTTTAAAAAATTTGTATTAAAATCCTTTACAGATAGTTTTAAAAAATAAGTTGTTTTTGATAATTTTTGTATTAAACAAACGTTTTTTATTTACGGTAAAAATTAATCAATTTTTGTTAACTTCTTTTTCATAGCTTATGAAAGCCGATGCTACTGGCATATTTTCTCAGAAGATATTAAAATCCAGTGGCTTTGAGGTATTAATAGAACAATACTATAATAAATATGTGGATGAGCTTGGTCAGCCCATTTTAAAAGTGGAAGCCCCTCACATTAAGCTACAGTTACTTTACAAAATATTGAATTAAATATTTTATACATATTATATTTATTAAAAAAATTAATTTGTTAAAAAAATATATTTTTTAAATGTAATACGTTGAGTACTCAAACTATTTTGTATACCAAAATAAGGCGTTTTAGTTATAAGAAAAACTTCATAAGCAAATTTTTTTAATGGTCCATATACATATAAAAAATAAATTAAAAACAAAAAAATATATATATAAAATTATATATATATAATATATATATATATATATATATATATATATATATATATATATATATATATATATATATATATATATATATATATATAATATAGATATATATATACATATATAATATATATATATATATATATATATATATATATATATATATATATATATATATATATATATATATATATATATATATATATATATATATATATATATATATATATATATATATATATATATAATATATGTAATAGATTTAAGACAATAATAATTTTAAATTTTGAAAAAAGGATTAATAACAAATACCAGTATTTTAAATAAAGAGTATTATGACTCAAAATCCTTAAAAACATACTTATGTATACAACAATCAAAAACTATCCTTACAAATATTATAAGATATTAACAGTATTATTACAAAGTACATATAAACATATTTAAATGTGTGTTATAAAATAAAGAAATAATATATTATAAAACTGGTTTATTTATGAGCTACATAGTCTAATCGCTAGAAGGTTGGGACAGATATCTATATATGGATACTCATGCTTTACTCTGTCTAATGTATTTATAGATGAATCTTGGTGAGGAGACACAAAAGCAGAACCACAGGACTAGAACTTTGTTTAATCTTGGCTGTAACATCAACATCTATATATCAGCTACAAAATAAACATTATATTTTAAATTTCCAGTCTGAATTTAACAGACAATTTAACCACTTTTAATTTCCAATTTGAAATTGACGGCTTTTTATATTTTATATTTACGGTCCAATTTTAACGAATTTGTAATTAACGGTATATAATATATTACACTAATGTACTCAGCGGCTGTGACCATCAGCCGCATTCTAGCATCTGACATTTATTTTAAATATGTATGTATGTATGTTTATTATTTCGTATTTTAAAATTGAATCCCATATTCATAAAATTCAAAAAGAGATTTAAATGTTTTTTATTTAAAATTTTTCATACAAAGTTTTCTTTAAAAAAATTTCAAATACATTTTATTTATTTGTTTTTTTTTTAATATCAACCTAGAAATATACAATAATTTTTTTTTCAAATATTTATCTTTTCTAAAAACAAAAAAAACTGATTTTTATATGACAGATAAAAAAATAAACATACATACATATTTTTTTTGGTTTTTATGTATACCAGCTTGACCACGACATTCGATAATAACATCACCTTCGAATGTTGGGCAAACATTTCTCTGGTAAAACATTCGAAAACGATTATTGGAAGCGAAACAAAAAAGTATTCATAGAATTCACCCGTCGCTCAGTTTGTGGCAGCATTTGTTTCGATCTCGAAAGTTTGCCTGTGATATCATCAACAGCAAACCTTTAGTAATATCTAAAGTGAATAACTTTAACTTTTAATAACTTTTGCCTTTACTTTTGCTTATGGATATTTTTTCTCTCTCATTAGAATAACTCTCTGAGAATTAAGTTAAATGGACAATTAGCATTATTAGTATCTGTAGAAATATATTTTTTGTTGAAAGAATGTAAATTTAATGAAAAATTTTAAGTATAATCGAAAAATATAAATGTGTAAATTCTCCAGTTAACAAATAAATCATCATCTTTATTTGTCGCTGTTTCCACGACGACTGAGTGCAAAGCATGTGAAATTGAATTGAAAAGGGGGGACAAATGAAATAAACACTAATGTTATATGCTCAGTTTTTGCTTCTAAAATTCTTCGCTAATAGCGAACAAATGTTTATTGCGAATCTCAGGTCAAGCTGGTCGATAAACAAAAAAATTTGATTTCTTTCTTTGTATTAGTACGAATGTTATAGCCGTTTTACTCCAAAAGTATTACATCGATATTGTGCACATCTGTAAAGAAAACGCGTTTAAACCCATACACATATATCTTTCCAAAATCGGTGCACTAAAACAGGCGTAAAAGGGAAAAAATAAATGCGTTAGCCTATTAATTATATAGATTTCTGGTTTGACTTTATATGATTTTAATTTAACAGTTTTTTATATTTTCAATTTCCTGCCTGATCTTAACGAATTTAAATTCAACGCTTTTTGTATTTCGGTTTTACGTTGACATATTTGAATGTAACGGCTTTTCTTTCTTATATATTTTTATTTCCGTTTTAATTTTAACGATTTTAAATTAAACGGGATTTTATATTATATTTTCGATTTGATGTTAACTAATTTGAATTTAACGGTTGTAGAGTTGTATTTCAGGATTAAATTTAAAGGTTTCAGTTTAACGGCCTTTTATGTTTTATTTCCGGTTTAGCTTTTGAATTTAATGGCTTTTTATACCAGGTCTAATTTTTTATATATTTTATATGTCCGGTTTTCAATTTGCGGCTTGATGTTAACAAATTTGAATGTTACGGATTAATTTAAGTTTTTTTATTTCCGGATTAATTTAAAATAATTTGAAGACTATGTTTTATTTCCGGATTTATTTTAAAGAATTAAATTTTAATATATTTTTTTATATTTTAATTCCGGTTTTTATATTTCCGGTTTAATTTCATCGAATTTTTAAATTTTATCTCCGGCTTAGTTTCAGAGAATTTTTTTTTTTTTTTTTTTTTTTGTTTTGATTGTGGCAGCTTTATCACATTTTTTATATCCTGCTTGCACTAAATTAATTGAAATAAACGGCTTTTATATGGCGACAAAGAACTTCTTCTCAGTGTATTATTGCTATTCTACCACTGTGTTATTATTTTGAGGTGAATACGAAAATTTAGAAAAAATCTGTCTTTAGCATACATAAACAGCTGTTGGTTTGTTTATAAGTCTTCATATACAAATACACAAAATAATTCACTAGAAAATTGTTTTCACTATAACTTAGATTTTTTTAACAATGACCACACAACAGGTAAATTTTAAAAGTTCTTCAAAATTTGCAATATGAACTTTAATAAATAGCGTTTACAGGTCTATAGAAGACCCTGTAAAGTCATAAGTCTTAAAGAAAAATTGGCCATTCTGAAACAATTTGAATCAGGCTCCTCTAGAAGAGAAATAGAGGAAATATTTAAATGCTCCCAATCTACTATAAGTAGAATACTTGTAAGTAAAGACAGTATATTGCAGGAGGCCCAAAATTGTAACGGTGATAGACGAGAAAATTTAACAGCTAATAATTATGCGTATAAAGAGCTTTATAAGTCACTAACGAAATGGGCTAAAGATATGAAGCAAATTGATGGTGAGATTACAGCTCATGTGGCTAGAAAAAAGGCTGAAGAACTTTCACGAAACATGGGCCAAGAACTTAGTCCTTCAAATGCCTGGCTGTATAGATGGAAAGAAAGGGAGAATGTAGTGTTTGTCAAAAAGCCCAAAGAACCGGAAAAATACGTAAAGGAATCTTTAGATAAACAAATGAAACCGAAAACGGATACAGAGAATGTTTATAAAGAAACTTGCGAGAGCCACAAGTTAAATAATGAAGAAACCAGATTACCTATTAGTGAAACATTTAAAAAGAACATCATACAATATCGACCCCCACCGAAGAGTTTCACAAGTATTAGGAATAATTGCAATAAACTTCGTACAAGAAGAAAATATATTAAACGACCCATTGTTGATGCCTCAGGCCTAATATGCAAAAGTAGAAAAGTGAAAACTTTTCTTACTATGTTGCAAAAACTGGAACTTTTACAACGCTTAAAGAATGGCGAACGTAGAACAGATCTCATTATAGAATATAATCTAAGTCAATCAGCCATATCTCAAATTGTAAGTGAAGAAGAAAAAATCTTAAACGTAGTCGCTAAAGGACAAAATTTACAACTGAAAAGAATAAGAGGAGGAATATTTCGCGATGGTGAAGCCGAACTTAATAGTTGGGTTTTGCAAAGAATGGCGAAAGGTGAAAGTTTGACAAGGAAACAAATCATAAAGCGTGCGAAAGAGATTGCTGAACGTTTAAATATCGATTTTAAGGCCTCTACAGGTTGGCTAGAAAAATGGAAAACACGAATGAATATGGATTTTAATGAGAATCGAGTTTTGCACAGAAAAGTAACGCAATATATAGCAGATGATCCTGATTCTAACAAGAGCCTAGATAAAGAGCAATTGGATGTAATCTATGAACACTTTGAGTGTCAAGAGATAAAACAAGAAATGGACGTCTGCAATTATAACACTGATATGGATGCTAGCCACGAGGAGTTGAACTGCGAAATTAAAACAGAAGAGTTAACGCCTCAGCAGTTTTATATGCAAACAATAGCAAACGATCTTTTAGCGGAGCAGCGCAGTAAGGAACTTCAAGAAAAACATGAAAAGCTTGTGGAAGATATGAAAAAGAAAGAAAGTGAGTTAGAAAATAATGATATAAAACCCTGCACAGCTTCACCTTCGTCTTCAGAGACTTCAACTCAAATTAGAGAAGTATTACAAGACACATCTACTAATCCAAAGGAAAAGCACATTATAGAAGAAAAGAACACGGAAGAAGATGAGATAAATAATATTATTATAAAACCCAAGCCTGAAAAAAGTCTTCACGACGAAGTTCACAATTGGTTAAACTTTCACAACATAGAACCTTTGGCGGCTGAAAAATTATTAGAAATTTTAAGGCGCCACTTAGATAAGGAGATTAACTTAAACAGTACAAATTAAATCACTGGTTATCGTAATCACTGAAGTTTTAAATTATAATAATAATACACTAGAGGGTAGTGCAATAGTCTACTAATGTGAAGGTGGTGGTTGCGATTCCAACCAGAAGCTCTACTCGTGCGCACTACACCCTTCTTATTGATTAGGATGTAATTTAATATTGTATTTTATTTAAATAATAAATAAATATTTCTAATTTAACTAGGATGAAAAGTATTTAATATTTTTAACATTTATAGCACTTATTGCAGTTTTTTGTCAACTTTTGCTTTTAAATTAACTATATATAAACAGGTCCTACAAGTTTCATTTATATGAAATTCGAGAAGCCATTAAGCAGCTTGTACTAATTTGTTATACATATGTATGTATGCTTTAAAACAATCTTTATATTTTAAAATATTATTTTAAGTTTAAATTAGACTTAATTATTGAAATAAAAACAATATACCAACCTTATAAAAAATTTTCAGATTTATCTTGAGCTTTCTCTATAATCATTTTCAATTCAGTCTTATCAAGTACCGCGTTGACAATTGCATATAGCATACCAAGTGACAAGTGCATGCATCGCCCCATTGACAAAATTCTTTTGCCTTATATTTTGAAATTATAAAAGTTCTTTAAAAAATCGATATTTTATGACCTAAGCGCCGTTTTTCAAGTAAGCTGCTAATCGGATATTGCCTCAAACTGCTAGAAAAAAGTGTTGGATTAAGCTACACAATGAATGAGAAAGATCCAATTGTTAGCCTGAAAAATGTTCCAAGAATTGTATATTTTTTAACTTTTTTGATTAGAGGTAATTTTATTTAAAAAATTTTATAACAATATCCGAGTCGCTATGTCCCGGAACACACGATGAAAGTTTTCTTGCGAATGTAGTGATGTAAGCTCTTTTATGTACTCTGAATTTCTCTTCTGTTAGGAAATTCGTAATGTCAGATAACAACGTTATTTGAAAATCTTAAATTTCGTTGAAATAAATATCGTAGGGTAGACGCGAATGCAAGTTAAAAAAATTGAAGAAAATTTCTGCAAGAAAACTTTCATCGTGTGTTCTGTGACTGTTACAGATATTCATATTTTTATTCCTTACATTTACGTATTTTTTCCTTTATGCACCTTTCCTTCAGTGTATTCGTCATGGTATTCGTTGTTCTACCAATTGTGTTATTAATTCATAATGACTAGATGCATTTAGTATATATGGCTGGCAGTTTGTTTACAAATAAAAACAACAACTTATTGCATGCAGGCGACACAAATCGGAAATTTTTCTTTACTGCTATTATACCTTCATTAAAATTCTTTCTTTACTTGAATGTATTACAAAAACTATCTTACGAATTAAAAAACTCATCACCATCACGATAACTTTGAGAGAAATTGTGTTAAAACCATGACCTCCTCGCAAGAGGTAAATTTTAAAAGTTCTTTGTAATTTTCAATACGAACTTTTATAATTTGTATTAACAGGTTTTTAGAAGGCCCTGGAAAGTAATAAGTTGTAAAGAAAAATTAGCCATTGTGAGACAATTTGAATCGGGTTCAACTAGACGAGAAATTGGGGAAATATTTATGTGCTCTCAAGCAACCATAAGTAGAATACTTGTAAGTAAGGACACCATACTGAAGGAGGCTAAGAATTGTACTGACGATGGACAAGAAAACTTAGTAGCCAGAACAAAAGGTTATATGGAGCTTTATAAAGCACTAACACACTGGGTTAAAAATATGAAGCAAAATAATAGTGAAATTACAGCACATATGGCTAGAAAAAAAGCTGAAGAACTTTCACGAAACATGAACGAAGTGCTAAGTCCTTCAAGAGCCTGGCTGTATAAATGGAAAGAAAGTGAAAATGTAACATTTGTCAAAAATCCCACAGAAACGAGACTAATCATAACGAACACTTTGGGTAAACCCGTAGAGTCTAAGAATGATTCAGAGAATATAAATAAAGAATCAAGCAAGTTTCCAGAGTTGAATGACAAAAAAATTAGATTGAAAAGTATTAGGAAAAATTGCAACAAACTTCTTTCAAGAAAAAAATGTATTAAAAAGCTTTCCACAGTTGATGAATCAAGCCTGATATGCGGAAGTAAAAAAGAGAAAACCTTTTTTAATCTGCTACAGAAATTGGAAATCTTAAAGCGTTTAAAGAACGGCGAACGTAGAACTGATCTCACTACAGAATACAATCTAAGCCAATCAACCATGCTTAAAATAGTAAATGACGAAGAAAAAATATTTAAAAAAGCCGCCGAAGGACAGAATTTACAAATGAAAAGAATCAAAGCAGGTATATTTTGCGATGGCGAAGCCGAACTTAACGACTGGGTTTTGCAAAGAATGGCTAAAGGCGAAAATTTGACAAAGACACAAATCATAAAGCGTGCTAAAGAGATAGCTGAACGTTTAAATATCGACTTTAAGGCTTCTAGAGGTTGGCTAGAGAAATGGAAAGCACGAATGAATATGGATTTTGATGAGAATAAAACTTTGCGCAAAAAAGCACCCCAATATTTAACAAATGATGTGGATTTAAAAAAAGGCCTCGAGAAAGAAGAACATTCAGACATAAGCTCTGATCACATTGAATGTCAAAAGATAAAACAAGAAATGGAAGACTGCAACGATATTGATAGTAGTCACGAGAGGTTAAACTGTGAAATCGAAAGGGAATGTTTGACGCCTCAGCAGCCTGATTCGCAAAGAGTAGAAAACAATTATTTAGTGGATCAATGCGGTAAGGAACTTCAGGAGAACAAGGAGAACCCTAAGAACTATATAAAAAAAGAAGCAGATGATGATATAAAACCATTAACAACTTTCTCTTTGTGTTTAGAGTCATCAGCTGAAATCAGAGAAAATTTACAAGAAACGTATTGTAATTCAAGGCCTAGGTTTGAAGAAAGTTTTCAGAACCAATTTCACAATTGGTTAAGCCGACACAACATTGACCCTTTGGCTGTTGAAGAATTGTTAGTTATTTTAAGGCCACATTTAAATAAGAAGATTAAAATGAACACAACAAATCAAACTGCTGGTCATCGTAATCAGTAATGCTTTTGAACTATATTTCTAAATTAACTTTTTATAAGAAATTGAATACCTGCTATAGACCGGTCCTGCAACGTTAAAGTATATTAATTTTATTTTTATGCTGTATGGAGTGCTTCGCCACCCCTATTTTAATTATTATCTTAGCTAAATTGTTTACCCTTTTTCTCCATTTCGTACCCTTTCGGTCCAAATGCAAACTTTTGAGATAGCCAACTGTTACTCCAGAAAGACTAGGATTTGCGTTTTAGCTGTATACTTTAAAGCAAACACACATTCATTTTTATATAGTATTTTATCGCAATCAGTGTAATAGTATTTGAAAATTATTATGTTTGATATGGCATTTTCTCCTGATTGTATATGCCCTGCATTTTTTCAAGTAATTAGTTTCATAGAAAAGTGATTTAAACAAAATTTGATGACTGTGGCTATTCTTTAGACACAACAATTAAAATTTCTTTTGTATGTGGTATACCTCTCCCCATGTTTATATCCGCCCTAAATTTTTTCCAATAAATCAGTTTCATACGAAAGTAATTGGGGCAAAGTTTTATGACTAACTAATATAGATCTTTAGATATGCGATTATTAATATTTGGTTCGTACGGGGATGTCTCTTCACTTGACTCTATCGAAAAAATGTAGCCTATCTCCTTCTATGCACACATGATGACAGCGAAAATTTCAGGAAAATCTGTTTAACTGCTTAACCGTCTATAGACTTCAAACACACATAATACTACATACAAACAAACACAAATTGATTGTTATATATAAAGATTATATTTTTTTAGTCTGTTAAGACTTTTGAACTACTAGAAACGATCTTTCTAGCTAAAAGTGTACGCCCATAGTCATAAAAAGCGTTTATGTTTACAAACCTTCTATAAATCGAAAATAAATAAATAAATGTTATGAATATGGGGGATAGACTTTAATAGACTATTAATTACAAATAAATAATATGCAGAACGGAAAGGTAAAGTTTTCATTTCATTTTTACGCCGTAGTCGTATTGATTTGGTTAGGAAAGTTGGCACGGCAATTAAGCCTCCGGTAATATTGTTGATATTTTTGTCTGCAGCAACATGGAATTTTAACTTATTCTGTGTTTTTAAAAATCTGTACCAGTAAAAAACAGCTTTTATAAGCTAAATAAATCAATTACGTTAAATATTTTCGCCGTTTATCTGGCTTTTGATGCACTTTTTAGATGTGTAATCTGTTATTGAGCAACTGTTTTAATTTGTTTATATATATTTTTATGTTATTTAGTTTATTTTGGACTTAATTAACAATATACTCTATTAACATTTTAATTCTTCGGCCTTATCGTGCGCTCCCTCTGTAATCATTTTCAATTCAGCCCTTTCACGTTCCGGCTTAATCACAGTGTAATAACGATACACCCTCGTGCCCAATAGAAAAGTACCATATAATGTAACACCTATACAAGTGTACACTGCACCACGGTGTAGTTTATCCAGCAAAGTATTAGTTCTAACACGTTTCTTTTGCATTTTATTTTCAAATTAAACAAATTCTTAAGGGAATTAATAAATTTCGTTGTTTTATAACCACGGTTCTTGTCTCCAAGAAACTTAACAGCTGTTGACACTCAATGTCTCCTACAAAGCATTCACTTACAAATGATAACACACGACAAATTCATTTCCAATTTGATAGTAAAGTTTTAAAATATTTTTTATATAAAATTTCAAAACTGTTAATAAAAATTGTCAAAAATGAACTTTTATGCCTTTAAACCTATTTTGCTTACCTGTCTGATTCCTAAACTAATTTATATTTAATAAAGACATTTTTTGCTTTTTTATTGTTTTTAATTATTCTTTTTGCCTTTTATTTCAGGTATGGCATCTCTATTTTTGTTTTTTGTGTACTATTCCATTTTGTTTCCTATGTTGGAGTTTTTGACATTTTCCTATTCCCTTTCATATCTTTAAAAAAAACTAACTGCTTCTTCTTGTTTTTGTTGAATTTCTCTCTGAATTTCTTTTACAAGTTTCCTCGAAAATTTTTGCAACGCCACGCAATGTCCGGACTTAATTTAACCGTAAAAGTTCATCCTGTAGTCTTATTTCAAGTAGTAGATGCCTACGAAAGACGTAATGCTGATTCCCATCGTGTTATAGGTACATTATTGGGTAAGTATATAAGAAAATGTCTGTTTTATATTATTATTAACAAAACACGCTTTTTGTTGTTCCCTGCTTTTGGCTTAAGGCTCTGTTGACAAGGGCGTTGTAGAAGTAACCAATTGCTTTTGTGTACCACATAAGGAACATGACGATCAAGTGGAAGCTGAACTAAGTTATGCTTTAGATTTGTATGATTTAAATCGCAAAGTAAATCCCAATGAAAATGTTGTGGGTAAGTTACTTGACTCGCAAACAAACATAACCTCAATATTTATTTAATAAATTTTAATTTTAAGGATGGTGGGCTACTGGCAATGAAGTAACCAATCACAGTTCTGTTATTCATGAATATTATGCCCGTGAATGTAATAATCCTGTGCACTTAACTGTAGACACTTCCTTACAAGGTGGCCGTATGGGCTTAAAGGCTTATGTTTGTATACCTTTAGGTGTGCCCGGTGGTAAAACTGGTTGTATGTTCACACCTATACCCGTGGAAATGACCTGCTATGAACCTGAAACTGTAGGTATTAAACTTCTACAAAAAACCATTGGAGTTTCCTCACCTGAGCGCCCTAAAACCGTTTCACCTATGCTGGACTTGGCTCAAATCTCAGAAGCTTCCACTAAATTGCAAAGTCTTTTGGATTTGATCTTGAAATACGTCGAAGATGTTATTGCTCACAAACAGCCACCAGATAATGCTGTTGGTCGTCAATTGTTGGATCTTATCCATTCGGTACCACATATGACCCATGAACAATTTACCCAAATGTTTAATGCCAACGTACGTGATCTTTTAATGGTCATCACTTTGTCTAACTTGATTAAAACACAATTACAATTGAATGAAAAATTAACTTATTTGCCCACAAATTAAGTTTTAAGCCACATATTTTTACTTAATTTTTTTATTTAATTGTAAATCATACAATTTGTGTTTATAAGACAAAAGAATCAAGAAGTTTAACAAATAAGCAGTTTTGGAAGTTGACATCAGTGTTGTGTGCGATACAAAGAAAACCATTTTTTTAAATCCGAAAAAAGTTTAATTTCAAATTTTTATAATGAAAATTTCTAGTAATAAAAAAGAACAGTGTAAAAAACTACACATTCATCTGCTTCGCAAAAAGGAAAAAAGAATATAAAAAAAGTGTTTTTGACTTTTAAACAAGGCAAGCCACAGTGTTGATAATAATGGTGAGTTTATTTCTAAAGAAGCGCGTACACAAGTAAGACTATTTTACAACAGAGTAAGTGCATTCTTATATCTTGTTATCAAATATTTAAAAAAACACAATTTTTTAAATTTATCTTAAAATTAAAAAAAACTGCTTTTTGTTATTGGCATAGTAGGAGTTTTACTATGATTACACATAGACAAAAAGGAGAACAAAAAAAAAATCTAAACTCCTGGATATTATACTATTTTTCCGATAAGCATTTATAAGCTAGTAACACTGAGGTACTGAGAGTCTGGTCTTCTGTACTACTCCAACTAGAAAACAATTTCCTTAAATGCTCAGTAGTGATAACTTCTCATTTTCTACCTTATAGGAGCCTAAGTAGCTGACTTCTAAAATATATAAGCGCTATATTACCAAAAAGAACAATATATTGCCCGGCTATTCAGTTACCTCTCCACAAAATCTGTACACTGGATTTGAGATTAATTCATTTAAATGTTTCGTTGAGTCTGCAATGCTCGGTCAAAAGAACGGTTGTCGTTCTCAGGCGCTTTTTAGATAGCCTGATACAAGACTCATTTCTCTTCCTATTGTAAATGTCTAGCAAAAGTTTGTTTTTTCTTCTGCTCTCTGCATCAGAAGACTATAAATCTGTCTGGCTGTCTCCGCAGGCTCATACTAAGTTGGATGGTTGTCTTGGCAGCTCATCTACTTGTTCATTTCTCAGAATGTTCACATGGCCCGAGACCCATCAAAGGCTAACCATATTATAGTACCTTCCCAGTCGGTTTCATTTACTCCAATACATCTCTAATAGTTTTGAGCAAATTTCATTAGAGCCAAGTTCTTGAGATGCTGCCTGACAGTAAGCAAGTGTGGCCTTGTAATTGTTGTCCAAGTAATTCTATTTCCCCAATACCCCAGCTCCGGAATCACTTCCGGTCTTTAACCCGTCCGTGAACAACATAATGGTCTGTTTCCTGAAATAGTACGTAGCGTTTAGATCGTCCCATTCACTCTTATTACTCGGTTTCGTCACAAACTATCCAAGGGACAGTTAAGGATGGAATTGTTAAGCTCTTGACCTGTGTAGTTGTGATAATCTCTGCAGCGGTCTTAAGCTCAACATAGCTAGCGCAGCTGTGGGATAGTTACTTATTGGCCTAGTAATGCCCATACATGTCAATCTCAGTGATTTGTCTAACTTTTCTTGAGTTGTTTAAATTTACCCTACATTGTCCTGACTGTCATGATGTACATCTAATGCACTATATTTGGGTTACTACACCAAGATTTCCTTGCAAACTTTATTGGGGTCTGTCTAGCCTTGTCCGATGTACTTACTCTCTACTTGAGCCTTCCACTATCATATCGGTGACGTGGGCTAGCGGTTAGAGTGCCCGCATACAACACAAGCGGCCAACAAACAGCAAAAGACAATGCGAAAAAATTTAATTGTGGTTTTGGGTGTTCAATCCCCCTCAGACAAATCCATCTAAAGGAAGCCTGCATGACATACTAACTTAGATCTGATGACTAGCATTACGCGTAGGATCAAGATCAAAACGCGATCTGCTGAGAAATGGTAATGAATGCTAAGTAATAATCACCAAGGACTTAACCACTACACCAATGTCTTTGATACTGTTAGTCATCCACACTGTTCGAGGACGTGAAGAATACTGCTCTTCCAGTTAGCCTGTGGCGATGGGTATTCCGCTGTACATACATGTGGACAGCCATAGGTGAAATTCAGAAATATAAAGTCTAAAACCTGTACGGTAAAATAGAGCGACCCCAGGGAAGGGTAAAATCTTCGAACTGTTCAACTTCTTTTCTGGTATTTCACGTCTGCTAGATGACATTGAGATCATCACATCTGCGGATGACTGTCCCGTCATGGCATCAGGACTTATCGTCGATTACATTTACGAAAGACTGATAGTGAATAAACTTGTTGCTTTCTTGCACTCAAAAAATTTGCTTATTTTACCCACCAAATTCACAGCCGCACCGATCACCACATCGGCAGTGGAGTTGCGGCAGTCTTTAAGGAAGATTTTGTAACAATTCCAACCACAAACTAGCCCATGATACTAGGAGTCACATTTGGCAGCTTATTTAAGTCATCCAGACATGTCACAGCTATCTGCGATAAGATTGGAAATAGAAACAAGGTCCTCAAGCCCTGTTGACAACTTAAAACGCGATAGACCAATCTGTAGTTTGCAAAGGACAGTGATATGCAAAGGAAAAGCATTCCATCCTGCCGATGCAGAATCTGCTCGGATACTATCGTCCAGGCTAACCCAAACATCACCTAGTTGATAGACACCCTCTTCCTAGTAATCCTGAATCAACCTCTCAGGCAGTATTGAATAGTATAAACACTGATGTAGTAGCAGAGGTCATTCGCCAATACAGTGCGAATACCATTCTCGGAGACTGGAAAGCATATTGGCTTTTCACAAAGCACCTATTACTTTGTTTCATTAATCAAGTTGATTTTCAAGTTAAGAAGATAGTTTGCCTCTGTATGATTGTGTAGTGGCTAAAATCCTTGCTAAGTGGTGATGGTGATCCCTACTTAGCATTATTATTTTTTTGCCAGTAGGTGGCGTTTTCTCCTGATCATTCGTCTGATTGCTTTTCATCACAGCCAGAAGTAAGCTGCAAAGATCACAGGGTTCGAACTTGACCACTTGTGTTGTATGCCTGCGCTTTAAATACCACACCACTCCAGACCTCCCGTCCTCTCTTTAGCCGCCCAGCTACGTCTACCCAGCTGAAAACAATTAAGAGCTGCAGCGACAACAACAAAAACACTACTTAATTAAATGTAGACTAATGATTTACTTAACTCAAAATTAACTGATTAATGAAACTGAAACAAAACAATGAATTGCTTTGTGGTCAGTCATATCCTCGAATTTGCCTCTTGCTATCAAAACAAACAATTCAGCGCCATTTCTATGACCTTGTGAGAAGTATTGTTCTTGTTTTCCGCGTATTTCTGAGTAGTTCCTACTAAGTGCACGAGAGCTGTTTCCGTTGACCTGTTCGCTCCTTAATCGTTCTGCGTAGGATGCAATGGCTCTCGTTGTGTGACTCTATGTACGTTATGTCCTTTTCTTCCTTCTTGAGGCGTTTTCCCAGACTGTTGACATGTACCAAAATTTATGTGGCACCCTGGAAGGAAATTCGCAAAATCGGAATTGGTCAGAAATGTCACGAAACTTGTAGTTTGAATGTTGATACTAATACCCTCAACGATCAGTTTGTTAATGTTAACGTTCCAACATCATCTGGTAACATTCATGTCGACCTTTGTTGAGTTCCATTAGAGAATTCCTTTAGTTTTGGAATGTTTATCTTCTGTTAAATCTAATGTAATCGGTTCTGATGATTTGGATCCTAGGTTTGAGAGGGCTTTATCTCCGAATTTATTACCCTATTATACTCATTTAATACTGTTTTGACTAGGTCTACTTTCCCTGAAGAATGGAAACAATCTAAAATTGTTTCTATTCCCAAAACTAATAACGAGTTCAGACCGATTGCTATTCTCTCCTTCTTATCGAAAGTCATGGAAAGAGTTATTGCTAGGCAAATTAACGAGTACTTGGAAAGTTATAGTTTCTTAACAGATAGGCAGTCAGGACTTAAGAAGGGAAGGAGCTGTGCTACAGCTGTAGTAAATGTGGTTGAGGATCTTAGATTGCATTTAGATGAAAATTATATATCTCTTAGTACTTTTGGATCACACTAAGGCGTTTGATATCAACGAGTTCATCTGGATAACATCATCTCAGACCCACTTAATGTTAATAGACGTGTTCAACAGTGATCGATACTAAGCCTTTTTTTCTTCTGTATTTAAATTAATGATTTACTGGATGTTTTAACTCACTGTAAAGTTCATTTATACGCTGATGGCATGCAGCTTTACACCTGTACCCATATCGAGAATATAAACTCATTGAAGAAAGATTTGCGAAAAATTGACAGTTGGACTACAGCCAATGGACTTTGCATCAATTCGCCAAAGTCTAAATTTATAGTACCTGAGGTTTTTATTAAAGGAATTAGAATTATTATTATTAATTTCCATAACATTCCATGGAAAAACATGGGGAATTCTCTCAGTCAATGAGCTATACCCGATTCTATTTTTAAGCTCATTGAAAGGGACCTACAGTTTAACGCTGGCTCGGAACGGCAAATGCATTTAGAGAAGTTTTAAATAGTAGTAATACTCATAATCAGTTACTAGCTAATGTTATGAGGTGTTACCGCTGTCGAAAAACTTTTTTTTTTAAGATGGTCTGGCCTGGTATTGAACCGATAACCTTCTGGTTGGTAGGCGGGTGTCTTACCTACCATACCACAGCGGCATACTGAGGATTAGAATAGGCTTCGTTAAATCTGCCTCTAACCGAGGTGTTGTCTTCAATAGTCGGTTAACGTGGTCTAATCACATTAGTATCGCTATTGGTTGAGCTTGCAGCATGCTTCGAAACTTGTGGGCTGTCGTAGATGCTAAAACGTACTTAATTCCTGTTCTTTTATACGGGTGTGATATTTACGCAAATTGTGATGGTGATGACAAACAGAGGCTCAACGTTGCCTACAACAACATAGCAAGATCTCACATTACTCCTTGTATTTCTACATCGAATTATTACCTGGGAATAGCCTGCTTATTTGGTCAATTGGTTTCAATTTGCTAGATCAAATTGTGAAAACAACGTTATAGGACTCTGTTGTCTTCACGCCAATTTTATATTCATACCACAAGTCTTTAGAATTCCTTACCTAATTATATTCAAAATCTGGCAATGCTAATGCGTTTAAAAAGGGGTTGTATAGATTATTCTCATTATAGTTTTAGTAACGGTTATAAGTTGTATAAAAAATATTATTCTTTTACCGTTGTTTTGAGAGTTTTTACAAAAACGGGCAATCAAAAATGATATTTTTCATCAGAAAATAACAAGTTAAACGAAACCGGCATAAAATAAAACTCATTTTGGACTTTTATTTTTCATTCAAAAATAAAAGTTATATTGGAGTTTTATTTTTCAGTCAGAAAATAGAACTCGTTTTAAAAGTTTTATTTTTTCTTAATTTTTAATGAATATCTAAGAAATATTTTCGTAATAAGAAAATCAAAAATTTTTGTTTTCTGAATAAATATCGACAATGTTTATTTATCTATTTTAACAAAAATTATCTTTTCAAGATTATCTGCGGAGAGATCAGATCGCAGATCACTCAATACTAATTTGAGTGCAGAAAATGCTCTTTCTACGCTTAATTGGGTAGCAGGGACACATTGAACAGCCTTCGTCAGAGCATACAAATAAGGATAGTCAGTTTGTTTTTTCTACCAAAACTGAAAAAGAGGCTTTTCGATTGAAGAGCTTCGGATTAAAATTATTAATTTCATAGAAATCTTTTCTGGTTCTTTCATCGTATTCATCTCCATCGGCTTCTTCCCTATCAACATTAAGGGTGTTCAAAAATTGGCCTAAAAGTGATGTCTGAGTTCGTGACACCTCAGAAAAGTTTTGCGATGTTTGGAAAAGATCCTGTGAAGAAGTATTTCTACTTGTCGATGGTTGCTCATCACTTTGAGATGGAAAATATCATGCAAAGCTTCCCTGCTTGTTGACAGTTCATCAGTACACATTTAAAAACATTGTTAAAATTTTTTAACTTACTTGCTTGTCTAATGTCAACATTTTAACAATGACCTCTTTAAGGTGAGTTCGAGTATACATTGTTTCCAACGGATCCTTCACTATAACGTACTGAGGGCGAGGATCTAGATATAATGCAGAAAGCAATATTGGAGTCTCCAACAGCATTGCTTCTCGATGCTTTAATTTTCAATGCAACTCAGAACTGTTCGGATTTTTTTTCGATCTCCAGCTTCAAATTAAGCCAAACCTTAAAAAAGTCGCTTAGTTTCTGCGATCTTTATTTATAATGGGTTTTATTTTATGACGGAGAAATAAAAATTGCTTTACAACTGTTTTATTTGACCCTTAATTTGTACATCGAAAAAAAAAACAGTTAAAATCGGACTTCGGATGGTTTTTCGAATATCACCACAGATTCAGAAAGGGCACTTCAAGACGATTCATTTGGTATATAGCAACATACATATATGTTAGTCGACTCTAACACTATGATTTTTAAATAATTTTTTTTATTAATAACTGTTATTAGCGGTCCCTGCTTTTATCCCAAATTTATTTTAAAGTATAAGGTCTATAGAACGCCAAGAAAAATCCCATCGCTGTCCGGGAACATAAATGAAAGTTGCTTAATGCCCCTTAGTGAATTTGATCTTTAGTAAATTTGATCGGTTAATAATTTCCTCTAATTTTTATACAAAAAAAGTATTTTTACAAAAAGTATGTTGTGATGTAGGGTATTATGACTAAAACGCTTCAATACTAACATTTTAAAATAATTTTAATTTTTATGAGAATTTCGTATTGCTGGTTAAAATAAACAAATTTAGATTTTTAATTACAGATAACAAAAGTATATTTTTTTCTGTAATTCCTATTAAATATAAATTAAAAAAAAAACTTAAAACGACCTATAATTTTCAAAACTAACATGAAAACAAACATGAAATTAATAAACAATTAATATAATGTTTAAAACGTGATGGCCAGAAAACATAAAAAATTAAAAAAAATATATTGAATATTATAAATAATTTGCAAAAAAAATGGAAACAATAAAGCTAAACACTCTTAAAAATTTGCAATTGATAAGTAACTGACAATGCAGGCATACTATAATAAGTAATAAATTATATTTAATTTAAGAATATGAAATAAGACGACGTTGACGACTCTTATGAGGTCTTGCAGAATTTAATAAAAAAAACCCCTTGCCCAGCGTGTCAGTTGAGTAAAGAAACCATATTGAAAGATCTTTGTTGTTTGTGTTATAAGACCTACAGTCAGTCGCCTTATAGTCTGCTCGATGTTGGTGGGCATGGCAGGTAGAGGGGATGTGCTGAAATATATGTATAAGTGATCTGTTTTCTTTTTCTCAAACAAAGTTTTGATTACAATTGTCTTGTATTACACAGTTAACATTTTTTTTTAGCAACTTATGACAATATACATATTATAGTGCTATTACAGCTTTTGCAGACCACTTTACAGGGAAAGCATCCAATAATAGACTATAAGAAAAGCATATTCGCTTGTAAAAATTTCAGAACTTATAAATTTCAATTTTGGCGACTTTATTCCAGCTTCTTTTGTTTTTATTTCATTCTTCAGGTGCAACTAGATCTGTGTTTTGCTTTTGCTACTTAAAGGGTTCCATTAAGAATAGGAAGACCCCTCGAATTGTATTCGTTCGTAAAGAACGATTCTTTTTGAGAGCCGAATTTTAAAAGAATTTAAAATACTACACGTGAGAAGAATCAAAAACGAAAGAATTTTAAAATAAAATTCGGAAGACGAACCGAGTTGAAAACGAGCAATTGTTTTTATCGGGTAGGCCATTTATAAGTTTAAATTTAAAAATGCAATAAAACAAAACCGATTTGAAATTTTGCAAATTTATTTTTTTGTTGTGAAGTATAATTGTTCCGGTTAGAAATAAAACATTATTTCATACATATGGCTTTCGCGGCAGCCTCACAATGCCGCAATCGTTGGACCAATTTTCGAAAACTTTTTTGAGTGTATGATGTCGTATCTCAAATGCTCAATTGTCTCTGGTTTGTCAGCACAACACTTGTCTTTAACGGCGCCTCACAGAAAATAGTCCAACGGTTTCAACTCGCAGCTTCTTGGCGACCAACTGACATCACCATTTGGGCTAATTAAAGGGCTATCAAACGTTTGACGCAATAAATCGATTGTGGCATGAGATGTGTGGCAAGTTGCACCATCCTGTTGAAACCAAACATCGTTCACTTCAATATCATGAAGAGCGGGCACAACAAATCGGTTATTATGTATCGCACCATAATAACCAGTGTCTCCATTGACCGTAATGGTTGCGCCATCCTCATTTTCAAAAAAATATGGGCCAATAATACCTCCGCTCTACAATCTGCACCAAACAGTCACTCGTAATGGGTGCATTGACTTCTGTAAGACCACGTTTGGTCTTCTGAGCTTCATCTGAAAATGCAGTTTTATTGATTTTTTTGCAATTTCCGACTAATTGTCTTTGTTTTGGAAATAGATTTCCAATAAATCCCGACGTTGCTCAGCGTTAATCGAATCATTTTGGTCAGTGTAGATAATATACTGAACTTTGTGACAGCATAGAATGACATAAGTATTGCCAGATTCGAAATAACCACTTGATCAAATTTAAACCGATAGCTGGCCCACCCAATAGTAAAACTCAGCGTTGCCAAATGTGCAGATTTATTTGTATTTTGCAATTTTACCAAGCATTGAGCAAATTTAAAGTTTTTTGTTTAAAAAATAAGTTATCCTGTGAATTGTGTAGCTTTTACAGTTTTTAGCACCTTAATTTTTTACTTTCAATTTTGTTATTTTAATTATAATTTCTGAAGTAAGCAATTCACCTTAATTGCTTAATATAACTGTGGTGATGATCACTCGTACCTTTTTTAATTCGACAATGTAATTATCCTCTTCTTTGACCACTGATCTCAAAGTAACAGAGAATTCACACAATGTATGATATGTTTTTCTGCGAAATCTTGGATGGTAACCGCAGAAATATGAAGGGATATTATAATCAGAACTTAGTAGCTCTCCCTTTATTAAATATGACTTTACAAAGTCCTTTAGGTATACTTGAAGTCAAGTTTTTAAAAAATTTGTATAGGAATCTCTCTCAATTCGGCATTCATTTATTTTCAATTTGTTTAATATTAGTCCGATATTCCATTGGAATATTGTTATCTAATTTGGTTCACAGATCTTCTACTGCGTTCAGATAGGTGCTCTAAGGCGGTCATTCCAGTGTTTCGGTATAGTTTTCTTGTAAGAAGTTCTTTGCGACCATGCTCGTATGTTTGGGGTCATTATCTTGTTTTATCTTGTTGGAATATAAATTACCACAAGCCCATGACATTTCACTACGGTTAACACAATGTTCACTAGTAATTTTTGTTTCAATTCTGACTATTCGACCCACTCCAAAGAAAGAAAACCAACCCTATACTATGAGACTTCCTCCAACATGTTTTGTGTTTAGATTTAAGTTTTTGAGGGCTCACACCGCATTCTTTTTACATGTTTTGAATTTGTTTAGTTTATAAATATTTCTACTCATCTGGACAAATCACACGATTCAAATATGATTCTGGCATAGTTAGCAAACGCCAAAGGCTTTTTTATATTTGCGTGTCGTAGTATTGGTTTTTTCTTTGTGTAAAAACTTTTCAGACCACTCTAATTAAGCCGTCTCCGTATTGTACGCGAAGGAACACTTGAATTTAGTTCTAAATCTACCTAGAAGAAGAAAATAGTTATTATTTTTGTCTAGAATTATTATACGATCATCTTTACCCTTTGTAGCTTTAAGCTTTCTCTCAGACATTTTTAAAACTGCATTTGATTTTCGAATCCTGCAGAGCTCGAAGCTTTTGATATTGAATATGTTCTTTTTTTGACAATTCTTTGTATTTCATTTCATTATCCCATCTTTTACTAAGAGATTCCTAATAGTTTTCGACAATTGTTTCAGTTTGATGTCCTGTGTAGATGTCTAAAAAAATGGTAATTTTTTTGGCAATTTAGTCAAAGACTAAAATAATTTGTGAGGTGATATTTAAAAAGGGGGGGGGGGAGGTAATAAGTACTGTTTATTATAATATCCTATTCATATTTCTGCTGTTATCATCCAATATTTTGCATTTGCACTTTATTTTGTCCAACCGTTGGCAGGGAGCATTTTAATTTATGTTGTTTTGCTGAAAAAGTTTAATTAAAATATTTAAGTTTTTATATTTTTTACACTGAAATGTAAACGAAATTAATAAATTTAATTAATTTTTTAACAATAATAAAGGGTCCGCCAACTTATGTTTTTTTTCAACTAGTGCTTATTTCGTGAATGGTAACACTTAGCTCATGTCTGATTTGACAGATAATTAGTTTTATTCTTCCGCTGAACGAATATGGTTGTGTATACGCTTGAACAACGCTGGGAAATATTGCGACATTACTTTGAAAATCATGGTAATGTTGCAGATGAAGCTCATTTTGATCTTGGCGGGTATGTAAACAAGCAAAATTGTCGCATTTGGGGGGCAGAAAACCCGCACGCATACATTGAAAAGCCGATACACCCAAGACGAGTCACTGTTTGGTGCGGGTTTTGGTCCAGAGGCATAATTGGGCCATTTTTCTTCGAAAATGAGCAAGGAGTGGCCGTTACAGTCAATGGCGATTGTTATCGGGCCATGTTGAACGAATTTTTGTTCACAAATATTGAAGAGAAGGATATTAGCAACATTCGGTTTCAACAGGACGGCGCTACGTGCGCCCTGTTTTTGAAGATCGCATTATCAGCCGCAGAGCTGATGTCATTCGGCCACCTCGGAGCTGCGATTTGACACCGTTGGACTATTATTTGTGGGGTGCCGTCAAAGATAAGTGTTACGCCAACAAGCCAGAGACAATTGACGCTTTAAAGGACAATATTCGTGTAGCCATTGGTGAAATACAGCTGCACACAATCGATAATGTGCTTAAAAATTGGACCGATAGTGTAGACTACTGCATGGCCAGCCGAGGCAGCCATTTTAATGAAATTATTTTCCATTATTAACCGGAAGGATTGTATTTTCAAATAAAAAAAGAAATTTGAGAAAATATTTAGTAGTTTTTTTTATAGCATTTTCAAAAAAATAAAAAATTTATTTGGCGGACCCTTTATATAGTTTTTTTTTTATTTCTATGATGAAATATAATAAAAGTAATTTGCGCTTTGTTTTGTCCAATAGTGTATCTGCTTCACTAATAAAATATCACTGACACGTACGTACTTACGTAGTAATGTGATTGTTCTATGCCGAAAAAATTTATATTTCTAAAACAACTGCACAGATTAAAAAAATTTTTTTTGAACTTAAAGGTAATTTTATTGTGGGAATCGTTTTTTTTAGTTTATTCAACAAACTAAACGGTTTTTGAGTTACGTGAATATACTACCTTGATCAAAAAGTTACTGTAGCTACGTAGCCAAGAGTACATCTATCTCTATGTGTGTTGGCGATTTTTTACAATTTTAGAAACGGCTGCTGAAATGTGTTCACCGTAATGGTTTTCAACTCGATTGAACAGAAAGAAATCACAGAGAGAAAGAAATCACGGTGGCTGTTGGATGGTATTTGTTGCATTGCTTCACGCAAACGTCTCATAACGCCCAAATAATACTCTTTGTTTACTGTCTGGCCTTCTGGCAAAAAATCACGATGTACTACACCGTTGTAATCCATGAAAACCGTGAGCATTGCCTTCTTTTTTTTGACTGAAAATGGCCTCGGCTAATTTGTGAACGCCATTCAATTACCTGATGTTTGGATTGCGTGTCGTACTCAGAAACTCACGTCTCGTCTCGGACTCAGCCTCGCAAATCATGTGTTTTGCGACCTCAACACGGTCAAAATTGTAAAAAATCGCCATCAAACATAGAGATAGATAGATGTACCCTTGGCTAGGTAGCTTTTGCAAATGTCAAGCAAAATTTCAGCAACAGATATACCAACTTAACAAAAAAAAAAAAAAATTAACTCAAATCGGAACGATGGGACCGTCATACGGGGGTTATTCTGGAAACTTTTTGATCAAGGTAGTATATATACATACACGGGTATGTTCTGTAAACTGAAAACGAGTGAAATTGAAATGGGCTAAAACTTCAAAGACAAATAAAACTTAAATTTACCAATTATTTTAAACTTTTGATAATCAAAGAAGTTATTTGAAAGGTAATTAAGTGTATTAATAAGACAAAATACCAAAATCTTGATTGTTTTGAAAATTATAGCAATTTGAAGTTTCATTTGACTTCGGCTTAAAGAACATACCCGATACTTATTTCATAGTGTTTTTTTCATTCAAGCATAAATGATATGATATAATTAAACATTTCCGACAAGCATGGCTCTCGGCTGGTAACCTGATTCGAGTACGCTGAATCCAGTGGTGCTAAACATTTTTATAGGTTAGCTCTTGTTTTCTAGACATATCGTTATTTTGAATATGGAGCAGTATGCACAACATATGGTATGCATACAAGAGGCTCGTCGCTTCTTATATTAAAACGTTCTGTTGGGAGGTTACCGCAGTTCTATCATTCTTGAGAGCGCCTTTTCCATCTTATCTCGGCTGTAAGATGGGCAGAATACATTGCCCTCCTCAATTTGTTTGTTGCCATTGTCAGCGTAGTGTCCCGTGAGCTATATGGAAAAGTTATCTCTCCAAATTCCCAGTACACCTTCCATATACGTGACCAGATTTCCGCAGTTCTCCTTACAAGAAACGAGCCTATTACCAAGGTCTTTCCGCTTTAATTGCCGGTGAAAATTTCTGGCATCGTTTCTGTTTACTTAGTCTTCTAGTTCTTTGCTCCTTCGTTCCTCTAGCTGTCTTTTTTGCAGCCGAATTTCCTTCTTTTTTATAAGTACTGTGAAGTTAATTTTCCATTTGTTTTAGTTTTTACTGTATTATTTTTAGAAAAAAAACTACTTTTTGTTGTAATAACTACCGTAAAACATGAAAATCTATTGTTAATTTTCATATATTAGAACTGTTTTAAGTGGTGTTGTTTGGCTCTTCAGTCAGTCATACAGCCATACAGTCGTTCAGCCACAAGCGTTTATTAACCTTTTATTTTAGTTTTAAGGGGGAAAAAGTGGTGCAGAGTAAAGTTAAGCTAGTAAATAATATAGATTTTTTTCTATTGCAATTTTTCTTGGTATCTTTCCCATCATAGACAGACAATTGCTGGTTATTATTGCTCGTATTTTAGTTAAGCTCTACTAGTTTTTTATTTTTCTTAAATTTTTGATTATTGTTGACGTTTGATTTATAAATTTATTAGTATTCTTGAAAAAAATATTCCAAAAATTATTCACTTATTGCAACTATAGGTTTCGGAAATAGAAAAAATAGTTTTTTCATAACATTAGTTAAACGAACAATGGAAATATGATAACGTTTCCCATATCGAAAATGTTTATTTTTATAATTTTTTTTCTGCTTCTTTTTGCATAAGATCAAAAATGTTAAATTGTTTTATTATGAAGACATTATTATTGCATTAACAATAAAAACGATTTTTATAAAAAATGTGTTTTTTTCATTATTATTTTGATTAACAATAGAATTATGTTTTGTTAACACCCACTTTATTAATGAAGGTCATCATTTTAAATTAAAAAAAAGAAAAATATTAAGATGGTTTGAAATTTGTTTAATAATAATGATAATAATAATAATTATTATTATTATTTTATGGTAAGAACATTATGATTTAGAATAATAAGTTAAATGAGTTAGGAAGCAGAGAAGTAAAAAAAAAAAATAATAATAATTGCAGTTGTGTTCTGAAGAGCAAGCAATTGAGTTAATACATCGTATTGGGTATAGGCATTTAATTTTAATTTAATTTTTTTTATTTTATTTTTGCTTTATCGCACTTGGTTACAATCATTGGAACAGGATATTAAAAAAAAAAACTAAAAAATAAAGCTTGTAGTACCGTATTGAACTAAACATTTGATACTCATAAATCCAATTATGATTTATATCAGGACGCACATGGATCAAGCTCTTAAGGAATATACTTGAAAAAATTCTTATTCATTTTACCCTATTAACCCTTTATTGCCCAAAACCCTTTATCATGAAAAAACGATTACTTTTTTTAAAAAGGGTCCTCCAAATAAATATTCTTTTGAAAATGCTATAAAAAAACTACTGAATATTTTCTCAAATTTCTTTTTTTATTTGAAAGTACTATTCTTACGGTTAATAATGGAAAATAATTTCATTCAAATGGCTGCTTCGGCTGGACATACAGTCGCCTACACGATCGGTCCAATTTTTAAGCACATTATCGATTGTGTGCAGCTGTATTTCACCAATGGCTTCACGAATATTGTCCTTTTAAGCGTCAATTGTCTCTGGCTTGTTGGCGTAATACATATCTTTGACGGCACCCCACAAATAGTAGTCCAACGGTGTCAAATCGGCATCAGTTCTGCGGCTGATAATGCGATCTTCAAAAACAGGGCGCAAAACATCGAGTGTAGCTTCGGCTGTGTGGCACATAGCGCGGTCCTGTTGAAATCAAATGTTGCTAATATCCTCCTCCTCAATTTTTGTGAACAAAAATTCATTCAACATGGCCCGATAACGATCGCCATTGACTGTAACGGCCACTCCTAGCTCATTTTCGAAGAAAAATGGCTAAATTATGCCTCTGGACCAAAATACACACCAATCAGTGACTCGTCTTGGGTGTATCGGCTTTTCAATGTATGCGTGCGGGTTTTCTGTGCCCCAAATGCGACAATTTTGCTTGGTTACATACCCGCCAAGATCAAAATGAGCTTCATCTGAAAAGATGATTTTTTTTTTGGTAAAATCGGCATCTTCTGTAAGTCGATCGCAGGCCCAGATTCCCAGCGTTGTTCAAGCGTATACACAACCAATAGATCTTGATTTTATTTACCTTTTTAGAAATCAAATACATTTTATTACCGTTTTCATATGTAGCGTTTGCATATGAATTAAAATAAAAAAAATAAAATCTACATTTTTTTTAATTTCAAACAATATTTAAACTTAAGCGAAAATTCGAAATCTAAAAGCAACTCTACACACTAGAACTGTTGGAGGACAACTGATCTTATGAGCAACAGGAGTAAAAAAAGCAAAAATTGTTTAATGGAAGAAAATACGGAACTGAGACATAATAAGTAAAGCACAAAAATAAGTAATGGTACTGGTAAGTACCGTCGGGCAATAAAGGGTTAACTGAAAGATAAATTCGGCACAAACAATTTTGTATACCCATGCTGTCATAATGTCAAAACTAATCTATTTTTCAATTTATTGGCTGAATTTAATAAAAAAAAATGTGTTTTCTTAAAATCCGTATAAACAATATAAATTTGGTTCCCACACCAACAGCGATTAAAAGATATTTTACTTTGTTTATATAATAAATAATAGTATGTTGGGATTAGCTTCCTATGTAGAGAATTACATAGACGGCCATTACTTGTATGGTATTAATTTACTTGTTTTATTATAGAAATTACTTTTTTTCAAGTATAAATAAGGCGACCTTTACTTTTGCCATTATAAACAAAAGACTTAAGAAACAAACTTGAAATCAAGGAATACTAACTATTTTTTTCATAATTTATTTTTTATTGTGTATATGTATGTAACTCAGTCTAAATAAAACTGTATGGAATATAATCCCAATAAGCCTTTAATCTTCCATAGGAAACATTTTTGACAAAATAATAAACGATAAACAGAATTTTTCCGAACTCTTTACTTGACGTTAAAGCTGCCTTTGATATTATAAAATGATACGTTTTAATATCCCCAACTTTCTTATTAAATTTATCGATAGCTTTCTCTCTATGACCTCATTTGTGTTCTGAAACTTTCAGTATACCTGCTGTGTATCCGCAAGGCTCTTGTCTGTATCCTATCTTATTTAACCGGTATACCTCAGATTTACCTCGACTTGTAGGTCGTATTATGTCTGTATTCGCAGACGATACTGCAGTACTATGTTCGGACATGCTCTCCGAAACCATTATCTCTAATTTGCAAAGAGGTCTGGGGAAATTGTCTAGTTACTGCGATAACTGGAAGATGACTTTAAACCCAGATAAAACACTGGTAATATATTTCACCAGAAAAAGAACGTCGTGTTACTCTTCTCAAAGAAACATTATTTTCCTGAACAGAGAGAACCTTCAGGAACAAAAGCTAAAATATTTGGGAATAATACTTGATCCGATAATGCAATTTAATGAGCGTGTGTAATTTATAATCAACAAGGTGTAAATTCATATCCGTATACTTTATCCTTTTATAAATCGGAATTCTGCTCTAAGTATTGATAATAAAAGACTAATATTCAAACAAATTTTCCAGGCAGTAATATTTTATGCAGTTAAGTTATTGGAATTGATATATAACCTTCCAAATGTTTAGGAACAAAATTTCCTATAAATCATCTGAAGAACATTTTTTTGTATTTTCAACAGTTTCGGAGTTATTCATAGCTTAGTTGCAAAAAAAAGTTTTGTAATTATTTTAATAAAACTTTTTCAGTAAAGCAACATAAATTAAAATGCTCCCTGCCAACGGTTGGACAAAATTAAGGGCAAATGCAAAATCTTGGATGATAACCGCAGAAATATGTCGAATATTATAATAATCAGTAATTAGTCCCTCCCCACTTATTAAATATGACCTCACAAAATATTCCAGTCTTTTAGTCTTTGACGAAATTGACAGTCATCCCCACAGGACATCAAACTGAAGCCGTTGTCGAAAACTATTAGGAATCTCTTAGTAAAAGATGGGAAAATAAAATGAAATACAAAGAATTGTCAAAAAAAGAACATATTCAATAACAGAACCAAAAATAGACCTTGAGCTCTACAGGATTCGAAAATCAAATGAAGCTTAAAAAATGTCTGAGAGAAAGCTCAAGATTATAAAGCGTAAAGATGATCGTATTTTGGAAGAACTAAATTTAAGTGTTTCGTCATGTACAATACGGAGAAGGCTTAGCCAAAGAAAAAACTACGGCACGCAAATATAAGAAAGCCTTTGGCCTTTGCCAAATGTATGTAACTGCGCCAGAATCATATTTGAATCGAGTGATTTGTCCAGATGAATCGAAATATATACTGAAAAATTCAAAACATGTAAAAAGATTACGGTGTGAGCCCTCAAAAACTTAAATCTAAACACTAGTTTCATAGTGTAGGGCTGGTTTTCTTTCTTGGGAGTGGGTCGAAGAGCCAGAATTGCAACAAAAATGACTGGTGAGTATTGTGTTAGGGGTAGGGATATGGCCGCGTAAAAAGATTACGGTGTGAGCCCTCAAAAACTTAAATCTAAACACAAGTTTCATAGTGTAGGGCTTGTTTTCTTTTTAGGAGTGGGTCGAAGAGCCAGAATTGCAACAAAAATGACTGGTGAGCATTGTGTTAGGAGTAGGGATGTGGCCATGGGCTTGTGGTACTTTATATTCCAACAAGATAATGACCCCAAATATACGAGCAAGGTCGCAAAGAACGCATTTCAAGAAAACTATACCGAAACACTGGAATGACCGGCTCAGAGTACCGATCCGAACGCCGTAGAAGACCACACCTCTGAGCCAATTTCCAAATCCCCTCTCAGAAAAACTTTTCGTCTTTTAAGGTTCTTCAACTTTGAAGCAGATTTTGTATTTCTCTAAAGAAGTGACATGTTAAAATATAAGCTCATACCTCGTTATACGACTCAGATAGTTTCTGAAAATGTAGGCCGTAAATTTCAGTATATATATTGAAGGAAAGTTAATAAGTGAGCAACATGAGATAAAATACTTGGGCATCGTGCTAAAAAGTAATCTGTCACGGGATGCTCATATAGAAAAAATAAAGTCTAAGATAGCTTCGGGCTCCGGAAAGCTTTTCAAACCAAAAAACAAATTAAGCATAAAAACAAAGATGCTAATCTATCAATTAATTATTCATAGTCTCCTGGATTATCTTGCAATAATTTACTCATACAAAAACAGTAGTGAATTAAAATCATTGCAATCCATGCAGAATAGAGCCATCAAATGTGTGTTTATCTTGAATCCTAGACACAATACGGTGTCACTTTACAAATACATGGCTTATACAGGAAGCAGATTTTATATTATGTCTACAAACCTATTCATAATATTGAATATCGATCGGTTAGACTAATTATTAATCAAAGTGAATATAGTACTAGAAATGTAGGCAATCTCAGAACGGCGCGATGCAGATTAGAATCAACCAAGCAAAGGATTGTCTACTTGGGTAGTATATCGTATAATAATTATCTGAAAATCTGAAAACTGGTAATTAGTTATCAGTTTTTAAAACAAATGTGAAAAAATATCTCCTACAGAGAATAGAAATGCTTTTTGAATAGTCCTTTTTTAAATATCGATCTCGAACTTCATATAAATTTTGCCAACTCGTCTCATAATGTCATTTTTGGCGCGAGACAATATTGTAATAAATTGTTTTTTTTTTTTTTGAAAAAATATATTTAAAAAAAATGCCTTTAAACGCGATGAATATGTGTTGCGTTTGCTTTCCTTACACTTTTAGTTAAAAAACGGAGAATTCACGGTTTTTTTAGCTGTAGAACGATGTAATTTGCACTTAAAGCGAATGTATTACATAATTCAAGCAGGCCGTTATAGCGAAATGTCATGTAAAGAATGCCCGTATAAAGAGGTATGAGCAATGTTCGTTTCTAATATTTGTTTTTAAACTTATGCGACATGAGGTCGGGTGTTGTCATTATATTCCGGCCGTTTTTCTCAGAATGCATGATTCAAATGAAGTAATTGCAGTCTGCTTCGGTCACCGAGTTTTAGCAGCTCATAGTACACAATGCCACCTTGATCCCACCAAGAGTGCAAAATTGCACTATAAATACTAAAACAACGTGACTGTAGAAACAAACAAAAAATATTGTCGACTTGAGCGAAATTTGGAAGCAGTTATAAAACCCAACAAAACTCGGTGGGTTGGGTTTATTAAAAAAAAAAAACCATAAGAAGCAGTGTAGAATTAAAACACGAAATTGTTTTTGATCCATTATTCCAAAAATAACAAAAGTAGCGTCATTCTTAGCACAGTTACTCACAAACTAATTAATAGAATATCATGGACTTTTCTTTCAGTCCATGTGTTTGAGGTTATTCATATTTGTACTGTCGAAGGCGGCTTTAAAGTCGACGAATAGGTGGTGTACGTCGACATTCTTCTCCAGGATATACGTATTAGCTTCATTCTTTCGCACAATACGTTTGATACCATAGCATTATATTTATTGGTTTTAAAATCAAACGGGATAAAGTCCGCCGTGCATCGCTTCATTCTTATCAAAATGAAATGATGGTTTGGAATGCATTAAAAAAATTAAAATTATAAAAATATTTTTTGGTCCTATCGTACCACTGTTCAAGCAAATAATTTGTTAGCATTTGAATTCGTGATTTTATTATTTAAATTTTATTAAATTAAAAAGCTGTTGATGTTGCCCATCAAATTTTTAACATCAATTAATTAATTAATAAATAATATTGTAATAATAAATAAAAAAGGGCACGGTTTTAAAATAATTTCCATTATACGTCATAGTTTAGTTATTTTAAAATATTTACTGTTTTTTGTTTAATTATTTAATTACTCTTAAAGCTTAATTTGAATATTTTCTTAATTGATTGTCACAATGAGTTCAAATATTAAATCCAGAGCATTAAACCACTAATGGTAATATAATATTTCTGACTATTTTATGTGTAATTTGATGTAATACGATATTTTATCTTTAACTTTTACTTTAGACTCCATATAATTATGTATTAGATAATTTGAAAAGAAAAAACAGATTTAATAAAAAAACAAAATGTTATATAAGCGAAAGAAATGGATTTAATCAGGCCAGAAATTTGATTTGTTCTGTGGAAAAAGACGTATAAAGTCGAATTTGAACAAATTTTACAAAATTCAATGGAAATCTTATATTATGTTCACACTACTACAGTTAAACATGTTTAAGAAAAACTAAACAAAGTTGTTCACACTGTAATTATCGTGTTTTGCTTTGACATTTGCTTTAATTTTTTATTGGCAGTTTAAAAAATAATGATTGAAAATTTGCACAAACTTACGTATGTATATATGTATGTAAATTAAAAAATTTATAAGTTTTAAATTGTGAAAAATTATCTTTATTCCAATTCTTAAACATATTTTAAAATATTTTTTTTTTAGCATATGGGTTTAAAGAGACTGTATTTAAAGAGATTAAAGAAATATTGTTCGTTATTTTAATTCAGTTGGGGTTTGACATGGGAAAACATTTAAAAATTAAATTGTTTAATCCAAAAAACTGCTTAAAATGATAGTGTGAACACTATATTAACGTAATATTTTTTGAAAGTAAAATTTTGAATAATTAGTGTATGTTTCTTTGAAAAAACAAACTGTTAGACATAGTAGATCCTCCCGATAAATAAACGCCCTGCACTATGTCTAACAGTTTGTTTTTTCAAAAGTTATAGCGTTTTTTCCAAAAACGTCTCTCTTGGGCCTTCCCAGGATAAGGATCCTTTTTCTCAAAAATGGTGATATGTGGGCAGATGAAATTTTTCGGACGTTGTTTAGGGACTCCTTCCGATCAATAAACGCCCTCCACTATGTCTAACAGTTTGTTTTTTGAAAAGTTATAGCGTTTTTTCGTAAAAATGTCATTTTAGTCCTTACCAGAATAAGGATCCTCTTTCTCAAAAATTATGATATGTGGGCGGATGAAATTTTTCGGACGTGTTTCAGGGAGTCATCCCGGTCAATAAACGTCCTTCACTATGTTTAACAGTTGGGTTTTCCCCCTCCATCCCCACCACGAGGTATGCTTTACAAAATGACAATTTTATCAAATTAGAATATCTCTAAGAGAAAAATAAGCCTTATTCTATAAGTTCTTATAATTTAATTAAAATAAATAAATTTTTTGTGCAATAAATTTATTATTTTTAAATGTTTTCTAACATTTTTGCAGTTTTATCTTTTACATTACTCTTTTAATAACATAACAGTACTCTGTTATAGCCAAGACACAATTTAACAGAAGTGCATCGGCTAAAAATTCTAAATTTATCTTCACACACATGGCAAAATTGAGGTTAGAAAGTACATTGGCTTAAAAACACATTTTTTTTGTTTGACGAATTGAGTTTTATTAATACCAATATAAAATAGAAATATGGGAATTTATAATGGAATATGATGTCGGACAAATTTTCACCTTCAACACGTTGGCAGATGTCCGCTCTTTTCACACAATGTTAAACCACATTTGTCAACAAAATTACCTTTAGTGATGAGGCCCATTTTCAATTAGGCGGTTATGTAAACAAACAAAATTGTCGCATATGGGGCTCACAAAATCCACAGACAGTTCTCGAAAAAACCAGTACATCCAAAGAAAGTGACCGTATGGTGCGGTTTGTGGTTAGGCGGCATCATCGGCCCGTATTTTTTCCAAAATGAGTAAGGAACGCCGTCACCGTAAATTCTTTGCTCTACCAAACCATGATAACTAATTTTTTGTTGCCACAATTTGTTATTATTGACATCAGTGACCCTTGGTTTCAGCAGGACGATGCCACAAGCCACACAGCCAGCCAAACAATTCAATTATTGCATGAGAAATTTCACGGTCGCGTCTATTTCTCAATTTGACGCCGCCTTTTTTAAACAATTGGCATTACATTCAAATGTTCTTTCTACAACATTCGATTTTCGTTAATTTCTAATTTAACACACAAAGATGGTCGAACAGGCAATGCTGCCAAATACACATATAAGTACAGCTTTGTCAGAGTGACACATTAAAAACCTTGACATAACCCAGTGTTACCAAAATCCCACAATACAGTTTCAAAAAAGTACGATCCTATCAATTTTTTCATCACTGGATGACGTTTAAATATGAACGGCAACTATAAAATGGCCACTGTCGAACAAGTTCTAAGCAAATGAGATCACATTTGCTTTCATATTTCAACACCGATCTAGAGTACCGACAGTGTCGCGATAAATAATCGAGAATTAACTGTTATATGTACAGTAGTGCACCAATTAATGCTCTTAATTCCAGCGAAATGTCTACTAACGGTGCCGAACTAATATGGTTTTCAAGTCATTAGAACATTCTCGGTAATAAAATTGCTGATGAGTACCCAAGTACTTCTCCATGCGTATTAATTACCCATATTATGGCTACTAAAGTTGTTTAAATAAAGAAACAGAAGACTAGATATGACTATCACGCTCTATAGAAGCATAAAGGAAGGTTCCTTAATATGGATCTTTCTCTGTTACGCGAACAACGCGAATTAAACATTCGTTTCTAGGGATATCACGATGGGTCATAGAATCTTGGAATGAAACCCGCTAATTGTGGGCAACCTATGGACTTAATCTTATCTGTCAATTTTTAAAGAATTGAGAGAGAGATATCGCAATCACCCAAGCATGCAATCGCTTCACTTTTATCCGGATCATGTTGATTTGAACAAAATTCTTAAGAAAGAAAATCTAATTTCCTTGTACGTATTTCCATTACGTTTTAACCAGTCTCTTACAAGCTGATATCATGCCATTGCCATATATGCGCAGATCAGCCTAGACAAGGGCTCAATGGTAAGACTATTTATATATTCTCTGACGGTTAAGCTGCCTTAGGGACACTTGGCTCGAAAAGTATCATATCTGGACTAGTCAAATATTGCTACGATACGTTGCAGAGGCTTTCGCTTAGAAATAAGGCCGAGTTGTTTTTGGTACCTGAAAAGTGTGGAATAGATGGTAATAAAACAGCGGATGCATTGTCTAAAAAGTTTCCGTGACACTCTGTAGTGGTCCGGAAGCTTACGTGCAGCACCATTTACTACCATCCTGAATTTAATCAGGGATTGTTAAATTGACAGACGCTTGGAACACTTAAGGACTTCGCTACTCTATAGCGGCGAACAATCAATCTGCAATTTGGACATCATTCTGAGGTTCTCAAGTACGGCAGGAAAGTTAGAAAAAGGATGAGTCGCAGTGTCCTGCAATAGTGCCTGGTCAGTATGATGATAATGCTGTGTTTTACAGTTGATACTCTGTAATGGGTTTCCGATATACTAAAACGTTCCTATAACAGCCAAATGGGTTACAACGTTTCATCAGCAAAAGTAACATCCATCCATAACTCAGGTGGCTTATACGGGTACTCTAGCGAAATATAACCTAATATTTATATTTTTCTTGGAAATGTGGGGTATTTCCTGGTAAATCTGACATGAATATCGTATTTTTTTATATTTATTTTTGTTTGGATGTTACTGAAATGCCCAAGTGTTCCTTAGTACTTTTGGCTAGTGTAGTTGCATTAATTTTGGAATTTTTTCACTCCACGACGATTCATCGTTCACCTGCTTATGTAAGCCTTTCTAGTCTTGTTGACCAATTTTCTCACTTTAGTTTTTTTATTATATATAATAAACGTTATTCTTGATTTTTGTTTAACTATTTTTGATATGGCGTTTTAAGATTTTTCTAATTTAAAATGATAAATTATTACATTTCTTATATCGACAGAGGTCCGTTTTCCTTTGCGTCCCGTCTTTACGATCATATGCACATTATTGAGAAAAAGTGTTTTGAATTATACTAACGGCACAAATAGTGGGTGGTGTGGTGTAGTGATTAGAGTGCACGCATAACAACACAAACGACCCAGGCTTCATCTTCCCTCCAGACAACTCCATTTAAAAAATAAAGAAAAAAGCCCCCCTGACCTTCCCGCATACCTCTGGCGATGATGACAAACATCAGACGAATGATCAGGAAAAACACCCCACCTACTGGGAAAAAATTACAATGCTAAAGTAAAGATCACCACCAATTAGCAAGGATCTTCACCACTACACACACACACACACACAAAATCATATGGAGGAAACTACAGCGGATTAATCGTCTACTTAGCTTAAGAATATCAAATTGTTTAAAGAAACTGAAACAAAGCAGTATATACTTTGTGGAAAGCCAATATGCTCCCTAGAGGAGTGACGAAAAAAAAAAACGGTACACTTAACAGTAAAAATACAAACTATAAGCAAACTTATCAGCAAAAGAAAATGCGAAAACGATGATTGTCGAATACTTTTTGTATGTATTGGAAGTTTATTGCAAGATTGAAGCCCCTGCCAGCTATCCTCGTAGTAAATTTCGATGGAAATAATTAGGAGCTTTAGATCTCTTTCACTTTTCAGGCAGTCCTGGCGCATTCTACGTCTACTTAGTGGAAAAGTAATATTATAAATAACGGCCAGTTCAAATTGTTCTTTTCTTCATCTTGAGTAGCTCTATAACTACTTAGGCAGTATTAAGTCCACTACTGTTGCTTAAAAAATAAATTCTTTTATCCTCAGTTCTCTTATAAATTCGAAGTCGCAATAAGAAAAAATTTAATTGATGGCTTTATTTATGGCAAAGAGAAAAGATAACCTTTGCTTTACATTGATAACAAACAATTGATTGATTCTCACAACCTGTGTGCAATTACGAGCAATTATTAAAACAATGTTCTTGATTTTCTTTTAGAAAAACAAAATAAACTTTGTAATCCATAATTAAGGAGGGGTTCCAATAACATGCTTGCTCGTATTCTGTACCAGGTCAAGTCTTTTACTATTAACATATGGAAAATTATTTTAAAAAAATATTGCATTACACAATCAAAACAAATAAAACAAATTCATATCATTCAAATATTTTTTCAACACTTCCGTTCGCTTTTAAGGGCATTATCTCATTCATAGCCATGGCTATTGTTTCAAAGACCTATTGAACAGGAAAATTATAGGTTTTTGGAAATTTGTTAAAAACAAAAATCATATTCCAAGTTAGACGATGTATTTCAAATATTTAACAAGTCTTGTAATATAACATCTAAAACCGTTAGTTTAGGGCCTATAATATTACCGTTATTTGCAAAAAACAAAAATTTTTTGCTTTGCTTTTGAATACACATGTGTGTTAATCGGTATATGTTACAAGTAATATGCAATACCACCTTCTGCTACCTCTTCGCTGCATGTAATTGAATCTCTTAAGATGTCTTTTCCTATTTCGATTTTGCAAAAAAATTTACTTAGAAAATATGCCGCCCTATGTGGTGAAGTATTTTAGATTGCTTGCAAATACATTAAAACAATTAAAGCGTTAAGCAGCAAGCGACAAAAAGTTAAGAACAAAATCGTCAAATAGTTTTACTACTTAGGTTAGACTGCTTTTGACCTTTCCGTGGAATCTTAAGGTAGGATCACAAGATTGTCGTAATGTACCAATAATTAGTCTAGTTTATATGTCAATCGTCTGATTATACAATTTATTGGCTCAGACGGCACTGCTGCATTACGATAATCGTGTGATCCTACCTTTAAGACCTAGATATTTTGTTTATTTGCTAAGAATTTACAGTTAAAAGTTTTTGAGAATCGGTGTAAACTGGGTGTAAATCCTACAAAAACGAAATTTGTATTATTTATAAAACGACAGACCAGCTCTTCAGAAAATTATGGTATTTTTGAGATTGAAAAGCCATTATAATTACTGAAGAATTTTACCATTAAAAGCATAAGATATGCACAAATATCGCAGAGACCTTAATTATGCTGAAGACATCTGTCTGCGCGCCCATAATTTAATAGATACGAGTATGTGGGCAAAATTGTAACACATCCTCTTCTAAAACTCTCCTATGGTTCCATTCTATTGCATTCCTTGTTTCAAGTTACCACCATTTATTTTATTTGCCATAAATCTTTAATTGAACTGTTGCCACAGGCCAGAAAATGAGCAGAATTCTTCGGAGACTTTGATTCATATATACTTGCATTTTATGTATATCACCTCGAGCAGCATTCCAAGTTTCACAGCAATTCCCAACTATGCAATAACAACGAAAATTGTAGAACATACATAAAATTGTGTTTAAAGCGTGGCAGCATGCAAAACAAAGCCTAATTCTTATTTTTTTTTTAATAAAACGTGTGCTCTTTGCTATTCTAAAGCTTTTGATTCTAGAAGTATTGATTAATCGATCACTGCGTAAAATAATCAAAATATTTTTGCTAAACTCTGTTTCAAGCGCACAAAAACAGAATTTTAGTTATGATGAAGCTAAAATGGTAAACGAAAAAGAGAGAGACTTGCTAATGTCTGCAGCAGACAGAAAGAAACAGAAGCTTGGTTAGAAGAGATTAAGTGGTCAGAATTAAAATTCATGGCGCATAGGAGGGAGTGGCAGCTTCGTGAAATCAAGGCACACTTGAGCACGCGTTGTGATACTACATGAAGCGTTGTTCCTGTGCTAGTCACCAGGTTCCGGCTGTGATGATCAACCAGAGGCAACGCAGAGAAGCACTTCCTTAAGTTAAGTCGGAAGCCAGACCGATAGTCTAATGAACTTGGCTATCAACCTGATGTCAATGGCCGATATTGCCGATAAGCCATAGAGAAATGGAGAAGCCCAGTGTGAGAATTCTCCTCCGAGCTAGAGACGAACACTGGCAGATAAAGTTGACCACGCTCTCCTTCTCTTCAACCGACCTACAACCTCGACAGAAGCCATTCGCAGGCAACGTAATGACCTGTGAGGATAGCTACAGCAGAAGAGATGTTCCGATGGTCCAGTTTAAATAGTTAGCCGATCTAGTAATGTAGCAAGAGTCTCCCTCTGCCCGCGTCCAACTAATACATACACTTAATTGACAGACTGACGGAGGTTAGAGTTATAGCTACCCTTATATGAAGATGGAAGGAAGGAGGGTGTATGCCCACTCTAGCTAGTTTATCAGCCTCACAGTTGCTCGAAATGTCCCTGTGACTAGGAAACCAAACAAGGTGTACACAAAATTGCCGTGATAATAGTATGCCGAGGAAGTCACGAAAGTCCCTGACGAATGTAGGACTAAAGGTCACACCCGAAGGAGATCTGATCAACGCCTGGCTATCAGAAAAGATAATAATGTCATTGGTAGTAGCCCCATTATTCCGCATACACTCCGCAGCATGATAACTGACCATTACTTCGGCCTGAAACACACTACAGTAGTTCGGGAGGTGAGAATAATCCTAAGGGCAAGCTTCTCGGAAAAAATTATATCGCCCACCTTATTTTCCATCTATATAAAATTTCGAGTTGATCATTTCAAAATGCGGATACTTACAAAGAAATTGGATCTTCTCTGCTTAAGCTTCTGTAGAAGTAGTGAAAAAGTTTCCAAAAAGTTTCTACATGGAACATAGGGCCACAGTGCCTTAACAATTTGTTAAAAACTACTCTTTTTAATACTAACGCTTTATTTCTCTCCAACTATGTATATGCATGTCATGCTTCGAGCGCCTATATATCCAAGTATTCACCACATATTTACAGGACTGCTTTTCTTTCGGCTTCTTTGTGAGTTGCAATCTATTGCTACTTTGGCTATGTCGTTCAGTGGTTTTCTCAGAGTATGGCCTAGGCACTTCCACTTTCGGCGTTTTAACCCGTATTGTACCGGTTGCTATTGCATTGATTGGCTGAATATTCTTTATTCTAATATGTTCATGAATTACTGTGTTATTTACCTTTTCCGTGTCGCAGCGATCCACAGCTATACAAAAGAACTGATTTCATTTTTGAATCGAACTTTCACACCTTGTGCACTGAGTCAAATGCTGCTCGCCTCCAGTGCCTAGATAGCAAAACTTAACATTTCCAATAGCCTGCCAGCTGATCTTGAAATGTTGCGATCTTTGGACATTCACACTCTTTATTTTGCTTCTAACATTATATATTTTCTAACTTTCATGTGAGTTCTCGATGCCATCAATATAATCCAAGTCCTTTAAATTTTTCACGCAGACAACAAAAATTGCCTTTATTTTTAATTGCGATCTTTTCCATAACTTCGTTCAGCGAGTAAAATTACTCCTTTTACTATCTGTATATATGGGTATCGAGTCACGGTGATATTCCTAGGAACTATAGGGCTAATGAATTGGCCAGGCATGGTACCACTATCGAACTTACAAGCAAATTTTCACGTTGGACATCACTTTAGGAATTTGCAAACTTATGATTCACAATGAGGTAATAGACTCCCGTCAACGTCGCATGGGCAGCATCGTGCGCACAAAAGATCTGCTCAATCTCCAAAGAAGCACACTTAACGTAGTTGTAGGTGTTAGCACTAGGCATTATATAATAGGCACCATGCCAGGCGGCTTAGACTGGGTCGGTCACCTAGCCAATGATATCTGCAGAAGCTGCAGGGAGGAGTAGGAGAAAGAAACAATTCTTTAACTACTGTGCACATAGCCGGCATTATGTGGCAGAAGAAAGACTCTCATTTTAAAGGCAAGCTAAGATTTATTATGAGTTTCGGATGGGTTTAGGTATAGGGGGATTTTTGGTCTATGTGTGTGCTCTCTTTGGGGCAGCCACTTCTATCTTCCTACCTACTTTTTATATCCAAACTTACTCCTATATTCTTACAAGAGCTCATTTTGAGCGTGGTATCTAAATTGATATAAAGCAATAGATTCAAGTGGAAGACACTTATAAAGATATTGGATCTGACAATAACTGATGCGAGATTCTGGACCCAATGAATATCGACGAATATCTGTTACATTAATTTAAAAAAATAGAATGAATTGATCCTTCTTGTTAACGACATTTTAAATATGTTCAAGATCTAGAAAAACAATTTTATGCTGCCATTTTCATTATCTAGCTTTGCTCGGTATCCGAAAAGATTTAGTGGAATATTCAAATTGCCGATCGACTTTATGAGCAAAGAAACCAAGTGAAAGATTTTATGTGAATTGATGGTTTATTAGTATTTACTCTAGGTTTTGGCAAAGTGACTGGAAAGAGTCTGGTTATCATTATCATCATACCGACTAGGCACAATTGCAGGACACTGCGATCCATCCTTTTTCTAACTTTACGTTAAGTTTTAAGTCCGGCCTGGCATACTTGAGACCTCAGAACGATGCCCAAATTGCGGACTAATCGCCTCCATAGAGTGGCGAAGTCATCATTGAGCATTCAAGTGTTTCAAGCGTCTGGCAATTTAACAATCCCTGATTAGATACAGGATGGTAGTAAGTGGTGCTGCACAGTAAGGTTCCGAACCAATGTAGGGTGTCACGGAACCTTTTTAGCCAATGCATCCTCTGTTTTATTACCATTTATCCCACAATTTCCAGGTATCCAAAACAACTGGTCTTATTTCTAAGCGAAAGCCTCTGCAACGTATCGTAGCAATATTTGACCAGTCCAGATATCATACTTTTCGAGCCAAGTGTCCTTAAGGCAGCTTGACTGTCAGAGAATATATTAATGGTCTTACCCTAGAGCCCACTGTCTAGGTTGATCTGCCAAATAAAGCTAACTTAACCTATGTCTAGTTAAGAATAAAGTGATACTTTGCGTTATCAAGTTATTAAGTATTTTAGTAAAAGAACTTTTCGTTTAATAAAATTTGTTATGCTTGATATCAAAAAAATACTCTCAACAATTTTTTTGATACCGAACGAAAATCACATTTTCCATCACTGTCGCCATCGCTTTGATTGTATTTTATCTCTCTCCTCTCTATCTCTCTTGTTAGCTGCTTTATTAATAATGATATTTAAGAGTAAGTGGTGGTTGATGCAGATAATGATGTTTTGCCATTGTTAAGATATTAAATATGTTTTATAATGCAATATCGATATTGCACTCTTTCAGCTGCACCTATTGTTTTGTGGCACCACTTAGTTTCTGTGTATGTTTTTTTTTTCAAATTATAGTATAAATAATGCAGCATTTTCTAAATAAAACATCAAAAACAATTAAGCATTCAAACCTTTAAGATCGTTATTTTAATAAAACCAATCCAACCAAACAACTACTACTACAATTACAAAATGAAATATTTAGTAAGTAAAAGAGAATTTTGGAAAGGATTTAAAGGATTAGATTGCAACTGTTGGTTCTTTTTTTAGAGCGTTTTGTGCATTTTCGTTATTTTGGCTTTGGCAGCTGCCGCCGATTTGGAATCATCAGCTGCTGAATCCTCTGTTGCCGCTAAGAATCCTGAAAAACGTGGTATTTATGGTTTCGGCTATGGCCTAGGTGGCGGCTATGGTGGTTACTATGGGGGCCATGGTGGTTATTATGGTGGTCATGGCATCGGTTATCCTGGCATTGGTTATGCTGCTGTTCATCAGGCCGTACCTTATGTTGGTCATGGTTATTACCCTTATCATGGTCATGGTTTCTATCATTAAGGATTTGAAAAGTGTAATCATTTTTTGAAAAGGATTTATCAGAATTTGGCTGAAATTGTTGAAGTGCGAAAGGAATTTGTAAATTAAAATTGTTAAACAAAATTAATCTATCATCAGAGACGTTACCACCAGAGGTCAGTTACATATTTACAAGTAAAGTGTGTGTAAATAGAAAATTGTGTAAATAAATAAAAACAAAATAATTTTAAAATATTTTCACAAAAATTTCATTTTTTTTCATGACTCTTAACCCCTTGGATACGGACTTTTTTTTGTTTTGAGAAAATATTTGCATGTGGAACGGATTTAAATTTTGGTTGCTTAGTAGTATGCAAAAGCAGTACATTTTGCGTAAAAACTCATTTATTTCTTCACCGAAATATTATAATTGCCTCTTTTATTATAACTGATACAAGCTACGATGAAATGAACAGAATTGTGTATTTTAAATATTGAATAAGCTCAAATGACGTGTTTCAGACGTCAAATGCACCCAAGGTTCTAAGTGAAGTGAATGTAAACTAAAATTTACCGAAATTGAATAACCCCACATTAAAAGTCCAAACTTCTCGAGAATACGAGACTTGAAATCTAGATTAGTCGACTTCTTTGACTAAAGCTTGGATCACACGATTGCGTCAAATGCACCAATCTGATACAATTTTTATTTTGGGACAAATTAGCGCATAATAATAAAATTGTTTCAAATAGAAATTCTGTATTATCACGGTTGTCTTATTTTATGCAAAATATATTGTCAAAAAATGGCGCGAAACGATGTAACACACAATTGTTCTAGTTTACGGCAACTCCGTGAATTAGCTGTTGTGTTAAATTAATTTTTTTTTTTGGTGTTCAAAATGCTTCGTTCTTTAAAAAAAAAAAGAAAATTGCTTCCTCTTTATTTATATTGAGCTCATTTAGTGCGCAAAAAAAAAATGCAAAAAAAAGAAAAGAAAAAGTGTGTGGGTCAGAGATTGGATCACAAGAAGGGCCATTGATAGTACATATGAGAAAGCATTTCAATAAATTGAAAAAAATTAATTCACTAAAATGTGTGCCGCTGTGGTATGGTAGGTAAGACACCCGCCTACCAACCAGAAGGTCGTCGGTTCAATACCAGGCCAGATCGTTTTTTCAACAGCGGTATCACCTCATAACATTAGATAGTAACTGGTTATTACTACTATTGAACTCTTCTCTAAATGCATTTGCCGTTCGGAGTCGGCGGTCAACTGTAGGTCCCTTTCAATGAATTCAAAAATAGAGTCGGGTGCAGATCATTGACTGAGAGAAGTCCCTATGTTCATGGAATGTTAGTGGAATTAATAATAAAAAAAAATATCTTAGAAAGATAAACTAAAAGTCACAAAGAAATAAAATGATAGCGTACTCTATATTCCGATTAGAAATTTGATCCTTATTAAGGGTGGTTCAACCATAATGCACGATGTTAATTGTGAGTCACACCTTAACGTCAAGTTTTTTGCCCAACTTAATTTGACATTTCTTTCTTTCAGTGCTTGACAAATTCAACCATGTTAAAGCCTTTTACGATAATTGGCGTTCAAATCAAAGTGCATTTCGTGAATTTCTTGATTTCTTTGGTCAGCATAATCGACCAAATGTGTCCATAGTTGGGAGGATTGTGCGCAAATATTAGCAAATATTGTTCGCGATAGTGTGGCAGAAAAGCCGTCAATTTCGACTCATAGTCGGTGTTCACTATCGCGAGATGATAACGAACTTCTTGTGGCCAGAAATTGATGATATAGACCTGGACGACATGTGGTTCAATTAGGATGGTGTCACTTGCTACACAGCCAACGAAACAATGGCTCTTTTGCGCGAGAAATTCAAATCTCATGCCATGGTGATGTTAATTGGCCGCCATGATCATGTGATTTGACACTGTTGGACTTCTGTCTTCTGTCAATTTTTTTTTTTTTAAGATGGTTTGGCCTGGTATTGAACCGACGACCTTCTGGTTGGTAGGCGGGTGTCCTACCTACCATACCACAGCGGTAAGATAACCCAAACTTTAAGCTTGATTTACTACATACCCGCTGTAATAAATAATTTGTTAATTTTAAAATTCGGTTTAAAATGCTCCTTCAATTAAGGGATATAGTTTTTACCTTCGACTTTAATTGAATATACAATTTCAAAAAAGGCACATCTCGCACATTTTAGCAAATGTGAATGCTTCCCTGCACCTACTACGCTTGAAAAACTAGCATCCCTAGCATTCTTTCTACTTTAGATGTCATGGCAAATAGGTCACAACTCTAAGAGATGTGCAGCACCGCTTTTTTTTTTGTTTAAGGCGCAAAGCTGTTATTTCTTCTTCTTCTTCCTTATCGAGCTTATAGAGACAAAGTACCTATTAATTAATTAAATAATTGAGTTTTACAAGCAATATAACCGGCAGAATTTACTAAATTTTATAACAAAATACTGCAATGGCCAATTACAAATGAAAAAAAGCTTCCTGAAGAAGATTTTTAATAAGAGTATAGTATTTATTTTTAGCAGAAGTATTGCCTGTAATTTTTTTATACCCAAAATATAATTCTGTGCAAACTAATATGGTTTTTTTCGTTAAGTTATGTATACTCGATATCATAAATTTCGAAAAGGGCACATCTTAATTTTAAGTATATAAACAAACATATATAATAAAATCAATATCCAAATAATTCTGTAATTTTCGATTACAAATTAGCCCCAAAATATAATCCATATAAAATTTTTTGAACTATTACTTTTCATTAAAAAATAATTATATAATATTCAGACATGTGCCCTTTACGAAATTGCACATTCAAATTGAAGCAAGAGCTTTCGTTTGGTCCCAGAAAAGGTTTGCCTTCTGACACACACTACCAATTATTTTTTGTGCCGTTGATTTATTTAATGAAGTAAAAGTGCTTTCCCGTAAAGGACAGAACCGTTTTGTGCATTGGGATGAGAGGTCTGCAGGAGTCGGCTTAGCGAAAGAAAGGAGCACAAAAGGTACATACAATTTCAACTTTGTGTAGGCAACAACGATAGGAGGATTTCTAAATTTTGTATAAGGCTATCTAAAAATATCCTGAAATTTAAACCGAAATTAATCGATTTGCGCTTGAGCAAAGCTAGGATTTATTGGAAATTTATCATCTTTTAAAATCATCTTTTTGGATGAAGCTCATTTTTATCTTGGTGGGTACGTTAATAAGCAAAATTGTAAAATTTGTGGCTCAGAAAGCCCAAGCGTGGTCTTACAGGAGTGACTGATTGGTGCGGCTTGTGGAGCGGAGGCATCATTGGCTAATTTTTCATATTTCGCATCTATTACGGTCAATGGAGAAACCTATCGCACCATGATAACCGATTTCATTGTGTCCTCTCTTCATGATATTGATGTGAATGATGTTTGGCTTCAACAGGATTGTGCAACTTGCCACATATCTCAAGCCACATTCGATTTATTGCGTCAAACGTCTGATGGCCGCTTATTTAGCTGAAATGGTGACGTCAGTTGGCCGCCAACAAGCTGCTATTTGACACTGTTGGACTATTTTCTGTGGGGCGCTGTCGAACACAAGTATTTGCCGACAAACCAGGGACAATTGAGCATTTGAAGGCCGACATTCGTGATGCTATTGCCGAGATACGACCCCATACACTCGAATCGAATTGGGTACTGTGAGGCTAGCTGTGGCACCCATATGAATGAAATAATATATCATTTCTAACCGGAACAATTGTACATCACGACAACAAAAATAAATTTGGCAAAATTTCAAACCGTTTTTGTTTTATTGCATTTTTACATTTATACTTTTAAATGCCTCACCCTATACCTTTCAGGTAGAGACCGATAATTGTAAATTCGTCAGGGCTTTGAAAAGGATATTATAGTAAAGTTGGGGGCAGCACAAAATGCAGATTGATGAGGAAATAAATAGCTTCCATAAGTAGATATTTCCAGATTCAAAGCAAAAGTCTTTTTCTTTTACAGTAATACGCAAATTTTTTCTTGTTTATAATATAAGCAAAGCTTTTTTTATTGACATGAAGCCATACACTCTGCTATTGACAACCTATGCTAAAAAATGGATTCAGTATCTGCTATATTATTTTCTGGTACTGGTAATAACTTTTCGAAAGCTAGAGAAAAACGTTGGAAGTGTTCCTTAACTGGTGCTTAGCAGAAAATAGGCACAAATTACCCTGCAGGATGTCCAGACTGCTATGGAAGCATTCCACCGTCACGTACAGACAAATTCAACTGTTTCTAACTCTTTTAATATGCTTAGTTTTTTTTATAAATGAAGCAGATATCAAAATCTTTTTTTACTTTTTAATAGACTACATTCGAGTCCTTAATCCAACATATAAACTTTTTGAATAATTCACGTAATACTGAAGAAAGACTAAACAATACTCGTCACATGGGGGACAGTTAAAATCAACTAACATTTAAAATTGTTATGTTTCAATCCATATTTCAGCGAAACTATTGCATATAGAAAAAAAGTGTCTGAGAAGCAAGTTTTAGCTACGAACCAAACTTGCTGCTGGCAAAAATTTTAATAAAACACATATTTCACATATAGGTTTTTATTCTGTCGCGTGCGTCACGTGAGAGACATAGTTGAATTTATATCTATTAGATAAGCAGAATAATCAATATTTGGATACAGTTTTGTTTGCGGATAAGCTATATTTTCTGTATTACACTACTTTTTCGTTAATTTTAATCAAACAGAAATTTAAAATTCTAATAATGGTATTTTCGCTTGGTGGCGCAAACTCAACTTTTTTTTTTTTTAATTTCAGAAAATCTACTTTTTGTTTTTTTCACTCGTTATTGATTTTAGTTTTACCATATAACAGTTACAAAATACTTTCTTAATCTCCTAAGGTGTATCGTTACTTGACATACTTACGCTTGGAGCTCGGGCTACAGTAATGTTCATTGTGACGCTAATTTTGATAAACTTTGTTTCGATTAGTTTGGAGATTTGGTATTTATAGATTCATTGATATTTTGATGTTAAACTTTTTTTTGGTTCTTTACAGTCTCTTCTTATCCTTTTCCTCAAGTCTTAGGATTTTTGGCTTATTTTCCAAAAGATTTTCTCTTTTTCGTTTACAAAATTCACATATCCTTTTGGTTTCATTACCACAAATATACGGTTCCTTTTCTCAGCGATTTCCGCAGAATTTCCGCATATGGCTAGCTCTGGTTGAAGCTTATTGATCGAACTTATTTGTGAGATTGATCAGTTTACATAATTAGAAGATATGAGATATTTTATCTTTCTACCGCTAAAAATCAACTATTAGTAAAGAGTTTACATAAAAAATTTTTTCGTTAGCGCTTAGACCACTAAAAGTTAGCGGTAAACAACAAAACTGAATTTGTTTAATTCACATCTTTTACAATTATTCATATAAAAAGGAATTAAGCGTCACGTGGGAGTCATATAAAGTTACATTTGCATTATAACTAAATTTTCGTTGATGAAACACTACGAAAAAAACGTTAATGCAGTTGAGTACTACTCACCACTAACTTGAACTGAGAAAAAAAATTAGTTTCTATCTGACAAGCAATAGCCACAGGAATCTCTCAAAAACTGGTATAGATTCAAATGGAAAAGTCTACTTGTCATTACTCTCAAAAAATTAACCGTAATTTATAAGAACGTGAATTATTCGTTAAAATTTATACAAATTATTTTAGATGAGCATATAATCTCAGTGTGTAGATGCAAAATGAAATAAAAAAATGAATGTTTGCAAAATTGTTCAGATTTCCACTTTTTCATAGAATGATCCTATGGCTTAGACATGACCACTCGAGGACGGAATAGGTGTTCAATTTGAGTTGGGAGTCTTTTAGAAATCAGATAGGTTTTCTAACCGGGCATTGTGCTCTGAGAAAGTAGTTTATGGGAAGCTGGCACCCCTTGTGTTTGCGGTGGAACACATCCTCTTTCTTTGTCCTACACTTCAGAGACGCAGGCTCAGGCTATTGGGCCAGGCCTTCTTAATGGCCTTAAATGAGTTTACATCTGCCAGGATTTTTACCCTGTAGAGATTTATACGGACATCAAGCGGCTGGTGAAGAGAGTTTGCTTTTATTTCTTCTACTTTTTTCGTTTTTTTCTGCTCTTTTGATTCTTCTTTTGTTTTCTTTGGTTTTAATCTTCTTTCACCTACTTTCATCTACTTGCTTTTCTGTTTCCTAGAAGGCTTCCACAATGGATTTCTATTTTTGTTCTCTGGCAGTGCAGAGTGCACAAGTACGATAATTAAAATTTTAAAAGCTTTTGGCGTATAATATTTGGAAGTTCTTATAGACAGCGAAACTAAAAGTTAGGAGAGGTGTAGAAAAAGTCGTAGAATTTTTGGCGTCGACCACAGTTAATACAGATTTAAAAAGAAATTCGCGAGCGCTTAGGTCCTTATTTCATGGCCACTTGTCGACAGCCACTCAGCCAATTTTATAAAGACGTAAACATTATCCAAATCACCCGCTGCAAGACTGTTCATGACATCGTAATATTTCTATGACCAAGGATAGCCTTCAGTCGCTAACAGTTTTTGCAGAGATCAATTTAATGGTAAATACGCCGGTGGGAGTTCATACATGCGGATATTTTTAAATCCCTTTTCTGACGTTAATAGGAATATAAGGAGAATTAGGCAACTCTACAATTTACAGCAAAGTCTAGAAGAAATTAAAAGCTACTCAGCTATTCCGTAAGAAACCACACAGCCAGTATTTTCAGGCAGGTTTAAACCCAGCAGCGTATTAAATGTATGAATCTCTGATCCTACAATTAAAAATGAGAACCTAATTGTTTCCTTACCTCTGTTCTTTTTATATCCCAAGCCTTTTTTTGAAACATTTCTTTTCTTAAAAGAAATTATTTTTCTTTATTTTGTCTGTTGAAATTTAAGCGTTTGTTTATCTTTTCACATAATAAATAACAAATACATATGTATTTAGAAAAAACATTTATGAAAAAATGTTGAAAAAAAACTTACATAAAAATAAAACCACAAATTTATTATCCTACTCTTCTGCTAGATCGTCGTCAATTATAAAATTATGTTTCTAGTAATTTCCTTTTTCTTTCTAATTTAAGTTCACGTTTTAACGCTTTCTGTTCCAATTCCTCAGCATGTTCGGCAAATAACGAACGCATGGCGGGATACATTAAATGGAAATGCTTCAAATCATCCAACGAAACTTGCATATTGTCAAATGCTATGGAAACGTTTTCTAAGCTACTATCTTCGCTGAGTTGTAGGCGTGGTAATTTGGCATATCTCTGTGAGAAATGTGTTAAAATAGTATGTTGAGCATGCATTAGTTGGCCCTGTTGTATGGCTTGGCTTATGGTACTGTGTGTTTTAATTTTAGCTTCTTCAATTAAATCGTCTTCCATGGTAGCTTCGTGTATGAGAATATCAGAATTGTAACCCAAATCGATGAGATCCTGACAGGGCATAGTATCCCCACTATAGGTAATTTTAATAGGTTTACTAGGTTCTTCACCACTTGTCACCTCTAAACTTACACCAAAGGAATGAGGACAATGTTTAACCAAACAGGTTTTTATACCAACCAAGCCAAAATCCTGATGAGAATCTTTTAAATGTAAAGCGCTGTCCATTAATTCAGCATTACCGATTAACTCATAGGAACTCTTAATATTATAAATACGCTCATGATAGAAATTTAACCAGGGCTCTATTTGTTTAGGTGCCAATACCAAAACCTTTTTATGTTCTTGCTCTTCATGGCCCAATAGTTTCAGCCTTTCTGTTAGCAAACCTATTAAACCTATATGATGATCAGCATGTAAATGGGAAACATAAATACATTTCAAATTCTTTATTACTTCCTCAGCCTGGGCGCTACCAAAAAATCGTTGTATTTGACCCAAGGTACCCTCACCACAATCTAGTAATACATATGAATTGGCTTTAGGTTGCAGCAATATGGAGCTAACATTACGGGTTTTGTTGGGTATACAGGAACCTGTACCCAAAAAGGTAATTACGGGATAATTTGTGCTTGCAGGCATAGAATTTTTTAAATCCTTGAAATCTTCCTTGAGTTTTTGTAAGAGAGATGGAAAGTCTGGTAATTGTTGGGTTTCTTGTATATATTCCATAGGTGAGAGTTTAACTTCTAGACCACGATCCAAGCCTATAAGAGAAGCATTAACTTGATAGATTGCAATTTATTTAAATGGTCGTTTTATAATACCTTTTCTAGGCCTAAAGTGGTAGTAAGCCATGGCATTTAAATCCTTTAAGTGACGTTCGCAGGCTACTGTTTCAACTTTATGACCATTACTTACAACACCCTCTAGTTTAGTTTTCTTTAATTTATGACTTAAATTATTTGTTAGACTAGAGGCCTCTGTTAGCAATGGAAATACTCGTGAATTTAATTGATTCAACTGGTATTGTATGCGATGAGCTGCTATATAACCAGAAAATGTATTTTGCTGGCTATTTAAATATATATGTTGCGTAGAACTGGGGAACTTGTTAACAAAATTTTGATATAACTCTTGATTCACTACTTCCTGGGGTGAAAAATGTATTACCAAAGGCATTTCTGGTGTATTATCACGATTTAGTTTTTTATTTAGCAGTAGCTCCTCATATTTGTTTAGGTTTTGTAAAAACTCTGTAGATGGTATATCCAGAAACAGAAAAGATACAGGATTTTCATTCGGCTCACTAACATCTTTGGATTTGACAATGGTACCATTATCTAAGGTAACGTCTATACCATTTTTAAGTAAGCCCAACAGTGGACCAGGCGGTACACCCTGTTCCACACACTTTTCTAAATTTAAAGCTCCCGGTCTTGGTTTTAATTTGCATATATAAGCTATGGCTATTTGCTCTTCTTTGCTGGCAAAGGCCAAGAAATTTTCTTCCTCTTCTGTATGAGGAGATAAACGATACAACGGTACACATTTCACCGACATAACCGAGTCCTCAAATTCCTTTATTTGGGTACAATCTACAGTTTTAAGCTAACAAACAAAAGAAATTTTACAAAATAAAATATAATTTCTTACAAGACTTGAAAACTTACTTGTAGATTTTTCAGTACCACAAATCTTTTCATGGAAAACAATATATTATCCAGGTATGGAGGACCATGCAAAGAAATTTCTTTAACGCCAGCATCTTGTACGGTTAATGCCAAACCAGGAAAACCTCCTATAGCCGGCCATGTATTACGCGTTACAAATATCTGTTCTAATCGCGCTAACTTTGTTTTATGCTCATGTGCCAGTCTTTGGGTTCCTTCACCACAGTTAAACAGGTAGCGAGACTGGTCGGTAAACAAATATACAGCAGCTGGTGAACCATTGGAGCCAGCTCCCAATATTTGTAAAGTCACCGTGCCGGGTATATAAGGGGTAGCTTTCTTTTTGTTGGCCTGTTGCTGTTTTTCCTTACGCAAAATAGGTTTGTTGTTCAATTGGCCTTGTAATTGTTTAGAGGCCATTTTTGTTGCGCTTTTAGTCGCTAAAGGCTTTTGTTGTAATAAATCCTTGAGTAAGTCGTTGCTTTTGGCACGCACTGCGTTTCTTAAAGCGTTAAGCAACATTCGCGTTGTACTTTTCTTTTGGAAAAACCACCTTAGTTCAGAATTTAAGAGACTTAAATGCTGGCTCACACGTGAATTGTTAAAGAATGTTTATTTCGGCCAGAGAATAATCTCAGCATCAGCTGATGCTAAGAGAGAGAGAGAGACCACAAAGAAAATCAAGACAAAAAAGAAAAAATTTGTTTTCAAAAAGTAGTTGGCAGCGCCGTACACTAAAAAACGGAGTTTTTTAAACATTTTATAGTTTTTTTAATATATATGTAACTATGATTTCTTTATAAAGAAATTTGATAAAATAAAAGTTTTTTTCTATCATACGTTTGTTTTAGTAAAGTCTTATTTTAGGGGGTTTTAGTACGGCTTTTGTATGGCCATGGCAGCCCTATGCATTTTTCTGCTTTCAGTTCAATTAGAATATCTGTAGATGTCTCTGGCATCACTGTGCGTCAATACCAATCGTCAACTTCATATTCCCTACACACAACGTGAAGAAGAAGAAAAGTACCAAAGAAGTAAAGACGTGAAAAAGAGGTTGCTTCCAACAGAAATAAAAAATATACAAAAATTTTTAAATATTTTGTTTAAAAAACGTAAATTTACTCGAACATTTTATTGTTGAACAAAAAATGTCTTCGCGAAGGTAATTTTAAGAGAATAATGAATAAAAATCTTAAAAAATATAGAAACAAATCTTAAAAAAGTGTATCGAAATATTAAAACGAGAGATGGAAAAAAGAAGAGAAAAAAAATCGTCGAAAAATCTTTGCAAAAATGTGTGTGTGTAAAATAGTGTGTCGGTGTGGTTTGTAAACGAATTGAAAGCAGAAGCAAAAAAAAAGTGCTGCTCCCCTTTTTTGGTTTATATAGGGGGCTTAAATAATTACAACAAAAATAAAGTTAAAAAACAAAAGTGAAATTGTATACAAAAATAAGTTATCAAAAACAACGTGAATTGTTTTGTTAAGTCTTGCTCAACTTTAGCCCTTCTCCTCCCCAACAACATTGTCATAACTACAATTTAAACAAAAAAGTTTGAAATGTAATAGCTATACTATTTGGTTTCCAATTGACAATTTTTCTCTTCTACTAGTAAGATAAACTTAGCAGTTGTTATCGTAGAAATTTTTTTTAACTTTTTCTTTCCATATGTTTTTTGTATTCCAAGTTTTTTTTTTTCATTTACTCTCCTCTTTGCTCGAGTGTATTTGTTGTACAATTATTATTTTCTGTTTGTCGTTTTCTTCTTTTATCCGTATGTTTGAAACGGCTGTTTCACCAATTTGCTTTTGTTCACAGGAGATGCCATACGCTGAGAAACATACAAAACGCCGTAAAATTAATGAAAAATCCATAAAAATTCCCCTATTACAGAGAAGTGGTGAATAATAATAGAAAATTTGTAGCGAAAGCATATGAAAATTAAAAAACGTTTAATGTTAAATATCAACAGTTTGACTTGAACTAAGTTTATCTGATACATCTCATAAATTTTTATACTTGTATATTTTTGTTTGTTTGCTAAAATGTTGCAACTTCTACAATTTGTACGTTAAAATATTGAAAATACACGAGTACTCTGGTGTTGGCGACGGATAAAATCCCACCCTGCTTTAAAAATAAGGTAGTAAAATGAAGTCTTCCAAAGGAAAAAAACAATTTTTTATTTTGTTCTTAGTCCCTAACCTACACTTGAATAGAGTCTTATGTTGCATTATCTTTTAACGCATATATTTCAATAAAAATTGCACTTTCTTTTGAAACTATTGTCTTGTAAAAGTTTTTAAGATCAGAGGATTTTATTTTACTAACATTTTGTCTTCAGGACTCTAATAGGTTTTATAACTTGGCACTGCGTTTATATGGACGATAACTAGGTTAGGGACCGCAGGCATATCTGATTTCTACAGATTGTGGGGCAATGAAGAGGCTTGAGTTAGTAGAACACATTCTAGTATCTCAGAGACGCAGGTTGGCCAAGAGCTGTTTTATTGGCTGAAGCCTATAAGAAATTTCTAACAGGCATCAGCTGGCTGGTAAAGTGATTCTCAGTATCAGGAAAGTTTGCTTATATTTCTTCTATTTTTTTCGTCTCTCTCTTTAGCAGGTGTTGCTTAGCATACTCTAAGCTTATATTCCGTTTAATGAGAAAATATACTATTTGTTTAATAAGCCATCAATATTATTGAAAAAAAAAGTATCCCTAATATTTCTTCGACCAATAACTTCAAATACTATGACATATTGGAAAAAGAAGAAATTATCCCTATTTTTTTCTTCCACCACTGCATGCATGTTATAGCTTATAGAATCTGTTTATATAAATATCTTAGCAGGAACATAAAAGTTTAATAGTTTTCAGGGTGAAAAAGTAGATGGAGTTAAGCAACAGTTTTATTAAAAAAATTCATGATTTTAGCTTACACATGCTTCTAAAACACTTTCTACAATAATATACACTTAATTGGACGTTCATGTGTCTTTTTGTTCAAGATAAAGAACCAATGCCATTATAATAAATACCATCCAAAACGTTGTTTGCTGCAACCGGTTGTACGTAAAGTTCAATTTTCATATTGTGTTTTTATAGGTTGCGTAAAGAAATGCGAATCCTCATACCATTTTATTTATTCTTAATCCTTATTAAAAAACTATAACGTATTGTTAAAAATCAGAAAAAATTAAAATTTATTAAATTTAATTTATTTAAGTTAAACATTAGTTGCAATAGTATTTCCACATAAAATGATGGACAATATTCTCGTTCTACCCCGCTTTATGAATGTATTAAAGTGGTAACACTATTTTTTATTTATACTTTTTGTCGTATACTTCGTGAGTGTGTATAGTACCTTCAGCTGCTTATTTCTTTTTGTTTTGTTTCTTATTGTTGCTGTTAATGCTGATGATGACGCTGTACAACACCTCCCAACCCTCCCACAAACACATTATTAACTCAGCTGGCTCGTTGGCTGGTTGACAGGCTGTTTGTAGTTTGGTTTGTGTTCTGCTAGGCATCCCAAATAATGAAACCGTGTGCTTTTTGTCTCCCTTTTTCTGTTTTTTTTATGTGTATTTCACTCTATACACTACATTTAAAACAAAACATTATTGTATTTTCAATTGTTTTTATTTCGTTTTCATTTTTCCTACATTTTCATACTTTTTACGATAAAAAAAATTATATTCAACGACCAGCCACAAAAGCAAGAACAACAAAAAGAGAGAGGAAGAGATAGACAGAGGGAGAAAAAAAGACCGTTGCTAACCCGTCTGCGGGCAGAATTTTAATACGTTTTTTGTTGTATTCTACTACATCATCACGTACTCCCTGCAATTGCTTAACACTCGAACATACATACTCCAACATTTAGAACAAATGGACAAACATTATTGTATGTATTTTTTCGTACTCTTTTTTTCTTTTTGAGAACCCATCTCTGGTCGAAGGAAGCCAAATAGTATGCCTTGCAGTTGGCCAACTTACACATGTATGTATGTATGTATGCATACATTACCTCCTTTCCCCATGCTCTTTCAATTACTTTGTATACCAATAAGGTTTGTTATTTTACCTTAGGAGGTTTATTGTATATGCACATTTGCTGTTGTTGTTTGTTTTCTTTTTTTTTCGTGTTTCGATATAACAAAAAGGTTTCTATATTTTACACATGTTATACACAAATCCTTACCAGCTGATTAAGGTCAGGGAATAAGTGAGGAGAAAGAGAGGAAAGCGAGGAATAATACCAGAGAAATGGAAAAAATTTAAAATAACAATGGACACTATAAGCGAAATTTAAATGCCAAAAAAATGCATTTTACAGAAAATAATAAAGAGTAATATTTATTGCTGAGAAGAATGTAAGAAAATTAAAGAACTAATTTAAATACAATAAAAATACAAAGAAAATTCACAATGCACAAAAAATTATAATTTGCGTACTGAAACAATTTGATCGAAAATCAGCTGAAATGGTATTCGAAACAGTCATTTTGCAATTCTGCTTAAAGACAACTTTTAAAAAACTAAAACTTTATTTCAGTTCGAAAAATTTGATTGGCTTTAAAGCTTTAGAATTGTAACAGCAATTCAGTAGTATAGCTTAAAACATAAATCTTTACAAAAAGCAAAATACCTATGATTTTCCGTTAAAAACATACCTATTCAGCAAAAAAAAATTTATTCAACATATGCGTATTGGTCCAGCTAACACCAAGTTAAATTTTTTGTAATTTAAGCAATTTTTTAGGACTTTAAATGCATTTTTGTTACTATTCTGCTAAAAAAATCTAATTAACCCACTTAAACTTTTTTGAACTAATTTTCGATATTTTCACCTCAAGGTGCAAAGCTTATCACATTAGTTTTAAAAATTGCTAAGGAATTTTTGTATATTGTGTTATTTCAATTCAGCTAAGGTAAAATTATTTTTAGATAAGATACCTATAATACTCTTGAAAAGTTTCAAGAAATCAGATAGAGAAATCTGATGCAACCTTTTTATTGTTTTGAATTCAACTAATGTGGTATTGAATTCTTGCATTGTTCTTGATAGATATAGACTTGAACTCGAAGTAATTCAGCTAGGAAATTTCTGTGTTGTTTTTGCATGAAAAATGCAAAATAAATAAATTTACTTGGTTTAAAAATATTCAGCTAAGAAAAAATGGCTCACTTTTGCTGTTAATATCTTTCTTAATCATAAAGCTCTATTGAAATGTTTTTTTTTTAATTTTTATTATCTATGAAAGGAATTTAGCTAAGTAGTATTCTATTAAATGACACAAATATATACTATACTTTGTAATTAAACATATTAAATCTTATGTAAATGCTCTTCTTAATTCTGCTAAAAATTACACACATGAAGCACTTCATATGTTATCTTTATTTGCTGTTGAAATGTTTGCCAGCAAATTATAAATAAACGAAACTAAATATACTAATTAAGCCATCTAATTTATTTATTTATTTATTTTTTTGATAAACAATAATTTATTACCTTATCTTAAATGAACTGAATATGATGTTTATGGAACCAAGAAAAGAGTGTGTATTCAGCTAAATTGATTTCCAAAGCAATTTATAGTATCTATTATAGATTGGACTATGAGAACTTCATTTTTTGTTGTTGTTGTATGGTGATTTAGCTATGGAAAGAATTTTACCATTTAATATTTGCTTAGTAATAAATGTGCTCAAACATTGGGGTATTATTTTTGCACAATTATTAGATTATATTTATTGTAGTAATTGTTGTCGTTGCTGTTTTATGTCAACTTTTTATCAGAAAATAAATAATATGGTTGAATCAGTAGATGTATTCAGCTTTTGTTTTAAATTTTTGTTGACTAACAATTGCTTTGAAATATATCTATACTTAACCAAATGATTCAATTTATTCTTAGGTTTTTGCATTATTCAGCAAACAGTTTACAAAGTAGACAAAAACTTGTAAGATAAATATTTCAATTCAAAAAATTAATTTTATCACGAATTTTTATTAAGACATTTTTAAAATTAAATTTAAAACCGTCATAATGAAACTCAGCTGAATCAATATTTGTCTTAAAACTCCTCTTAACTCTTTAATGCAAACAATATTACAGTTTAGCTAATAAATTATTCTTAATTTTACCATTTACTTGGTTTAGCATTGTTTTCTATTTGTTTCAAATGTTAAATTACATTTCTTTAAAATTCCGCAAAGTTTTAAAAACTTTAGCCACCTAAAATATCGTTATATTTTATATTATTGTGGGGATTTGGCAATTCAGCTGAGTAATTATTAGTTCAGCGGTATTTTAAAATAAGTTCTTGGAATTGAGATTGCTAAAAATGTGTATAATTGAAAACAAATTGTACGATTTTACCGTTCAGTTGAATAATTTTTTATTTTGGTAATATCTTTAACAAGTATTGCTATAAGATTAATATAAATAATTTCATTCAGCTGTGTAATTATTAATTAAGCAACGTTTTATTTTTAATTTCTACCAAATTGGCTATCTAGAAAATTTTTGTATTTAACAAAAATTAAATAATTTTACAATTCAGCTGTAGATATCAATTCAGCTGAATAAAATTATTCAAAAATAAATTTTTTGTACTTAAGTTATAAAGCTGAATTATTTTATAAACATTTACAATACATACTTTTGCTGTAAAAAATTATATTGATGTTTTTAATTTCACCAGACATAATTCTACACATATAATTTTAAAATTCTTTCCATAATACAAAAAATATTTGTATTGATTTGATTCTTATGATAATAATCAGCTGACTAAAACTGATAGACGATTTTAAATTATTATATTAATTTTTGCACTTAATCGAAAAAAAAAAATTCCAATAAGATAGTTGATAAGTTAAGATTTTTTCAGATACGTGCATTATCTGCAGTTGTACAGCTGTAATGAAGCTATTCAGCTGCCATATATTTAACTCATATGTTTTGTTACAGTTTATTTAAGGAAAAAGTTTTAAAATTATAATTTTTTTGTTATTCAGCTTTTATTTCCTTTATTTACTCGCCTAGGGAGTATAGGGCTTCTACAAGACAATTCCACTATTCAGCAGTTATAAGTTATTCCGCTAAGATAATATTTTTTAAATAAAAAAATACTTGACAATGATATTTTTGAATTCAGCCGGCTAAAATAATTGATTACTTAAGATTTTGTGAATTATTTGTATTATGTGTAGTTCAGCAGCTGCAAACTATTCAGCTATTATACACTTAATTCAGCTAGTTGTTTTTAGTAAAATTATGCAAAGTTTGTGCTATTTAGCTCCGTTATAAGCTATTCAGCTGACTTAAAATGAAACATTTTTGTATGAAATTTAAAAAGTTTAAAATTTATGATTCGATACATATTTTTTATTTTTATATGGCATTTTATCCAGTTTTTTAATAGATTATCAATTTTTTTCTTAACAAAATACAGATGGTTTCATCCTACAATATCGGGTATAGAAGCAGAAAAACTTCTATTGCAACAAGGCTTTGATGGCTCCTTTTTAGCACGACTCTCTTCTTCAAATCCCGGTGCATTTACATTATCGGTTAGACGGGGCCAGGAAGTAACACATATTAAAATACAAAATAATGGTGATTTTTTCGATCTCTATGGCGGTACGTATTTGTTTAAATCATTTTAAATATTTCCTATATTAATTTGATTTTTTTATGATTTTTAACGATTTTTAGGTGAGAAATTTGCTACCTTACCTGAATTGGTACAATATTATATGGAAAATGGTGAATTGAAAGAAAAAAATGGTCAGGTTATAGAATTAAAACAGCCACTTATATGTGCTGAACCAACAACAGAAAGGTAAGTGATGTTTTAAATTAATATTATTCATTATCTATGAATTATAATAATTACGTTGACATATAAATAAAAAAGTAAAAGTTCTTATGAGAGATTTGTCTACAACTTTCCCTTTACTATTCCTTACATTCTTATCATAAAAAATATAATTTTATTTTATAAGCATATAAACTATTTCAAGGTTATAAAGCTTTTCTCTTATAAATGACCTGTAATTGAATGTGTGTAAGATTTTCTATTTAATTGTTCAATTATAAATTCTAATATGAGCTGTCTGTCATTGTCATTGTAATTATTTATTTTATTGTTTATATAATTAGAAAGTTTTTCTTACATTCCTTTCCACTAATTGCTTCAATTGCAATTACAATTTTTCTTTTTGTTGAATAATTATGTGATTACACTGTTTAACAAAAATCTTTTTTTACCTGTAGAACTGTAGTTCTTGGAATATGGAAAATTAGGTGAGAATAATGATTCTGTTTTTAGTTGGAATCATAGACCATGGAAGACTGTGTTGGTTACATTATAAGTGTTTCTTTTACACCATTTATTCTCGTTCATTCTAAAAATTTCACTTTCTATATTTGCGATATACTAATGGATTCTAGTAGTTCATTAGGTGCCTTTGATGTCCGTAAGATTCTGAAAAAATAAATCCAAAGCCATTAATTCTCCTGATATATAGTGTAGAACGTTAGCATTAAAGGTGATAGCTGTCCGCTAAAGACTCTTTATACTATCTTTTTATTTATTTATTTTTTTTTTAAATTTTTTTTTGTTACTCCTCGTGAGAGCATATGGCTTCCACAAAGCATCTCCATCTAACACGGTTTACAGCTGTTGACTTTGCCTCTTCCCATGTTAGGTTGTACTGTCTCATTTCTTGAATAATGGTGCGTCTCCAGGTGTTTTTTGGTCAACCACGATTTCTTGAGCCTTGAGGATTCCACTCGAGTGAGATTCTAGTGATACTTTCTGGACTTTTTTGGATGGTGTGACCGATCCATCCCCACTTTCTTTTCCTTATCTGTTTCAGTATGGGTTCCTCATTAGTCATGCTCGACAGTTCTGTGTTACTTATGGTGCTAAGCCAGAATATTCTGCATATGATTCTGAGGCACTTGCTAATAAATACCTGGAGTTTCTGTGTGATGTTATTCGATACAAGTCAGGTTTCACTGCCATACGGCAGTACCAATTTAACACATGGTTTGAATATTCTGAGCTTAGTTCGTTTGGATATATGTGAGCTTCTCCATACTGACTGCAGTTGTCCAAATGCCGCTCTCGCTTTGTTGAGCCTGTTATCTACGTCTGCTTCTGCGCCACCGTTTATAGTCATTGTACTTCCTAGATAGCAAAAGCTATCTACATATTCGACTGGCTGACCCTGTAGCATGATGTGTTCCGTGCTCGTATTATTTATTTTCATGGTCTTGGTTTTCTTGATGTTTATCTCAAGACCAACACTACGAGCCAATCTTTCCAGGTCCTCCAGTTTCGACTGCATATTGGAAATCTTATGCGAGAGTAGACAAATGTCATCCGCATAGTCCAAGTCTTCGAGTTGGCGTGAGAGACTCCATGTGATCTCTCTTCTTTTCGAACAGTCTTTGCTCATTATGTCATCCAGCACGATGGTGAACAGCTGAGGTGATAATGGGCATTCTTGTTTAACTCCAGCATTGGTGTGGAATGGTTGGCTGATGTTTCCGTTGTGAAGAACTGAAAGTTCTGTATCCTCATACATCGCTCTAATTATTCGAATTATCTTCTGGGGTACTCTTTTGGTTCTTAGTGCTTTCCATATAGCCGTTCGCCTGATGGTATCAAACGCTTTCTTGAAGTCGACGAATAGTAGATACAGGGGGGTACACCATTCTATGGACTGTTCAATGATTATTCGTAAAGTGTTGGCCTGATCTACGCAGCTTCTATTCGGTCTGAAACCAGCTTGTTCGACTCGTAGTATGTTAAATTGGGTTTTGCAGGCCTCTACGTAATTTAAATTTACACCACTAAGAGAGTTCTACAGAGATCGAAACAAATGATAATTTGTAGATCCGATCCACATGGTTTATTAAAACTTCTCAGCTAAGCTCTTTTACTTTCTGCCGGGTCATCAAAGATGTATGTAGTTTGGCGTTATCATGATAGAATACAATAACTTTTTTGAATTCTTTGATTCAATAATTGTTGATAGTAGAGATTAGAATCAATCTTTCAACCACGTTGTAGAAACTCATAACGAACATTTTCCTTTCCGTCTTATCAGACTCACTGCATTTTCTTTCTTGGTGTCAATCCTGGCTTTGATATCGTCTTAGTAGCTTCAATGTGACAGTAAAAATTGTTGTATATGGATTTAATTCGATTAGTTACACAAGTTTACAAAAAAATATATTTTTTTTTGTACATGAAATGAAACATATTTTTTTAAGAAGGGCTATCAACGGTAGTTAATTACCACTTTTCGTTTGTTCACCTATTCGTCACAGTTTTATGATAGACAAGTTTAAATTTTCGCCTACATACTGTAGTACTTAAGCAGTTGACATCAAGTAAATTCAAATTCGAATTGAGTTCTTGATACACAGAATACTTAAAATTAGTTATATAAAGCTTTCAGAGATATATTTTTTGTTGTTAAACCAATTGTATTACACATAAACAAAATATTCTTTGCTGATATAAAAATATGTTAATCAATACAAATTTGGAATTGTACTTAGTTTTGTAATTGTAATTGTAAAAAATTAATATTTGGTTTATTAAATAAAATATCGTCTAAAGCGTGTAAAGTTAACCCAAATCGGTTTTGCTTTGTTTGCGGTAAAGTTGTTTATGCCAGGCAAGTATTCTCTCTCACAAATGGATTCCTCATGTGATTTTTACAAATTGTACTCGGCACCTAGTATACCGGTAAAATAATATCTTTGAAGAATGGTAAATCAATGATCTGAAGGAGAATCTACTAACCACAGGAGATATTAAAAGTTTGTAAACTTTCTGAATCTAAATAAAAAGAAGGTATGTCTGTTGTCCTCAAGTTAATAAAATTTCTAATGATTTGAAATTTGAGAGTCTCTTAATCGGCTGCTTGGTACTTTTTTAAATTTGTTGTTAATGAATTTTTATGATATAAAAAAATGAAGATTAAAAAGTTATAGTTGCTGATTAGCTGAAAAATTTTTAATGGATGGGTGTTATCATGTTCCTCAAAATTAATTTTTTACATTCACATTTGGAACAACTTTGTAAATATGAGTGACGAGCATAATGAATGGTTTCATCAAGATATAAAATTTTTTGACCGAAACTATCAAGGTTTTTGGCACGAGCATATATTGGTGAAGCGTCAAAAAAGAAACATATACGAACGTATTTAAAAAGAAGTAAATCCTTTAATTATTTGTTTATTTTTTTAAATATATGCTATTTTTACGTTTTTTATTTTTGATAAATCAGTAGCCCTATTCAGTAACTTTTTTTACAATAATCGTATTGTTTTTAACAGTAAATGACAGAATTGTCGATTTTGCTATTCAGTAACTTTTATTTACGATAATTCGATATAGGTTTGTCGTAAGTTGACGACAAAAATTTTTGTGTTGTGTATTTAATCGAAAAATCGTAAAATTTGTCGTAAAGTTTTTGGAAGCATTGGTAGCCGTAACGAATACAAGTAATTGTAGACATAAATAAAATTAATGAATAAACATTTTATTCAACTCATCTTATGCACAATTGCCAAAACATGCATCTATACCTCAAAATTAATTTTTTGTACAATTCTTCTTTGTGTTGTTCGTATTTTTTTTTTACGGAATTGCCTGTTGAAAAAAACAGTCGTCGACTATCGCTTAAGTGTACGTAGTGGAACACATAAACTTTACTGCAAACGACAAAAAATATCGACTTATTTTGCGATTGTCGTATCTTTAAAAGCTACTGAATCGCACTACAGGTATGTGATGGAAATTGAAAACGAAAGAAAATCGAAAAAAGTTGTGATGGCAACTTAATATTAGTTTTCAAATCGGTTTTGTTTCAAATCGAATTCGATTTCATTTTCCATTTTGTTCTATGAAAATTTCAACAAAAACAAGTGTGATAGAAAACGAAAATCGAATTGTTTTTACGTTTTCAAATCGAATAGGCAATGATTGGTGAAATGAAAACGATGAAATTTTTTTGCAATAAATTTCTTCAAAATGTTATTGAATCTTAAAAATAAGAATAAAAATGTTAAGTAATGACTCTATTACCCACTGAAAATTTCTTTCGTAAGAAATGCAATTAATTGCCAAAATTATTTCTTATTTCCTTTTTTATTAAATAGATAAAATATTTTATTAATAGATAAATAGCATTGGAATATAATTTTTTCCTCCTATAAGCTGGAGGAAACTATATCGCTGCTTTATTTAAACAAATGTACGAAAAGCAAAAAATTAATAGTGGATAATTTAGAAATTCCGATTGTTTGTCGCTAAATGTGTTGTATTAAGAAATTAAACAAAAAAATAAAATAAAAGAGAAAAAATAAAGTATTTTTACATAAATGATTTGAATTGCACCTTTCAAAAACATAATTTTTGATTGAAGGCAACGGCTACGTGGGGCAGTCAGAAATACCAATATAAACCAGATTTAAGGATGGCACTGTTGCCTTAGACACGAATAGACTTTTAATAATAGAGCAGGCCGCCCTACACCTGCCAAAACATATTCCGAGATGGGAGAGACGTACACACCGTCCACCATTTTCCTTGATTTGCCTAACATCGGATGGTGAACAGGGTCTCCTTGACAAATCCCATGTGATTTTTTTCCCAGCAGCTAAGGCGATTATAAAATGACAATTATCGAAAGACCAACCTGCAGACATTTGAGAATTCTTAGAAGTTTTTAAAGGCACAATACACTGATTTGCCTAACATCGGATGGTGAACAGGGTCCCCTTAATAAATCCCATGTGATTTTTTTCCCAGCAGCTAAGGCTATTATAAAATGACAATTATCGAAAGACCAATCTGCAAACATTTGAGCAATCTTAGAAGTTTTTAAAGACACAATACACTGTTGAGGCTTCACATTGTAAATGTAGACTACCCACCTCTCCTTGGCTGCCAGAACATTGTATGGCTCTTTTGAAATCCATTTCACCAACATGTCAGCCAATTACCAAAATGTTATCTGCATAATGTGATTGCATACTCCAGATATTGCAACTATGATCATCACTTAGAGAATCCAGAAATTCAAAAATGATAAATTTATATCTTTTGAAATGTTTAATAATTTATTTTTACCAAAGATTTGTCGTATGTGTGTATGAAATTTTAAATAAATAAATATAAAGTTGGTATTTTGTTATGAAACGCATTGAAATAAATTAAATATTGAAAATGAAATCGTTGCCATTTCTATCACATCTTCAGTTGATTCGTTCAATTTCAATTTCACATACCTGAATATCTCAAAAGTTTGACATATAGGACTTTTTTAGTTTTTTCCCATAGTTAGGGGAACCCCTATTCATGTTTTAACTAGTGTTATTTTTGTAGATTCACCTTTACATTGTAGTGCTGCCAATATTTCACTGCATTTATAGTGTGTCGAAAGCCTTTTTAAAAAACTACCTTAAGTTTGATGCATGATGAATTTTGTAATCTGTGATTAAAGAAAATCCGTAAAAACTTTAAAGGTTGAGGTGTAAAATAAAAAAAAAAAATAATTTAAACTTTTTTTTGTAATAAAAATGTAGTTTTTAACGGTTTATTTAAAAGAAAGTTGTCGTCGCCCACTTAAATTGTCATTTATTTAATTTCAAGCTTTTTGTTATATAAAACAATTTCATGCAATAATTGTTGTTTTAAAACAATTGAAACCTGTTAAAAACAAATTATTTTTAACACCCACTTGGCAAATGAATAATCGATTTTTTTCGTTTTAAACAGAATTACGAAATAAAAAAATGTCAAGTCCCTCTATGTGTTACCCTACACATCACTTGTTAAAGGTTGGCTCAGTGTTGTACAGTAGAACCAGGAAGATAAAAACAATATTCTTTAATAATGCTGAACCTTTCTTTAGAATGCGCTAAACATGAAAACAAACACAATATACCCACCACTACTACCCCTTATATTGTTATAGGCTATTGAAATTAAGATCAACAAGTTCAATGAGTTCAATTTGTTGTGTATTTACGACCACGTACGGGTATTCAATAATTTTCATACATTTCTTTATTTGTTTCTGTAAATATTTAAACAATGGCTATAATATATTGTTGTATATGCATATGAAAACCAGAATGTAAGACAAGCGAGACATTTAATAATTTACCGGTTGCTGTTGTTGGAAATTAAATGATTAAGTACTAAATATGTTTATGACAGAAGAAAATAAAAAGTGTCATTTTTTATAGATTCCACTAAAAAATATAATGATCATGACAATTTTTTATTTTGGTCTCAAATATTTACAAATTTTAGCAACGCAATTTTAATATATGCCACATACCTTCAGCTATTATTAAATAAGATAAAGTTTATAATAACCATGACCATGTAATTCTTAGGAATTAGTTTGCTTTCGAGATGAATCATATATATTATATATATCCAAACGTTCAATATAATGATAAATCATTCTTTGACAAGATTGGCGATATATTTTCAAATTTAGTGATAAATTTTCGCAAATAGGCGAAAAGGAGTATCTTTTGTCAAGACCACACAATAGCCAGGTTGGCGTTGTTATTTTTTTTTTTACGAGACGCGTTCCATATTGTTACGAGAATAAAAACGCCTAAATTGTAGGATTTTGGTATATTTTGTATCACGCTGTCAATGCCATACTTATTTGTATATCTGAAGCATTGTCAATCTCTGGGTAAGACAACCTTAAATGTTTAAAATTAACGGATAGAGGATATGAGATCATTTGAGACGTTTCCGGACTTTTCCAAACTGTAGGCAATTATGTATATAAGAAGACTGCTTTGGCTACGTAGCTTGTTATCGTTTGGCTGTCTTAAGATAAAGACGTATTAAAGCGGAAATAAAAGTGTTGTATAAACGTATAAAAGTTATAGCGGAGTAAATTAAAACTGTAAAACAACAAAATAAAGCGATGTTTATTTTATTTTAACGCAATTTTAACGAACTCAAACGTTTTAAAAAGGTTAAAACGTAACAATATTTTGCATTATATTTTTAATTTAGTCGTTCTTGAGATCTGCATAGATCTCCAACCCTTTAAGGTATTTAGAGTCCAACGATTTGAAAATCGGCTTTCGCAAGGGCCGTTCTACTGGTAACTAGCTGGCGGTTTTCGCCAAGAGATGGAACACATCCATTCATGGTTTTGGTAAGAGCAAAGTTGTGACCAAGGCGACCATAAGTAATATGGATATTGAAGAGTCAGATGCTCTTTATGTTCTGGGCATGAGAATTCATTGGGATGTTCATTGGAACGATAACTTATTTCGAGTGTCGGAAGAAGCGTTCAAGTTTCGCGGATTTTTAAGACGGTCTGATCTGCCTGATCTCTTAATATTTACAAGGACTATATCCAACCTAAGATGGCATGTATGGGCCGGTACTTCAAAATCTATTTTGGGGCTTCTCGACCGCGTACAGGAGAGAGCGAAGGTGCTTATTATTGACGGTAGGGTAGCCAACTTTTTTGATTCATTAGAGCATCGTCGCAATATGGCTTTTGTTTCTTTGTTTTATCGATACTATAACGGAATGTGTTCTGAAATAATAAAGTAATGAATTTCTCATAATAATATATTCTTATGTGGTACTCGTATTTCTCATAGAGCGCATTCCTTTGTAGTTGATTGTTCAGTGAATCGCACATCGCATTGCTTGTTTAAGGAACAATCTTCCTGTGGACGTCTTCCCTGCCGCTTACGACATGAGCTAATTTAAATCGAACGTCCATAAACATTACTTTCTCTATCTGCTTTCCCACAATCTATTTTTTTAGTGCCTGCACAATGAACTGCATCAGTAGGGGTTATCCCCTGAGTGCTGGTCTCAAGAGAACAAAAAAAAAAAAAAATGAAATAAAAAATAAAAGGTTTCTGCAGTGATCGAAACAAATGATAATCTGAAGGTGCGAGATCCGGATTATATTGTAGATGCATCAAAACTACCCAGCCAAACTCATTCAGTTTCTGTCGGATCATCAAAGATATATGTGTAAAAAATTGCTTCGATTTCGTTAATTGTTGACAGTAGAGATCAGAATCAATCGATTGACCAAGTTGAAGAAGCTCGTAATGAAGAATTCCCCTCTAATCACACCGAACACACAGTATAATGTTTCTTGGTGTTAATTCTGGCTTTACCACCGTCTGCGAAGCTTTACCTTGTTTCTTCTATGATCTTTTTCGCCAGAGGTGGGTGTATTGCATTAAATTTAAAATTTATTATCGTTTCCATTACCAGTAAACGACTTAGCATTAATGCAGCAATATTGCAGCCATCACTAGTGGCAGATGGAAATAATTAACCACTAAATGAAACAATTTTAGTGGTAGTGGAAATTGGGTGCACTAAATGAAACGATTTTAGTTGTAGTGAAAATTTAGAGCGCTAAATAAACGATTTTAGCGATAGTGGAAATTTAGTGCAGTGTAAAAATAAAAATGAAATTATGATTTTTGTAATATAACTGTTATGGTCCTCCTGGTATAAACGCATGTCATCTTTAAAATATTATTTCTCTATTGTGGGAATTTGTATTTGTTTCTTTTTATCAGAGATGAATAAAGTTTTAAATAAAAATTGCCAAACTAAAGTAATGCGTTTTAAAATTTGTGATCAGTAGTAGGAATGTTCAGTAATCAGCAAAAATTTTACTGGTAATGCAAAACAAATTCATTATCAATAAACATTTATTTTTACTTCAATTTTATTCGTAATGCAGTGTCCATTTATGATTAACTTAAGCTGTGTATATATGTAATAGTATCATGTCTATGTATGAAAGTATATGACAGTACATCCCTTTATGAAAACGATAGTGGAACTGAGGCAGGGGAAATGAATTTGCATTCCACTATAGTGCCAATGAATTTCCAGTCTATAATTAGTGCACTAAATTACCACTACCACCAAAATCGCTTCACTGCTTTAAACACATAGACGACGGCAGGCTACACGACTACACAACTACAATTTCCATTAGCAGCATTTGTAGTCGTGTAGTCAGCTACTTAAATATATTGGAAACGACATCATAATAAGCAGCTGATCCAAAAAAAAAATTGACGTTTTTAAAATTTTAAATTACAATTGCAGCTTCTTGTAATGCGCATTTCTTTCTTTACTAGCGAGAGCCCGGAGTACTTTACTAGCCCTATATTTGTTATTTTTTTAACTATTATCTTAGTTATAATTTTTAACTTATTTTTTCATATTATGGCCCCATTCGGTTCAAGTTCAAATATTTAAGATAGCCAGTAGTTACTTCCAGAAAGTCACTGTAAAACTTTCAAGAAACGTATGGCAGCTACCACGCCCATTTATCCAATTCCGTTCACTTTTTGGCTGATGATTTGTATTGACTATGAATCTATTTGGGTCTCTGTTACCATTTTTAAGATATAGACAAATAAATATTACCTTTGTATGGGCGTGGCACCGCCAAGTTAAAATTTTTGAAATTTATGTAGCCTATAGTTCATTCCAGATATACAGAGAGATACTGTAAGAAATTCAAGAAAATTGGTTCATCCATTTAGCTGCCTATAAAGCACAAATTAACAAACAAACATTCATGCATACACACATTCATTTTTTTATATTAGACTATTACGAGTATAACGTAAGAACAAATACATTAATTTTTTAACACTATTGTTATCAATACCTTTTAGCATCTTAATTTTATACATATAAAAAATCTTTAAATTTAGTAAACAAACAAAATAGAAATTAGCCTTAGTTGGCTACAGCAGCAAAAGTAGTCGTGTAGGCGTGTAACTGTGTTGCTGCCAAAATAATCGTATTCATATAAACGTGTGTATTTTATGTTTTGTAACTTTTAGTCGGTAGCCTGCCGTTGTCTATGTGTTTAAAGCATTAGTACACTCAATTTCGACTATAACTGAATATCAGGGGCGATAATGCAATATTTTTTCCACTACCACTAAAAGTAGTGGAAAATGTAAACCAATGCAATAAACCCAACTCTGTTTTTCGCACATTATTATTGCAACTACGTTCATCGACCGTAATCGTTCGCTTCAGAAATGATTTGATTTCGTTCCGTTTTAGCAGAGTTAATCGCAATTGGAAATTCGTTACATTAATTGATGCCCAAACATCGAGCTATTGGTTGATAACTGTTTAGTAATGAATGCCTAGTTCTCCAGCAACGGTCACGCTGCTTATGTGCCAGTATTTCTAAATTTTTTCCATGATTTCATCTACTTTTTTTTAATGATTTTCCGATCAGAGTAAAGGGCATCTTTGATATCAAAATTATCAGATCGAAAATGTGCAAACCATTGCTCTGCTGTTTTTCTACTTATATTATAGTCTCCTTTAACTTTACAAATTCGTCAAGCAACCTGTCACGCATTCTTTCCTTTTCTACAATAGAAAATCAGATTATGATTTGCAATGTTGTTCCGAATGTTGTCTACTAATTTTTAAATAGGGTGATGCCTGAACAACGCTTCCAAATTATGCAAATTTATTTAGAAAATTATGGTTCTGAAATAAGGTTCGAAATAAGTATCGCACTTTTTGTTTAGCGGTAAAGCTCACTTTTGTTTGAATGGATACAAAACAATGGATACAAAAAGGGTACAAAAAAATGGATAAACAAAACTGCCGTATTTGGAGTGATGATACTACCTTGATTAAAAAGTTTTTGGAATAACGCCCGTGTGGCGGTCACATTGTACCATTTGAGTTTTTTTTTTTGATATTCGCGCTAAACCTTAGCGTCATAGCTTGACATTTGCAAAAGCTACTTAGCCGAGAGTACTCTTATCTCTATGTATGTTGGCGAATTTTTTGCAACACTGGGGTTATTCTGAAAACTTTTTGATCAAGTTAGTAATTCTCAAGTGTATGTTGAGACACCGTTACATCCAGAAAAACTGACTGTTTGGTGTACTTCATGGGCTGGTAGAATCATTTGTCCGTACTTCTCTTAAAACGATGCTGGTCAGAACGTTACAGTCAATGGTGACCGCTATAGGGCCCTGATTACTGACTTTTTCATTCATCAATTGAACAACCATGGTGTGCAGGAACAATGGTTTCAACAAGACGGCGCAAAATGTCACACAGTTCGTGCCACCATTTATTGAAGGAAACGTTTGGCCAACGCATAGTTTTGTACTGCAATTTCAAGCGAAATATGTGCATGTTCCAACGTGTCACTAATGAATTCTAAATGATATTGGATTAGTGACAAAAGTGTAAATTATGGAAAAAAAAAAATAAAAATTTTGTTTTTGTTTGTTAAAATATCAAATGTATTTAATTATTTATTTATTTTTTTATATATTTTTTGTTTGTTTTGGTTCTGTATAGTGTAGTCTAAAATGAATTTTATCATTTTGTTGTTTTCGTAGTTTTTTGCTTAATGCAATTAATATAAGAACAAAAAACACCCCCATAACTACAACAACTAGTGAAACAAAATACGAATTTGGCTTGTTTTTCTATATTTAAGAGTTATTGGATATTTTTATGATTGTTTGTTTTCGTTGATTTTGTATTCTTAACAAAAAATATTTTTAGAACATAAACAAGTTCATTAGAGGAGAACTTGTTATGGCAAAACTATTAAAAGATTATCTTTTAAAAACCTCTTAATCTCTTTAAAACTCAATTAAAATTTAAAGATTAAAAAAAATTGTTAATATTTAACCACAAAAATTGTATATGCACTACTATTGTTTTGCAATATCTAAAAATTCTAAATTATTTTCGAACATGACCTAAAATTGTTAAAATCTACTTTTATTTTATAAATGTTGCTTAACCCATTAATACAAAGTTATTCATTTTCATAGAGTTTTTGGTTTATGCTTTAAACACATAGACGACGGCAGACTACCGACTACAAACTACAAAAAATAAAATACACACTTTTATACCATATGAATACGATTATTTTGATAGCAACACAACTGGAAGTAACTACAGGCTATCTTAAATGCTTGAACTTAAACCGGATGGGACTCAAAACGAGTTAATCAAGATAATAGTTAAAGAAAATAACAAAGAAAGGGGTAGCGAAGCATGCTGGAAGTTGCTGTTATTGTAATTTTAAATTTTATTTATTTAAGTAGCTGACTACACAACTGCAAATGCTGCTAACGGCAATTGTAGTAGTGTAGTTGTGTAGCCTGCTATCGTCTATTTGTTTATAGCATTAGAGTATAAAATATAGGTGATAAAAAATTAAACATATTGCTCTGTACCATACAGGAAGAAAGGCTACAGGTAGGCCAAGTAGCCTGTTGTGATACCACAATGCATTATTGTTACCATTAAAGCCGGTATCACACCGAATTTATAATAATGTCGCTAAGTTTCCTAATATCTGTCTTCGACAGCTGCGCAAGTTTAGTACTCTTTCCTCTGCCCCATAACGCCGATCATGAACAAAGCAAGAATTGTTTCCTTCTTCTCTTTGTTCCTGTACGTGCAGAGAAATCATTAACCATGTGACCAGTTCAAGCCTGAGCGCTCAGTGTAGAATACCCAGTAAAGACACCGACAACTACGCTTAGTGTGTGTCTGGAGATTGAGCAGATTTTTCGTGCGCTTATGATCCAGCTTTGGTCAGATTTGCTGCACCATCTTGCCCGTCTTCAAAGCTGTCAATCACTCGCGAATTCGATGGTGGTGTCATGTCTTGTCTGTTCTTCAGCCCTATCGGAATATCAGTGTGAGCCGGTACCCATAGATTATGAACATTATACTGCTCAGGTAGATCTGCTGCTGTCTATAACTGTTCTTGAAGTCATCTTGTGAGGTCTTAAAGTTTTCACGGCCGCCTGGATATCCGAAGGTATGCTAACATCTCTCTTGGCGACGTTGCCCTTATCAATGATCATCAAAGCAGCTCTTATGTCTAATACCTCTGCCTAAAAAACGCTACAGTGGTCCGATAACGTTATCGATTGCGCTATATTTGCCAACTCCGTAAAGATACTTCCACCCACAATTCAGATTTCTTATTGAAGTGCATGGCACCATTCGTTCATTCCCTCCTCCCCCGTTGTCCTGAACTTCATAGAGAAGTCACAGTACGGTGCTGTGTAGTTCGCTTTCCTAAAATTTCCCAAACTAATCAGGGCCTTTGAGTGACCTACATTCGATTCGCTCCAATACATAGTCGGCCGTAGACGCTGACTTGTACTAGCAGCTGACCGCAGTACAGATCAGCGAAGATAAATGTAGGATCACCCCTATCGCAGATGTAGATGTAGTACGTAAAGCCCCTGCAGTGATAACAGCAGCGGACTAAGGTTAGCCGCCTTTCAAAGACATTTCCACCATACAAGGATCTAACAACAGCCTTGTAAATCCAGTGAGTCATCCTCGGTCTGAGACCCCATTTCTTTCTCAGTACTTTGTTGCACGTGTAGAGGCCAATGGAGGCCTTATTTACCCCGTTGGGTATACAGCTTTTTATCCAATATAAAGCCCAGAAATCGGGATTTTCTCCCAAACTACACCCAAATGCGTTCTGTTGTGATAACAAAGTTATTCGCATAGTCACTAGCAGTTCTTTCATCATTTTTCTAAGAAGGCAGCCATGGTCTACTCCCTTTATGCCGAGCGGTCTCAATACAGACAATTTAAATTTTTGTAGAAAATTTCATTAATAAATGTAAGTTTGTTTTTAGTATTCATTAGTATCATTCTGACTAGGCTCTATTGCAGGACGCATCGAACCATGTGTTTTATTATGCCGCTTCCGGTCTATAGTTTGTTTAGAAGATCTAATGAACACCAGCAGATATGAAATTATAACGGTGGACATGTCTCCCAATACGACCTAATGTCGCCCTAAACATTTCCATCTTAACCTATCACGAACCCCACATTTACACAATATGTTTTCCGCTATATCTGATGCCTGTGTGCATAGTCTACAAACATACACATCTATGACCGCCATCCTCTTGCTTTCTGTCCACAATGTCCGGTACGAAATTCCGTTAGCAAGTCCGGCCTGTCATACTTGAGAACCTCAAAGCATCGCCCAAATTGGAGAGACTGATCGCCGGTCTAGGGTGGCGAAGTCTCTTTGAGCATTCCAGTGTTCCAATTTCCCAATTCTTGGTTAGATCAAGGATGGTAGTAGGTAGTTCTGCACAGTAAGGCTACGGACCGATATAGGGTGTCACAGAACATTTTGTAACCAATGCATACGCTGCATCATTACCCTTTATCCCACAGTGTCCAGGTACCCTGTTTTTAGGAATTGTTAGAAATTTTAAACTTTCAATGCAACATTTTCAAAAAATCGAACTTTATTTCGATTTTTCGAACAAAAGTTTAAAACTTATTTATGGTTTTCCATTAAAATTTATATAAGAAATACTACGAATTATTTTTTTTTTATTAATATTTGAGAGATTTAACACTTTTACTAATTTTACTTGTATTAGGTATGAAATGAAAGTTATTGACGATAACGCCTTAGAGCATGCACCTTTTAAGAGCAGAGCTATTAATTTCAATTTATGGTCTTTTATTATGTATGACTTTGTATAGAATTTTTTAAAAATAATTTGTTTTTTTTTTTTTTTAATACAAATAAGTTATATTCTGAATATGGCAGCATATAGAAAAGATGTTCAAAAACTATTTTAGCGATTATGTACTAGCGACATACGAGTATAATAGCTATTTAAAACAATTTGTTTTATGGAAAAGGTTGTTAAACTTACAAGGCTATACATTTATTTTACACTAAAAATAATAAAAACAAACAGAAAAACAGTGTAATTATTTAAAAGTTACATGAACGATTTAATTTTTTTAAATACCATAGCATATGCTGGTGTAATAACAATTAAATTGATTTCAATTTAAAAACTATTTTATTAAGGTATAAAAATAAAAAAAATCTTACAAATAAAAATAATATTTAAATTTAAAGTTCATTTTTAATTTCAATACCTACACCCATACTATATACACATGAGTATTACAGACGTCTTACCTCCTTTTTTTGTTCTTTTTTTATTACATTTTTTTTTTTTTTTTTTGGAAACAAAGTACGTCAATAAAAATTTTAATTTTAATATTCATTAAACGTTTTCTGCATACAGAGTGTGTATATAAAAAAAAGCACAAAAATCGTTATAATGGTCTTACTGACTGACTACCTTTTTTTGTGAACAAATTTTATAACCCGCCAACCATAATGCTCGTAATAAATTCAAAATTTAAAATTAATTCTGAGGGCAAAAAATCACTTAAACGTAAATTGAAACCTGGCCAAATTATAGCCAGCTTTTAAAAGGGTTTTTTTTTATTAATAGAATAGCACCTCTTCAGCACGAACCATAAAGACGTTGCTGAAATTGTCTTTATATAAGAAAGCGTTACATGTTAACGCAATGTTTGTTAGATTTTAATCAAATATTTAATTAACATTTAGTTCTTACACGAAAAAATATAGATGATGATGTGTTGAGCATATGAATTAAGTCAAAAAATATATACATACATACACCATTTCCCTTCGAAAAACATATTGTTTTGTAAAGATACCAGGGAAAAACGACTTGACGAAGTATGGCAATTAAAGGGATATTACTCTGCTCAGTACAATATACGAGGGCGGATTGATATTGAAGCTACCTAAGTAAGAAAAAAACATTTTTTTTCAAAAACCGTTCATTTCTCAACATAGTCTCCTTTTAGCTCAATACACTTAGTAAGACGATTTTCCAACTCTTTTATATCATCTGAATAATACGATTTTGGGAACTCCTCAAAATACGCTTTAGTTTCGGTAATCACTTCTTCGTTTGAGATGAATCTTTTTCCTGCAAGCCATTTTTTCAAATTTGGAAACAGGAAAAAGTCACTAGGGCCTAAATCTGGACTATAAAGTGGATGATCAACCAATTCGAAGTGGATTTCTCGTAGTTTTAGCATCGTATCTAATGCTGTGTGAACCGGTGCGTTGTCTTGAAAAAAGAGCACTTTTTTCTTGTTTAAATGTAGTCGTTTTTCCTTGATTGCATCAACCAATTGATCCAATAATGCACTATAATACTCTCCTGTGATTGTGGATCCCTTTTCAAGATAATCGATGAGCAATATTCCGTGTGCATCCCAAAATACAGTGGCCAAAACCTTGCCAGCCGGTTTCGCTGTCTTCGCCTTCTTCGGATCACTTCCACCTGCTTCCACCCATTGCTTCGATTGATTTTTGGTTTCAGGTGTGTAGTGGTGGACCCACGTTTCATCAACAGTTATTAATCTACGCCAAAAATCAGCAGGATTATGCTTTATCATGCCCAAACACCGCTGTTAAGTGATCCGTCGAACTCGTTTTTGTTCAACACTGAGCAAACGCGGCACCCATCTTGCCGATAGCTTTTTCATATGCAAATGTTCATGCAAAATGTTGAACACACGTTCATATGATATGTTGACCATTTCAGCAATCTCACGTATTTTGATCCGGTGATCATTCATAACGATATCGAGGATTTTCTTGATATTTTCTTCAGTAACCAACTCTTTTGGCATTCCTGTTGATGGTATTGTTGCAGTGCTTGTTCGGCCACGTTTAAATTCAGCAATCCAATATTTTACCATATATTCTGACGGAGCCGATTCGCCGTAATGTTTATCAAGCTTTTCTTTTGTCGCTTTCGCCGTTTTGCCTTTCAAATAATAGTGTTTAATTACCACACGAAATCCACTTTTTTCCATTTTCCAAAAAACACAAAAGTTGCTCTTCAAACGACTACAACAAATAAACTAATCGATGAATTTGGCTAAAATTTTAACAGCTGACGTTTGACAGTTCGTAATTTCTAAGAAAGAAACATTTTTTGTGTTTGTGCTGCCATCTAGCGCTAGGTAGCTTCAATGTCAATCCGCCCTCGTAGAACATTATTGCTACTATAAAGAATAACAGATTACAGGGCATTGAGAAAACACTATGTGGCCTCATCGTAGCTGTGTTTACGCAAATAATTCAGGATGGGCAAATTTGAGGTAAGGAAATAAATTTACACTTATTTAGTAAAAAATTTGGAAATTTTAACTATGGAACGCTACACTCTTGAACAAAGTATTTTAATTGTGAAAATTTATTACCAAAATGGTGAAAATTTTACTCACTACGTAAAATTCGAGAAGCTTTTCCACGTAATTAGGCTCCGTCTGACACGACTGTGCGTAATTGATTTGCTGACAATAGATAAAAAAAATACGCTTGTAGTGGTCGTAGTGATGCAAACATAACCGCTGTACAGCAAAGTGTTAAGAATGAGCCTGGAACATCAACTCGTCGAGACGTTCGCAACAATTGGACATCACCAGAGGAACTTTGCGCAAAATTTTGCATAAAGAAATTCATCTTCACGCTTATAAAGTTCAACTTGTTCAAGAATTGAAGCCAGCCGACCATTGTTTGAGTCGAACGTTTGCGAATTGGCTGTTTGAAAAACTGAACGAAAACAACGCGTTTTTAAACAAAATTATCTTTAATGAAAATTTTCATATATGGGGCTCACAAAATCCACAAAAAGTCATGGAAAAGCCATTACATCCAAAGAAAATGACCATATGGCGCGGTTTGTGGTTAGGCGGCATCATCGGCCGGTAGTTTTTCGAAAATGAGCAAGAAATAGCCATCATAGTAAATTCTGTGGGCTATCAAACCATGATAACCAATTTTTTTGGCCACAATTGGCTAATGTTGACATAAGTGATCGTTGGTTTTAGCAGGATAGCGCCACAAGCCACACAGCCAGCCAAACAATTCAGTTATTGCATGAGAAATTTCCCGTTTACGTAATTTCTCGATTTGGCGATGTTAATTTGCCGCTTCGTTCTTGTGATTTAACGCTGCAGGATTATTTTCTCTGGGGCCATTTGAACGAACGGATTTACGTGAACAAACCTCATATAACTGACACTCTGAAAGATAAAATACGGCACTGCATTGACGAGATAAGCGAAGCTTTGTTGCAAAATGTGGCTAAATATTTTGTGGAAAGAGCGGACGTCTGCAGGCGTGCTAGAAGTGAACATTTGCCCGACATCATATTCCATTATTAATTCCCATATTTCTATTTTATATTGGTATGAATAAAACTGAATTTTTCTTAGAGTTTTGCGCCTTTCTTCTAACCCTTTTTTGGTAATATTCGAAAATTCGATATTTAGATTTTTTTTTTAAATTCTGACATATAGTCGAGTTCGGGTGAATAAGACGACCATAGCGCTTTTCATCTGTAAGAAGGCCGTAAGCAAGATATGGAGGCTCAAGTCTGCCATCACCTATAGGCTCTAACAGGCGTAGGATAACTACTACTACTCTACTTTACGGTGTTCAAATTTGGTGGACGGTGTGTAAGTATCTATGTCATTGTAAACTGATAGACAGGGTGCGCACTCCAACCGAAGCCTTATTTGCTATACATAACTGGCTTCCCACCGATCTTCTTCTGAAACAGATGGCTAAGTTAGTTACAGTACGGCTAAGTGCAGTAAACTCCTTGTCTAATCTGGACTATGAACACGCTGCGATTATTGAGGACACAGACATGTTCGGATCGATTACATGGTTTTTCATAATTTTCGCGATAAGAGATTTTTTTTCATTATATCCACGAGAGACTTATAATCTAACAAACAGGAGTTTCCTCAAAATGCCCTTGATGTCTACACTGGGCAGAGTGGGTTGTGGTATATTCATAAAGGATTCTTATAGGTTGTCTGACCACTGCAGTGTATTCCAGGCGGAGGTCATGACTTTAATGAGGGCTGCGCAATGCTTGTTTAATGACGGTAATTCCCTGAGAATCTCCTGATTTATTCAGACAATCGGGCTGCGATCAGATCTCTGCAAGCTTCACCTTGACGTCTATCCTCGTCAATTAATGCCACTGGCTTCTCATAGAAATCTTGGCTCAATCACTCTCATATGGGTTTTGGGACATAGAGATTTCGTGCTGACAAACTGGCCAGGGCGGGTAGTGAGCTCGATATTTTCGAACGAAGGTCTTTAATTGATGTCCCGATTGCCTCGGTTACGCTGCGTATTATCCGGTCCGTGTATGGCGATGCTCAATCTAGTTCGCGGCATGAGGGCACTTCTCACCCTAAGTCGCATGGCCATCCATTGCACAATTGCGATTCTCACGGGTCACTGCCTGATTGGGAAGCCGATAGACTAGGCATCTCTTCGCATGACTTTTGCAGGAGTTGCGGTTCTGAAGAAGAGGAGGAGACTGTTTTTCATCTCATATAGTTAGTGTCCAGCAATTGCTACCAGACGGCAAAAGTTTTTGCCCTCCTATTTCTTGTCATCTTTGACTGAACTTTCCAGAATAAAGATCACCGCAATTGCGAGATTTAATTTGGAATCAAGATGGTTTCTTATGGAGACTGTTGGATGCCCAGGTTAGCTTCTATACTTGTGGCATCACAATGGGCCAAATCTCCGGGCGTATGTGGAAGTCCATTGCCCTACCTAAAATAGTGGAGTTCTGTAGATTTTTTCTAAAGAAATCAATTATATATAGATTTATTATTAGTATTTTACAATAGAAAGAGGATTCCTAAGAACTAGCCGGAGGCGAAGTTGAACGAAATTGTCACTCTGATATTTTAATCGATGAATCATCATATCAATATGAAGCCTAAATTCGTATAAAATGATCATAAATGAAAAATTTTAATGAGGAATCCTCGTGACAATGACACAAACAAATGGATTTATGTATGACAACGTCATTCAATGTCATCATACTAAGGAAAGCAAAAATTTTGCGGCGTTTTCTGTCATGAGTCAACTTCATGCTGCAATTTAGTGACATTATCTGCTGTGTCTATAATTATTTGTATGGGAGGTACGTATTATATACACATATCCGATTATTATGCGACCACTTATTGGCTGATGATTTGTATTATTTATAAATCATTTTTACCAAATTCAGAAACTTCTACTTTTACTGTTCTCAAGATATACAAAAATGAATATTTATTATGTATTAGAGGCGGGGCTGGCAACCCTTGGGTTACCCAGTAAACCCGCCCGGATATTAATAGGTTTTATATTAAAAAAAGAAAACTCGGACGGGATGGTTTTTTTATTTAAATGTTTTCGTAGTGTATTTACAACAAAAATAATTAATATTGGTAGTACAAATTAATTCGGTCCGTTTTGTTTTAGCTCGAAAGAGATAATGAATTGAAAAATTTATCGATATATTCCCAACCTCTGAACCCCGAACTTCTCCAATTTTGAGGCGCTCTACTTCGAATCTGATTTTATATTTCTTCGAAAGAAGTGATTTGGTTACATGCCAAAAGATATTATATCCGTCGAAACAGCCAATAGTCAGAAGGTGCATTGTTTGGAGAATACGACGGGTGTGGCATTTCATCATTTCTAATAATTGTTTGGCAACTTTTGCGATGTGAGACCGAGCGTTGATATGAAAAATGAAAATTTTATCTGTTTGTCTGTCTGTATTTATATTCCGACCACTTTTCTCATAATGCACGGTTCAAACGAAGTAATTGCAGCCCTCTCCGATCACCGAGTTTTAGAAGTTCATAGTACACAATGCCGTCTTAATCCTACCAAGAATGAAAAATTGCATTTTAGATACTAAAACAACGTAATTGTACTAACAAGCAAAATATATTGTCGAGATGAACGAAATTTTGAAGCAGAAATAAAACACAAAAAAAAAAAAATCCATCAAAAAACCAAATAAAACCCTGTGGGTTGGATTTTATAAAAAACCCCGGGTTTTTGCCAACCCTGATTAGAGCCACCATGCTCATTTATCCAGCCCCGTTTATATTCGCTGCAAATCTTAAAATATGTGCTCTGAGTCGACGTGCCATATCTTATTCAAATACCTTTAACAGGAGAAGTGATAAAGGAATGACCACCTACAGCGCTGTTGAAAATTATTGACTTTTCTTTTTTCCTAAAACCTTCGCGAAGCAATTGCGAACAAAATTGCAGAAGGAAGTATCCAATTTGGAAGTATCCAGTCATTTTCAAGTTTTAAGCATCCGAACAAACCACAATCCATTTCTATGTATATAGATTTTTTAAATTGTAATTTCATTACGACCTTGACTTCATTAAAATAATTTTTTAAATTCCCCCAAAATTGTTATCTTTTCCAAAAATCAGTTCTGTTTTTTTTTAAAATAATTTTTAACAAAAATCTTCCAAAATACCCTCACCGTCATTAAATTTTAGTTCTTTAAAAAGCATATAATGATTTATAATATAAATCATTTTTGTCAAAAGATTTTATTTAAACATTTTAATCACGTGCTAGACTGCATGACTCTCTATATAAAGATAGAAAAAAAACAACAATTTAATGTTCGTTTTTTTCTTTTTTGTTTTCTTGCTGTTTCTTATCATAATAGACTCATAATTTTATGCAAATTTTAATAAATTTAACCGCAAAAAATTGTTTTTGTTAAAATCTCTAAAGAAAAAAAAAAATTAATTAATGCATAATAGGATTTTCTTGTCACTGCCCATTCAAAGTCCAAATAGAAGAAAAATAAAAATTTTTAAATTGTTAAATATTTTCAATTAAAATAAGTTTTCATTACGATGCGAGGGTTGTATACAAAGTAAATAACATATAATTATATTGAGAATACTAGTGTTTTGAAAAAGAAACATTCATACATATTTGTTTTTCTAAATTTTCTCTTTTGGTCGAATTTCGAAAAATCAAAATTTGTTTCGAATTTTCGAACATAATGTAAAAGTACTGAAATAGTGTTTCTATTGTTTAAGTTGTCTAAATAATTGAAAACTAAATGAAATTTTTATATTGAATTCGCTTTAAAGTGAGAAGAAAAACTGAGAAAAACTGAGAAAAACTGAATTTAATTTTAAAGTAGACGTTTGTTTAAATAATGTTTGACCAAAATCTCTTAACACTTTTTTATTTTATTTTCAAATTTGAAAACAGGAAATAGTCGCAAGTTATACTTCCTATTCTAATTCATGGATTTTGGCATTATCCACGAGTCGTACATTTAGGTTATTTTTGCTTAAAAAAAAAAAATAAATATTGAATTTAATAAATCTTAAAAATCTCAAGTCATCTGAGCCTAATGTTATATTAGCAATGGTCCTGAAGCAGTGTGCTTCAACGCCTGTACATGCTAATATAACGCCAATTCCCAAAAAGGGTGAGGCAAGCAACCCTGAAAGCTATTATTCAATAGCAATTTGTTCCGCACTTTAAAAAGTTATGGAGAGTATGATTAATCACCACCTTTCCGCAATCGCCGCTCTACTGATGTCCTGCTGGTGTTGCTTTTGGAAAAGTGGAGCAGGTCCGTTCATGGATTTGGCAAAACTCTGGATGTTTCCAAGGCGTTTGATAGAGTTTGGCTTGAGGCTCTCATATCGAAACATAATTTTTTTTGGTGTCGGTAGTCACTTCTCTCGATTTATATTGAGCTTATTTAAATATCGCACTATAAAAGCGATTATAGATGGGTTCTCATGAGCCCAGGATAAATTCAGTGGTACCCACACTATTTCTAATCCATTGTGGGTCACATCTTAATGTCAAGTTTTTTGCCCAACTTAATTTGACATTTCTTTGTTTCAGTGTATGACAACTTCAACCATGGAGAGGTACACAATTGAGCAGCGTGTTAAGATTGTTGAAGCCTTTTACGAAAATGCTTTTTGTGCACTTCGTGATTTTGTTGGTCAGTATAATTGACCACAATCGGGAGAATTGTGCGGAAATTTCAGCAAACTAGGTCTGTAGGTAATGTGGAAACATCTGTGCATGTTCGCCCAGTTCGTTTTGCGGAAAACATTGCTGTTGTTCGCGATAGTGTGGTAAAAGAGCCGTCAACCTCAACTCGTCGTCGTGCCCAACAATTAAACATCTCACGAACATCAATGATGCGTATTTTAATTAAGGATTTGAATTTACACGCTTACAAACTTCAATTGTCTCAAGAGCTGAAGTCTACTAACAAATCAAGCGGTCTACTGACCATTTCTTCAATACGCCGAATGGTTAGTTTAACAGATAGAGGGGACTTTACAAAGAAAGTCATCTTCAGCGACGAGGCACACTTTCATCTAAGTGGATTCCTTAACAATCAGAGTTGCAGTGATAGTTGAAATGCCGATACATAGACAAAGTGTGGCTGTGTGGTGCGGTTTATGGGCTGACATCATCGGGCCGTACTTTTTCGATAATAAGGTCGGCCAAGCAGTTATAGTGGATGGTGTTGACTATCAAGAGTATCTTGTGGCCAGAAATTGAGGATATGGACTTGGACGAATGTGGTTTCAACAGAAAGGTGCCACTATTTTACGCGAGAAATTCAATTGCCGTGTTATCTCATGTCGTGGCGATGTTAATTGAACGCCACGATCATGTGATTTGGGGCAAGAACAATTCAAGAGCTAAAAGATGAGATAATCCGGTACATTAACGATATTGAACCTCAATTATGTCTCAGGGTCAGTGAAAATATGGACCGACGCATAGAGATATGCCACCGAAACCGCGGTAAGCATTTGGCCGCTATTTTGTTTCACACATCATTGTCATAGATCTTTTTATCGCAATAAAAAATATTAAGATACATCTCTGAAAACTTTTTGTTTTATTTACAATTAACATCGTGCGTTTCTTTATTTCTTATGGACTTTCTTCTTCTCACTCCAAATCCTATCTACTCTTTCGCAGATGACAGCAACATTTGCCATTTTTTTGATCGTAGGTCGAATGACATGCCCACAAGTGACCACCTAATAAATATCTCCGAGTGGGGTCGTGCGAACGTGGTCGATTTTCATGCACGCCAGGTCCAATGTTGTTTTTTGACACATAATGAGTAATGTAGATACTGAAAAGTCAAATGCTCTTGACGTTCTGGTCATGATAATCCACTGCTACGTTCGTTAACGATCACATATTTTGAGTGTTGAAAGAAGCACTCAAGTGCCTCGGATTTTTAAGACGGTCACCCCATCTGATCTCCCATCTGATCCGATCTAAAGTGAAATACAACTCCCATATATGTGCTGGTACTTCAAAGTCAATTTTGGAATTTCTCGACCGCGTACAGGAGAGAGTGAAGGTGTTTATAAATAACGGTGGGGTAGCCAACTCTATTTATTAAAGCAGCGTCCATACTATAACGTAAAGTGTTCTGACGAAATAAGTAGATTAATTCCCGATAACCACATATTCTTACGTAGTACCCATATTTCTCGTAAAGCGCATCCCTTTGTAGTTGATTGCCTAGCACTGCACAACGCATTATAGGGAGAATTCTTACTTTAGTTGCACTGTTCACTTGTGGAACAATCTTCCCGCGAAAGTCTTTCCTGCCACTTACAACATGAGTAAACTTAAATCGAACGCGGTTTGACAAAAACCCGGGTATTTAAAAAATAAAACCCAACCCACCAGGTTTTATTGGTTTTTTGATGGGTATTATAACTGCTTCCGAATTTCGTTCAATTCGGCAATATTTCTTATTTGTCAGTAAAATTACGTTGTTTTGTTATTTATGATGCAATTTTGCACTCCTGGTCGGTCTGCTAAAGTAGAACCGTGCATTATGAAAAAAATGACCCGAATACAATATTAACTTTTTCTTTTGAATTACAACGCTCGGCCTTATGTAGCAAAAGTTACCAAACGATTGTCAGAAACGATCAATTGCCGCATTCACCGTATTCTCCGAACAATGGTCCCTCTGATTATTGGCTGTTTCGACGAATACAATATATTTTAGCATGTCAACGATTCACGGCTTTTTAAGAAATATTAGATCGGCTTCAAGGTTATATCGCCTCGGAAGACGAGAAGTTTTTCTAAAACAGGAGTCGGAAATTAGCTCAGAGGTTGGGAAAAGCAGTGATTTGATAAATTTTTATTTTGATACGTTTGTTAATTCCTTATAATTTTTATGCTAAAAATAAGGCACCAAATTATTTGTACGTCCAATACTTAAATTATACATTTTTTTGTTGTAAATAAACTATGAAACCTTTTAAATAAAGAACCCACCTGGGTTTTTTTTTTAATATAACACCCAGTTATACCCGGTTGGGTTTAATTGGGTTACCCATATATACTACTCTCTCTTTCCTTCTTCTTCGTATTTTCTTAGTACAAGCACAATGCACTACGTGAGTAGGGGTCATTACTTGAGTGCTGGTCTCAAATTGAAAAAAAAAACTCTGAATAATATTTTTTGAAAATCATTTTTTTCTTTTTCAATGACCGCGCATCCCTAAAAACATGTTTACACGAAGCAACCCGCAGCTTTGATTGTTTTTAGTTTTCGGCTTTGTGTTGTGATGCTTTCACGTTTCCTCCACAGTTTTAAAACGGCTAAAAGTATTCAAATACCACCTTGATCAAAAAGTTCCAGGAATTTATTCAGAAAACTAAAAACACAAGTATCGACTGCAACACACTTATGCCAGCGCTTGATCCAATACTCGAAACATATTTTATATGCAGTTTTCTGTATGTCAATCAATGTTTCCTGCTATTTTTCCATTATTTCTTATCGGCTGCTGAAATGCGTTCCCAGTAATGATTTTTTAACTCGATTGAACAGAAAGATGTCACAGGGAGCCAAATCAGGTGGCTGTTGGAGGGTATTTGTTGCACTTTTCGTCAAAAACTTTCGAATAATGATGGCACTGTGCGACGGTGCGTTATCATGGTGCAAAATCCACTAGTTTTCGGTTCACAATTCTGGTATCTTTCAGCGAACTGCTCCACGCAAACGTTTCATGTTAATTTCCATAACATTCCATGAAGGAACATGGGGATTTCTCTCAGTCAATGAGCTGCACCCGATTCTATTTTTAAACTCATTGAAAGGGACCTATAGTTTAACGCCGACTCCGAACGGCAAATGCATTTAAAGAAGTTTTCAATAGTAGTAATACCCATAACCAGTTACTAACTAATGTTATGAGGTGATACCGCTGTCGAAAAACTTTTTTCTTTTTTAAGATGGTCTGGCCTGGTATTGAACGACCTTCTGGTTGATAGGCGGGTGTCTTATCTACCATACTACAGCGGCAAACAAAACATCTTACTGTCTGTTTACTGTCTGGCCTTCTGGCAAAAGTTTATGATGCACTACACCGTTGTAATTCATGAAAAAAAAAAAATTGAAAATTGCAAATTCTCTTGCCTGATGTCTGGATTGCGTGTCGTACTCATAAACCCACGTCTCATCTTCAATAATGAATTAAGTCAGTGGTTTAACGTGAGTACCTGCCCTAGGACGTTACCTCACGGTGCCAAAGCACGAGTGAATACAATGCGTCCACCAACGCCCCCACCTATGATTAGAATCACCAGTGAGAACCAATTTAAAGCCATGTTATTTGGACATGACCTCACACCTTGGTGAGGTGCCGGAGACTATCTAAACTCCTACCGTCTTCAATAATGAATGTGGGATCGGATTCAGCCTTGCGACCTCAACACGGTTAAGATTGTAAAAATCGCTAACACACATGGAGATAGATGTACTTTTGGCTACGTAGCTTATGCAAATGTCAAGCTGTGACGCTAAGATTTAGTAGGAATGTCAACAATAGATGTACCAACATAACAAAAAAAAAAAAAAAAAAAAAAATCGGAACGATGGGACCGACACACTAAGGTTATTCCGGGAACTTTTTGATCAAGGTGGTATTGTTAGGTCGAGTGTGTGAAATAAAGAAATTTTCAAGCAAAATGTTATGTTACCGCTCGCTTGAGTTGCATATAACCTCGGTTTTCTCACGCTCTTTTATTCTTCGATCGTCCATGGATTCTATTGACTGTTTTTTGACGTGATAATCTCTTTAATGAGACCTTAATGTTTGGTGTCATTTGTGTAAGTCACTAGTTTTTTAACTAATGAAATTAAATCTTACCAGGTGTTCGCATATGATAACGACGGGAAATTCACGTTTTTCCATTTTCGTTAACATTAATAACTCAACGAGATTATTTTCCTTCAACAACATCCCATACAAATTTTCAACCTGCCCTTGTATTTAATAGTTTGTGGTTTTACTATCAAAGCTTTACGATCAGCCTATAACTGATATTAATCGAACTTATTGCTAATTTCTTAGAATTTGTTAGTTGTTAACAGAAAATTCCCTTTTTTAAAGTTATTAAATTTGTTTGCCATTTAAAAAAAACAACGTGCACTACTGCCAAATCAAACAAACTCTTTTCACTTGATCTCTTTTTATACAATCATTTTAATTGCACTTCTAGGATATTGACAGTAAGAAAAAAAAAAAAAAATACACAGAAAAAAACAAAAGAATCGTAATAAAATCATACTTTAAACTTTAAAAATTGTATTAATTTATCACGTTTTAACAATTTGCTATTTGAACAGCAGAAAAACTGTTCATTGAACGCTTTATCCATTGATCATGACGATGTTTAGTTCTCAAAAAAAAAAAAAAAAAAAAAAAAAAAAAAAAAAAAAAACAAAAACAAAACACACACACACCAGCAAATCTACATAAAATAGAATTATAAGTTACAAATCTGGTTCACAATTTTATAATTATTTTGCGGCTTTATTTTTATTTCTTATTTATAGAGACGCCAAAAAGAAAACAAAAAACAAACTTGTTTTTGTTTATAACATAGTAATTAATAATAATTTATTTTTTAATTTGTTAACTTAAAAAAAAAAAAAATAATAACTACTACACTTAGTTTTTTTTCTTTTTTAATTATATGACTTGTAGTTTTATTCAGAACATTTACAACTATTTTATTTATGATCTATTTTAATTTACATTTTTTTTTCTAAAAATAAATAAAAAAACAAATGAATACAACCTGGGGGTTAGTAGTATTCATAACAACTTCCTTACATTTTTACTGAGCACAACAAAAAAAAAAAAAAAAAAAAAAAAAAAAAAAAAAAAATTAAATTTTTCTCATTGATTTTTACAATAAATTTAAACTTTTAAGTCAAAATACAGGGTATTCCAATAATATATTTCATTTTCACTAGTCCACCATTTTATTAATAGTCATGAGAGACGAAAAAACAAACAGTTTTGAAAAAACGAACTGTTTTTTATCTCCTTCCACTGTCCATGAAAGATTACTTTAGAAGTTTCAACGTTTTAGTCAAAAGAAAAGTCCAGGTTTTGACTTAATCAATGCCGAGATACTCAGGAATTTATCATATAAGGCATTAACAAAGCTCACATCCATAATGAATGCATGGGTTGAACTCAAATTTATTCCAATGAGTTGGAAAGTTTCTGAAATAAAAATGATACTTAAGCCGGGAAAAAGTTCCAATACCGACCAATAAGTTATCTTCCTGTAATCGGAAAGCTGTTTGAAAAAATGAATTATTTTAAGTTATTGCAGATAAAGAATTAATACCTTCCCATCAGTTTGGATTTCGAGAAAAACATTCGACTATTGAACAAGTTCACCATATAGTACACACCATAGAAGAAGTAATAGAAAACAACGAAATTTGTTCGGCACAGGTATATGACAAAGTCTGGCATGAAGGTCTAATTTGTAAGCTCAAAACGATGCTGCCATACCAATTTATAGAGCTTTTGGAAACGGACATTAAAAACGGGTACTTCAGAGTAAGGCAAAATCAAGCATTTCCCAAGTATTAAGAAAATTGAAGCGGGCGTACCTCAAGGTAGCATTCTCGGGCTAGAGCTGCAAAACTATCGATAGTTGGCTGACTCGATAGTTTCGATAGTTTGCAAAAACCTATCTGTACTATCGGATTCTTTTAAGTGCTACTTGTGGCAACAATATTAGTGTTGAAACAAATAATAGGACACTTTACTTTTTTCCAGCATGACATAAAATTTGATGTATTGAAGTTTTTTGATGGAGGAGTAATCCTTATTATAGTGAAAATTGTTCAGATCATGAAGTGCTCCAAAACTAAAGTAATTAATAAAATCCAGTGAAAGAAAACTGCAGAAACTATGGGTCAAATGCAAAATCGTATGTTAGAACATATTTTAGTCACAATGCATACTCTATCTGAGTTTAATAAATAGAAATTTAAGAAACTGTGTCCCATGTAACTATAAAATTTTACAGATGGCTAACAACCTGCGTCGAAAAAATTTCTGCAAATGTGACTTTCACTACATTTACTAGCCTGCGTATTTACTCTTAGAATTTGACGATAGTATCGATAGTGATAAAAAACTATCGATGGTCAGCCAAAAAGAAAACAATCGATAGTATCGATATTTTGGAAACTGGTATGTCTGCAGTGTAAAGTATGTTTTGTATTTACTTTACACTGCAGACATAACAGTTTCCAATCGATAGTACTATCGATAGTATCGATGTTTTGGAAACTAGTATGTCTGCAGTGTAAAGTATGTTGATATGTCTGCAGTGTAAAGTATGTTTTGTATTTACTTTTGTATTTACAGTGTAAAGTATGTTTTGTATTTACTTTACACTGCAGACATACCAGTTTCCAAAACATCGATACTATCGATAGTACTATCGATTGTTTTCTTTTTGGCTGACCATCGATAGTTTTTTTTTTTATCCAAAAATAGTTTTTTATTCCAAAACATCCATAGTAGCCACTTTTGCTGACGACACTTATATCTTAGCGGATGGCACTAACGAGAATGATTCTAGTTTTAGTTTTTTTAGTTTTCGCTTGGACAGAGAACTGGAATATCAAGTTAAATGAAAGCAAGTCTGTTCATGTTGATTTTACAAATAGGAAAAAAACCATTGAAAAATTTCTCCATTACAGTTCCATTATCCATTATTATTAGGCCAAAAATAGCCCGTTTGTATTGTCATCCCCCTATATCCGGAACCATCCGAAACTCATAATAAAACCGCTAAACTTCCTGATGTCCGTACTATAGAGCTCCGTAAGCTCAGTCGCATGGTAGAAGCCACGGTGCCTCTTCTGCCATATAACGCCGGGTATGTGAACAGCAGCAAATGGAGAATTGTTTCTGTTATTGTGGAGGAGCCGCCTGGTATGAGTGTCTATTTTACAATGCCGACAATTACGCTGATTATGCTTCTTTGAAAATTCATCAGATCTTTTGTGCGCTTAAGATCCAGTTTTGGACAGATTTGTTGCGCCATATTGCCAATCACCGAAGTTGCCAATGCTGCGTTGACGAAGTCTATTATCTCATTGTAAATCATAAGCTTGCAAGTTTCCGTGTCTGGGTGTCATGCCTGGTCAGTTCATTAGCCCTACAGTTCTCCAGAATATCACTATGACCCGATACCCATGCAATATTAATGTCATACTGCTCCGCCATCTCGTAGAGAGATCTGCGGCAATCTATAACTGTTCTTGAGGTCAACATGTGCCGATACTTTCGTCTGAAAACCGCACAGTCGTCCGGTTACCTTATAGAATGCGTTATATTCTTCGCCCTACGATTTTCAAGTTTTAAAGAATTAGTAGTGAAATTTGAAAAAAGATGTTACGCCAGTATTTAAGGTATTTATACTTAAGAAGAAAATATAAAGTGAAAAAATACAACTCAGACGTTATTAGGGAAAAACATAATAATTGGCAGGAACATGTAACTACTAATACCAAATAGAAATGTAGAAACAAAGAAAGCGAAATAATAGTTAACTTTGTTGATTTATTGACATTTAAAAGCATTACAATTGTCGAAGGGCGCAAAGTGATAAAAAACGAAGATATTATTTGAGTTTTTATTCTCGAAAATGGCAAATCAAAAAGATATACATGTTTCAGTTTAAAATATGGTAGTAAGTCTCCAAAAGGAAAATAAAACATGAAAAAATTGCTAAGACAACCAAATTTAGTCGTGCTACTTTACAGATGATCATTAGAAATTATAAAAACAACAATAGTGCCGAAAATAAACCACGATCTGGCATACCTAAGAAGCTTTCGAGACGTGATGTTACCAATATTATATATATATATATACACACACAAAAATCGCGGTACACATCGAAAAATAATCCAATTAAATGGTTGCTCCACGAACAATAATAAAAGTTTTACATGACAATGGAATTCATAGCAGAATAGCACGCAAGAAGCCACTAATTTCAGTAAAGAAACGTTAACTTCGTCTCGAGTTTGCTAAAGCACATGTAGACAAGGGTATGGATTTTTTAATTGTGTTATATTTACCGACGAAAGTAATTATAACATTTTCGGAAGAGTTGGGCGTTCGAAAGTTTGGAGAAAACCAAACATTTCACTTGAGCCAACGTTATGGTTTGGGGCACTGTGGCATCAAATGAAGTGGCTCGTTTAGCTTTATTCGGTGGTAATATTGATCGCTACCATTATAAAATTAATTGGAACAAGTTCTGAGGCATCTGTTAATAGCTTGGGTCTGGGGGGCCAATCGATTTTCCAGTAATATAACGGCCCTAAACATACTGCGCGCTTTTTTCGAGACTGGCTTCGTTACTATGCTTCAAAACAGCTAAATTCACCAGAGACCTTTTTTACAAAAATATGGCATTAGTAACCGTGAAACAGTAAAAATGGGTCTAAAAATCACCCTCTGTTACAGAGAATTTGGTGACATTAATGCCGAGCCGTCTTCAAGCGGTTATTTTTTAGGTGGATCAACCAAATATTAAAATAAAAATTTAATTTTTTTATATATAAAATGTAGATTTTTTTCCACAAATTCTTAATATTTTTGTTATTGTTGTTTTTATTATGTAAAAGAATTATTTTTTTATTTTTTAAATAAACTTTTTTATTAATTCCTTAAATATTAATATAAACATATTTTTAATTTTCTTCACAAACTCTCTTAAACCTCTGAATCAAGGGGGGTATATAAACTTTTTTCCTTGACTATACCTCCGCTCACCATTCCACTTGGAGTCATCCTTCAAGATCTGCTCCAAATCATTAATAAAGTGCATCACACCATTCTCTCATTTCCTTCTGTCCGGAACTTAAGTGAGAAGTCATAGTGTGGTGTTGCAAAGTCTCCCAAACTTGTCAAGACCTTTGAGTGACCCACATTTGATTAGCTACACTGTCTATTCACCCGCATACCCTGATTTATACCAGCCGCTGATCACTTACAATAAAGGTTCAGCGAAGGTAGATGCATGATTATCACTATCGCTAATGCAATCGCCACTTGGCAGCCGCTTTAATAGGCTAAGGTTAGCCGCCTTGCAAAAAGATTCCCACCATACAAGGCAATGTAGATCAAAATAGGACTGACCACAGCCGTGCATATCCAGTGAGCCGTCTTCGGCCTGAGGCCAAATTTCCTCCCCAGCACTTTTTTGCAAGTGTAGAGGCCAATGAAGGCCTTTTTTACCATATTGTATATCTAACATCAGCCCTCGAAAATGAGCCGCCTCATTAAGATCGAGGCTCACCTTAATAGCCGAAAAGTTAAGGGTTTGTACCTCCTTTGTACATACCATTACGCCATAAACATAATCGTATATATCAATAAAATTTTGGTTTTCAGCCATAACTATGAAGTTATGATTTCCTACTTTCATTTATGATTTATATTTGATTTAAAATTATTTTTCCAACGGTCATCACTTATAATAAATATTTCTTTTCAATTCCTTATCAATTTTTAATAAAATCTTTTCCATTAAAAGCGGATTTACTTACAACCTAAACTCCTTTATGATGAAATATTTTATTTAGAAATTACTTTGATATTTTATCGCATATGTAATTTTACACTTCATTTGGATTTCTATAAAAAAATTAAATTTTTTTTTTTCATCGATGAACTTATGTAAACACGATTAAGATATAAATCATTCATTCACATGTTCAATAACACAAAAACATGCATTTAAACACTTAATTTTTTTCATTTAATTCTTTTTTTGTGTGTTTTTTTATTTTTCTCTAAATATTTCATATGCGTTGTGCTTTACACTAATTGTGGCTATTAAAGCTGTAGTATACGAATACGAGGTATTTCCCCTTTCCTAGAATTGTTGTGTGTTTTTTATAAAATCAAACACGTAAAATAAAGTTTTAACAATTCTTGGAGGTTTTACGAGAGTATCTATTGCAGGTAGAAAACATGTGTCTGGAGTATTAAAAAAATCCCAAGGAAAAATTATATGACAGTTGCCCACCAGCAGTGGCACTAGTTTTATTAGCACATGTTTATTGCATGATATTCACACCCAGTCTTATTTATGATACTATTAAAAGTAGAAAAAAAAAATGGCAGTGAAATGGACTGTTAAAGTTGTTTTTTTTTTTCTAATTAAAAGGTAAAATTAATACAAAATTTACATTTTTGTGTTATTTTGACAACAATGTTGCAAAAAGTCAATTTGACAAAAAAAAATTTATGAATAAAATGAAGCATGACATGAGTTTTCATAATATTTAATAATTACGTTACGTTACGTTTTAACCTTTTTAAAACGTTTGTGTTCGTTTAAATTGCGTTACAATAAATTAACACCAGTTTGTTGTTGTTACAGTTTTTTATTTACTACACTATAACTTTTATACAATTTATCTTAATACAACACTTTTATTTCCGCTTAAACACGTCTTTATCTTATGACAGCAAAACGACAACAAACTCCTCATCAAACGCAATGTGCCATCTTTTATAGCATTTCGTTATTATTATTATTCGAATGTTCTAGTAAAGATACAAGTCTTCTATTCATCCGGTAAATTCAAATGGTGTAAAATCATAATACATCATAGCACACCCTTACACATGCAGACGGCAGTATTCTAAAATAGTACACACAACTATGGCAAGACTTGACACAAACCAATAAAGGTTATTGCTAAAATCTCACAATAAGTCCCTGATGTGGTGAATTTCCTCTGCAACATTTTTATTTTCGTAACAATATTAATTTGTATTGTTTAATTTTTTTTTTTTTTTTTTTTGACACTCCTCCAGAGAGCATTTGGCCAAAGTGTTGTGGTGAAGATTCTTGCTAAGTGGTGTTAGTGATGCTTACTTAGCATTGTAATTGGTTATCATCGTCAGAGGTTAGCTGGAAAGTCAGAGGGCTTCTTTAATTTAAATTTTTTAATTAAATTTTTTCGCCATTAAGATCTCTTAAACATGTTGCTAATCTGACAACAGTATGTAGTTAAACTGACAACATTATGGGCTATGTTAAAAGTATGCATTGCCATAATAGATTTTTCAGAAGAATAGAGAAGGCGGTTCTGACAATACTTTCTGGTTAGTTTGACAATATTTATTTGCTTCTAACGTCATTATAATTATCATTCTGACCTGGCATACTTGCAGGACACTGCGGCACAGGTCCTACAGTTTGTTCAGCAGATCTGCTGCGTTCCTAATAAACACCAGCATGTCTCCCAATGAGACATGTCTCCTACCAAGAACCATACATTCACACATGGTGCGTAAAAAAATTCGTCAGGAGTTTCAAGCCCGGCGTGCCATACTTGATAACCTCAGAGCGACGTCCAAATTGCGTACTGATCACCGCCTTTGAGTGCCTAAGTGCCATTTAGGCATTACAGTGCTCCGAGCTTCTGGCAATTTCTCAATATAGAGTGTCACGGTTTTGTTGCCACTTATCCCACAGTGTCCTTGTTCCACAGGCTACTAAACCCTATTCCTAAGCGCCAGCCTTTGTAACTTACGGTACCAATATTTAACCAGTCTAGATGTCGATACGATTCGAGCCGTGTGTCCTAAAGGCTCTGGGCTGTCATAGTAATGGTTTGCTGCGTGTTTCAGACCGAAGTTGTGACTATCTACCATGCTGCGGAATTGATTCGGAGTGACGGTGCTCATGCGGCTGATATATTCCTCTCTGATAGCCAAGCTGCTATTATATCTTTTTCGAGTGTAATTTTCAGCTCCCAGCTCGGGATACTCTTAAGGCATTTTGGTGTCCATCACATAGGTCACAGGGACATTCCGGGTAATTGTGTAGCTGATAAGCTTGCTAAGGCGGGCACTCCTTCCGGACAGTCACCTATCTGTAATGGTTGGTGTACCGCTATCCTCCGTTCAACTGTCTATTAGGCATAGGTACTATTGGACGCTGATAGTTCCTGAGCAGAGAGAGAATCTTGCTATATGCTAGACTTACCTGGCATAGATTGGATGGTAGGCGCATCAATCAGTTATTTAAATCGTGGGGGCATCTCCTCTACTGTGTCTATCCTCACGGGAGATTGCATTATGAGTAGGCACGGGCAAAGTTTGCGCCTTCCGGCGAATGATTATATTGATTGAGAAAGAGGAGAGAGTGTCCGTCTCTAGCTAAACGTAGATTGCTCACATTTGGCTCGCTTTTTCTAGATACCGATGAGCTATCTATCTATCTATTGATAATCGATGTCAGGCTAATAGCCAGATTCTTACCCCAAACTAAGACCCCATTATATCATGAATCCCGCTCCACCCTGAATCTATTTCCAAATCACAGATCTAAAAGCATGATATCCAGGACCAAAATGGTTCTCCGACCACTCTGCGTAGAATGGACACACTACTCAACGCATTCTGAGGTCTCTGAAAAACTTTGCCGCCGAACATGCCGACATCGTCATAACATCGATATAAAGTAGTATCAAACCAATCAAAGCCTCCAAGACCGCTGTTGGAATTCCTCTTATTGCCCAATTTATAACGAGGCAGGCGAGTTCCTGAACCCTGCCTTATTTATTCATGGTGATAGCTTCCCTAGCCTTGCTTCTGATTAAAAAACTAATAAGCTTTTAAATTTGGACTAAAAAATTATGATAAATTTGATCACATAAAACATAAACGTTCTCACTTTTCTAATAACTTCACTATTTAATTGCTGTAGAATTTCTGTGGTTTATTATCGAAAGACTTGATGAAGTATTTTTCAGCTGCTGGCCAATTTTCTACGACCAAGTGACTTTTCAAGACAACGAAACAAATGCACAAGGTGCGTTCGATGGGTGACTCAAAACTACAAAGCCAAGTACAGATTATTTTATGGCGGGTCATAACAGATGTGCGTTGTCTGGAACTGTCACGATGGATCACAACACCTTTTTTCAATGGCTTTGTTAAAACAAACGTGTTCTGAGCACTAGAGATCAGAATTTATTATTTTCCAAGGATGTAACTCTTCTACTGAATAATTTCCAAATAAAACCACCACGCCCGATGGAAAAAACTGAAAACCGATTTAAATTCAGTGCATCAAAATCATTATATTAAATATAGTTTTATTTAAAGCGTTTTTTGTTGTATTTTTGTAATTTGGCAACGCTTAGTAGTTAAATTGACAACAATGCCTTCATCAAGAGAAACACCAGTTAAGCTATTATTTTTACAAAATAACAGCTGAAATAGAGGACTTTTTGAAATATTAGTTTTGTTCTTATTATTTTTATTTATTTTTAAGTACATGTTGAGTTCATTTACAAATTTCTGTCTTTGTAAGCGCTTTGACAGCATTTTGTTGTCAAGTTGACGTTTTTTAAATCATTTTTTATTGTTAAATAAATTATACTCGTGTAAAGCACAAAAATGACAGTGATCTTAAAAAATAATTAAAAAATAATATTTTTGTTATAAAAATAACTGCTTGTATTTTATAATTAAAACTTCTTTAAAATAAATTTCGTTATATAAGAGACTTCGAAAGGAAAATAAATGGCTAAGGAAGAAACGGAATAAGAAATGAAGCCATAATTGAATTATTTTAATGTCAACGCTTGATAAAAATTTATAGGTTAGCTACGTGTAAGTGTTACAAGTGCATTTTTGTTTTAAATTTCAAATGTGCAAACAAATCTTTATTATCTTTAATTGGCATCACTCGTTTCTTTTCTTTTCTGGACGGCCAAAAATATACTATAGCCATTAAAAAAAGAAACTCCAAATCGGGAACTAAATTTAGTTTAATTAAATCGTTGAAACGTTATAAAATATTCAGAAATCAAAGGAGGTAAAAGAAAGCAAATCTCGGCTGAAAAATGTCAGCCAAGTTATTGACCTGTCTGCCATGGTGTATGTGACTTAAAGCACGATTTCTATACACTTTATATTTACATATATATATATATATGTAAATATGAAATAAGAATATATTTATTTATATGTGCTTAATATTCTGTTTAAAATCTAATAACAGTTGTGGTGATTTTATTCATTTTTATTTTCTCGGCTTTTATGATTTTAAATGTGATTTTTTGAAAATTTTAAACTCAATAATATTGTAGTTGTTGCTGCTATTTCATATTAGCGTCATAAAATAAATTGTAAAACGTGCATTGTTTTAATAAAAACCAAATTTGTTATGAAAAAAAAAACAAACAAACAAACACAACAAAAATCATATAAGAAAAGTTCTCGTCTTTTTAGTTTTGATTTCAATTTATTGGTGGCATATGTAATAAGAAAAATCCCTGTACTCACTCTCGTTTGTGAAATGATTTGCAAAAGATTAATAACACAATTGTGCAATATTTGTAAAAAAAATTCAATTAAAATTCTTTAAATAATACATTTTTGTTTTATTTATTCATATAAGGTCTTTATCTGAAAGCGTAACGCCATAAATTTCACTTTTGTGAACTCGATTGGATCATTACTCTAAGGCACTCCTTTGATTGTTGTTTTCTTCTTCTTTTTTTAATAAAGATAATGTAAAAAATATGGCGCTATTTTCTTAATAAAACATTTAAAATGTCAATTAAGTAAAAAGTAAATTATAACACCATGTAATACTGAATAATAAATTGAAGAAATTATTAGAAAATTACACGAAATTAATAGTTAATTGTAAAGGGCTTGTGCTGAAAACAAAAACAATGTGTCATAAGAAAGTTCTAGAACAAATATATTACTTATGTAAAAAGTATTGCGAAATAGGATTTATTGAACTTATTACAAATTGTAGGTCAATTTCTTAAGAAAATTTTAAGAAAACTTATATTTCTTTATAGTCCTTTAAAAAAAAAAAAATACAAAATGTTATGGTAAACGTTACCGTCGATGTTCGAAAATTCGAACTTAATTTCGAATTTTCAAACTCTACAAAAATATGTTATTTGGAAAATAAATGCTTATAACAGGCTTCTTTTACGCAAATTTTTATTCAAAATCATTATTTACAAAACAAAAAATGGCATAAAGACAAGCACTATGGCTCGTTTTTAATTAAATTTACCATATTTAAAACAATTTGTAATAAAATCCTGTTTAAACATTATATTTTCAACTAATGTCCTCAAAAACATTAAAGTACTTTTTCGAAAATTCGAATTTATAATCGAACACATAAAACTATATTAATATCTGAAAAAATTTGAAAATTTGAATTTGGTGAATTTGCTTAGAAAGTGTATTGATTGCCATCGATTTTTGTTCATCGCTAGATATCTTAGCTAGAGTTGTGTTCCCTAGCTCTTTTAATGAACTATTTCACTTACAAAAAAAAAAACATGTGTGTAAAACAAAAATGTCATTAATATACACAACTCCTCGTTCGTTTATCGATTTTGCAATTTTCAATGTAATTGTTGTTCTCCACGTTGTTTTTGAACATGCACTTTATAGTTAGAGTCATTTCTCAGTGTATGCCCAATCCATCCATACATCCTCCCCCTTATCTCCGAAATAATGAGCGCTTTTTTCGTTGTCTGTCATAGCCTTTCATTGGATATTGTTCTTGACCACCAGATTTTTAAAATAAGACATCAATTAATTAAATAGTAATTTTCATTGAAATAAAAAAAAAAAAACATTTGAAGCTATGTTCGAAAATTCGATTTGTATTTAAACCGGGTCAAAATCAACAATATTTTTGTCTAACATTTATCTCATCCATGTATTAACCCCTTCGTAAGCTGTGTAGCTGTTCTTAACATGATTATTCTTAAGATCTAGTGCATTATTAATTTCCATCTAACAAGCAGTTTTAGTGCTATTCGTATATCTTAGTTATGTTCGAATATTAGGCAGTAGTACAAAAATGCTAAGGGTTATTATTAGAATGTTCCTTGTGAGCATCGCATCAGAATTGTAAATAATGCCTGGGTCCGTCGAGTGTACACAGACGAGTCGAAGTTATCGGAAGGGGTGGCGGTGTCTTTACTCCCTCAAATGAGTTGAGGGTATCCTTTGGACTGGTTGATGTACAAAGTATTCAGTGTTTTAATCAAGATCTATAAGGTTACTCAGGCTGTGATCAGGGCGCTCTCCTGTCTACTCGACAGGAGACCTAGAGATTATCTGGGTGAAGAGCCATCTGACACTCCAGGGAAGTGTGTGGCGGCCAGATGCAATGAAAGAGTCACTCCTCGGCAATGAAAAGATTGACCACCTGATTGGGATGCCACTTTCTCCATGCAGACTTCTGGTTCTGCGATACATGTGGGACAGGGCACAGCAAATATTGTTAAATGTTCTTTATCGAGAAAAAGTCAGGATTCTGTACGATCTGGCTCGTTCGGAGTCCATCACGCTGATGCTGCGACATAGGCTACGAATCTTGGTGGCTGTTACCACTAGGCACTGGGTGGCGCACGCTAGGAGACTGGGGCTACAATTCAATGACTACTGTAGGAGTTGCCAGGATGAGAAGGAGGAGGAGACTGTCAAACATTTCCTCTGTCAGTGTCCGAATTTTTGGGATATTAGCACTGTTTTCCTTGGCAGTCCTGTCGTACCGCTGTGATATGGTAGGTAAGACACTCGTTCAGAAGGTCTTCGGTTCAATACCAGGCGAGACCATCTAAAAAAAGAAAAAGTTTTTCAACAGCTGTAGCATCTCCTAACATTAGCTAGTAATTGGTTATGAATATTACTACTATTGAAAATTTCTCTAATGCATCCCAGTGAGCTGAACTCTGGCTACCCGTTGTAACTATCTAAGGGTTATTATCGCTTTAAAAAATATTGAAATACTTTTTTCCGAATGTCTTAGTTATGTTCCTGGCTCGGTTGCACATGTACACGAGCATCGGGGTATTCCCGCCTCTGACGTCACCATAAGCATTAGGATTAATTCAAAAGCGAGGAAATTGGGCGCCCCATATGAATTGAAGCCGATAGACGTTGAAAGGCGATTTTGCAGGTGGGAAATGATGCTTGAACGCTACAAAAAGAAGTTATTTTTGCATCGTATTGTTAATGGTAATGTAAAATGGATACATTACGATAACCCCAAGCTCAAAAAGTCATATGTAAGCCCGACCGGTTGGCTGGTTGCCAAATCAATGCCGAAGACGAATATCCATGACGCCAAGGTAATGCTCTGTATTTGGTGGGATCAGAGGGGTGTTTTCTATTAAGAGCTGTTGAAATCGGGTCAGAGGATCACAGGGGACCTGTACCGAACACAATTGATTCGTTTGAAGACAGCAATCAACGAAAAATGACCAGATTATTCGACCAGACACGAGACCATAATCTTCTGTCATGACAACGCTCGGCTACATGTTGCAAGACCGGTCAAAAACTATTTGAAAAACAAGGATTAGAAAGTTTTGGCTCACTCCCCTTATAGCCCAGACCTTGTCTCTTCTGACTACCATTTGTTTCGATCGATTCCATTACTTTACTTCAGACTATGATATTTACCTCAAAACCGGTCGCGGAATACGTATGCTACCAGAAAGATGGGAAAAACTAGTGTCAATAATGTATCAATTCATTTTGTTATTGCGCTGTTGGAAAATTTAATATCATACTCCAATTTTTAAAATTGAATCAAAACCAATCATATCATTTGTTTGTTCATTGTTTGTTTTGTTTGTTTCATTGTTTCTAAAAGGCATTTTTTTGTCGGTTGTAAATAACTTCCCTGATAATGCATCAAAATTAATGATTGATGATTCATTTTAAATCTACTCTAATGACGAAAAATAGTGAGAAGTCTTGTAGTTAATATTTTCGTTAAAAAAAATTACATTTTAAATCCTTAAGGTTCATAGTTTTTTGTATTACAGTTTAACGTAACATATTTTGTTGTTGCAAAACTGTTCTTAATAATATTGTTGTCGGCTATGCAGTGCTTATTTTGTCAAATGTGTTAATACAGGGATGTATAATTAATAGTGTCAAGTGATGCCAAACTTTAACAGTTAACGAGTAAACATCGTGTTTTTTATAGTAAAACAAGTAATTATTTTTTAAAAATCATTTTCTTTCATAACTATCGTCATTTGCATACATATAATTTCTGGAAGATGTTTCGTTGTCGGTTGCTTACTGCTGCAAAGCGTCGGTAATGCGGTGTTTGTTTATCAAGTGTATTAGTACAGGTTTTTTTCATATACAGAGTCAGATAACGTCAAATTTTATATACGTTGCATGGACCAAAATTGCAACTAATGAACCAAAATTCTACCAGGAGATAAAACATATCTCATCATTTGAGATGAAATTTCAATGATACCCTAGCAGGCACTAAGCGTTGTCGATTACCTTTTAAAGGACACTATGAATAATAACCTTACGCCAATAGAACAGCCATTGTTGAAAATATGGTAAAAAGAAGACTTTAAGTCTTAAGTCAAAACTCATAATTTGACTCAAAATATGAGATCGACCGATCTTCCTTTTACGGAATTATATCTCAAATTGAATAACGGTGATTTAAAGCCTATAAGTAACAATAACGAACCATTCAAAGTTCCCAGGCATCGGAATTGTATTTATGATGCCATTATTATGTTTCTTAATTTTACTCCACGTCAATTCTGAGTCCAAACATCGATGATTATACTAAAATTAATGAACATATTATTTCCATTTGTTAGTTGGAGAAAAAAAAAAGGATTAACTTTAGTTCTGATTGTATTCAACAGGAGGAAACAGACTATACTCCGTTGTACCAAGCAGAATTTTTAAGTACGTTAAGTACACCGTCTCACAAATTCATTTTAAAGTATCTTGATGCTAAACAGTGATTAATAAATTATATTTACAAGGTTAATCGTAAGACATTTGGGTGAGTACATCATTACTGCAAAAATTATTCCAATAAAACTGTACACCTTCTGATCTAAACCAACTGTCTTTTCGGATGATAAAAAAAATTCCTACACAAGTTGCCTTCGCTGACTATTAACAAGGCATAAGCCAAACTCTTCAAAAGGCAGGATTGTATTTACCAGTTTTTCTCCAGGACAGTTGTACGGAGATTTTCACGAGTGCGTCCGTTTAAAAGTGTTTTTGTTTCTGTTAAAGATTCGTACTGGCAAAAAGTAAAAATTAATCACGTCATAACCTCAAAGATTGTTTTTGAAGAAATATTATATGATTTTGTTAATATATTTTATAATAAAGTAAATTGCAGTCACCAATAATCGTATTTAATCGTCGTTGGCCAAACGACTTCAGCTCTGCGGCTGATAATGTGATCTTCAAAAACAGGGCGCAAAACATCGAGTGTAGCTTCGGCTGTGTGGACGTCCTGTTGAAATCAAATGTTGCTAAGATCCTCCTCTTCAATTTTTGTGAACAAAAATTCGTTCACCATGGCCCGATAACGATCGTCATTGACTGTAACGGCCACTCCTTGCTCATTTTCGAAGAAAAATGGCCCAATTATGCCTCTGGACCAAAATCCGCACCAAACAGTGACTCGTCTTGGGTGTATCGGCTTTTCAATATATGCGTGCGGGTTTTCTGTGCCCCAAATGCGACAATTTTGCTTGTTTACATACCCGCCAAGATCAAATAAGCTTCATCTGAAAATATTGTTATTTTTTGACAAAATCGGCATCTTCTGTAAGTCGATCGCAGGCCCTCTTGGCGAAGCGTTGTTCAAGCGTATACACAACCATATTCGTTCAGCGGAAGAATAAAACTAATTATCTGTCAAATCAGACATGAGCTAAGTGTTAACATTCACGAAATAAGCACTAGTTGAAAAAAAAAACGCTAGATTGCGGACCCTTTAGAAGTTTCTTCCTTTGTAAAATGAGTATTCAAAACTACCTACAAGAACTTGTCTTAAAAAATTAAAAAACACTTTTCATCAGGCCTGTCACAGAACCAAAAACTAGATCTATCGGAATTGAAAATACGGAACCAAAATAACTTCGTTCAGAATGTGTGACATGCCCTTCTAAGTTATTTTGTTTAAAGATTTTACTAGATGACCCGTGCGAATATTTCGCACCCCCTAATGGTAATTTTTGTAACAAAAGAAAGTGTTTTTTATAGCATTTTCGAAAATAAATTATTTGGCGTACCCTTTACAACATTTTAGCCAGATCTCAGCACTAAGAAGATCTAACGAGCTTAATAGCAAAGGGAGGTTAAACAAAACAATGTTGCCGTTAACTATTGTTTTGCATTGTGAAAACATCTGTCTGCAGTATTGCTTTGTATACTGCGTTTATGAAATCAGCCTACATTTTTGTTATTGTCGATATGTTTGAAAAATTCGAATTTCTTGATTGAATTTCTCTTTTATATTAAAGATTTAAAGATAACGCTTTTTCTTTAGCTTTTTCTTACCCCCCACATATTTTTAAAATTTTTTAAATGTTACAATTTAAATGTCTACAAAAATATAATTTTTTATTAATAATTTTTAAATAACGTTTTTTTTTTTTTTGGTAGGTGTTTAAAAACCAAACCATTTCAAACCAAAACCACAACATCATTAAAGACAAAATTTTTAAGAAAGAATGTCAATAATTAAGTGAAATGACCTAAAAAAGAAATAAAAATATTGAAAGAATTGGTGTTAAAAGCACTGTTATTAAAATGATAGGAAATAAAAAAAGAACGTAAAAAAAGAAACATGAATAAAATCTATTTTTCAATGCAATTCTCTTTGTGTTCTTTTATACAACTGAGATGGAATTTAAATATTTTTTTTTTTTTTGTAAGGAATATAACAATTTGCACAAACTCCTTTTATGGCTCTTATGGCAAGTCACCTTATGTAGTTTTTTTTAACCACATTCTTATTAAATTTAAAATATGCACTCAATTGACCCTCTCAAATACATTTTGACTTTAATTGGGTCTTAAAGCCTTTTTTAAAATATAATTAATTATTCGTTTATTTAATAAATATTTTAAAAATTTGAATTATGTTCTCAACTGTCACTATTTATTTCATTATAAATTTGTTACCAATTCATAATTGTCAGTGACATTGAATTTTTATTTTTATTTTATTTCAAGTTCCTTAAATACAAAAAAAAAAACCTCAAAACATTCTCTAATAATAATTCTAAACCATTTAAGACTTAAAGCTATATTCGTGCGTTTTAACTAAAAAGTGGCTTGACAAGCTGATTAATTTATAAAACAAAATAATTATTTACAAAAAAACAATAATAATAATAATATAATAATAAAAAAAAACAATAAAAATATTTTATTTTGTATGGCTTTGAGTATTGGTGGGGCACTAGAACACCATACTAGTACATTGCGGTTTATATTTTAGTAAATAAAAATTTTAAATATTAAAAAAAATAACAAGAACAACAACAAATATTGAGTAAAGTAGTAAAACCAAACATAGTAGTACTCGTATTCGAATAATATTTTATTTTTGTAGTGTTGAGTTGATCGCAGCCTTATTTTAAAACCCGGTATCAAACTTTGAGTAAAATATTTAAAATATTTTTTGCTTAAACCGTAGAAAAAATGAACAAAAAAATTGTCGATTTATACAAAATTGTCTTTTTTTCTCCGTCCTCCTCCAGGGAGCATATTGGCTTTCTACAAAGTATATATTGCTTTGTTTCAGTTTCTTTAATCAATTCGATATTTCAAGCTAAGTAGATGATTAATCCGCTGTAGCTTCCTCCATATGATTTTTTTGTGTAGTGGTGAAGATCCTTGGTAATTAGTGGTGATCTTTACTTTAGCATTGTAATTTTTTCCCAGCAGGTGGCGTTGTTTTTCCTGATCATTCGTTTGATGTTTGTCATCATCGCCAGAGGTATGCGAGAAGTGTCAGGGGGGCTTTTTTCTTTATTTTTTTTTAGATGGAGTTGTCTGGAGGGAAGAAATTGAAGCCTTTTCTTATTATTAAACATTCGAAATCACAATTAAAATTTGTTTTCGTCATGTCCTCTGCTGGGGCTCGAACCTGGGTCGTTCGTGTTGTTATGCTTGCGCTCTAACAACTACAACACGCCACCCCCAAAATTGTCTACATTTTTGTAAAAATATTTCTTATATTGTTTGGTGTCGGCATTTCATTGCTTGTTGTCGTGGCAACACGAAATTTTTAATTTAAACTTAACTAACACATGGGCTGAAAAGTCTGGGCCTAACAAATAAAACTTTTTTTTTTTTTTTTTTTTGTTTAAAATTAGTTTTATTCATCAACGTAATCTCCATCCATCCAGCGCCGCTCTAATATTTCACTACCACTTTTGTTGAACGATTTATCTTTTGTCTTAAAATAGACCTGAGTTTCAGCGATAACCTCTTCATTCGTGCGAAATTTCTTACCGGCGAGCGCTTTTTCGAAGTCTACGAACAGCCGATAGTCATTGGGGGCCAAATCAAGCAAATACGGTGGGTGTGGAAACAATTCTGAGTTCAATTCATGTAGTTTTGCCGTTGCCAACATCAACACGTCCTTGTATTTGGTCAACAGTAAGCAAACGCGACACCCACTTTGAACAGAGCTTTCTCTTAGACAAATGCTCATGCAATATAAAGCCAACACATTCTTTTGATATTTTTACGATGTCAATTAACTCACGCAATTTCACTCTTCGATCATTAAAATAGCAGAAGCTATCTACATACTCGACTGGCTGACCATGTAGCATGATGTCTTCCGTGCTCGTATTGTTTGTTCTCATGGCCTTGGTTTTCTTGATGTTTATCTCAAGACCAATACTACGAGCCAATCTTTCCAGGTCCTCCAGTTTCGACTGCATATTGGAACTCTTATGCGAGAGTAGACAAATGTCATCCGCATAGTCCAAGTCTTCGAGTTGGTGTCAGAGACTCCATGTGATCCTTCTACTTTTCGAACAGACTTTGCTTATTATTTCATCCAGCACGATGGTGAATAGCTGGAGTGATAGTGGGCATTTTTGTTTAACTCCAGCATTGGTGTGGAATGGTTGGCTGATGTTTCCGTTAAGAAGAACTGAAAGTTCTGCATCCTCTAATTATTCGAATTATCTTCTGGGGTACTCCTTTGGTTCTTAGTGCTTTTCATATAGCCGTTCGCCTGATGGTATCAAACGCTTTCTTGAAATCGACGAATAGTAGATACAGGGGGGTACACCATTCTATGGACTGTTCAATGATTATTCGTAAAGTGTTGGCCTGATCTACGCAGCTTCTATTCGGTCTGAAGCCAGCTTGTTCGTCTCGCAGTATGTTGCTATTCTGCTTTGAAGCCTCCCCTATATTATGACTGCAAGCATCTTATATATGGTGTTAATTAGAGTAATTCCTCTCCAATTATTACATTCTTTTAAGTCGCCACTTTTTGGTAACTTTACAATTATGCCTTTCTTCCACGTAGGAGGCAGCCTCTGCTCCTCCCATACTGATGTGATGTGAGGCAGTAGAAGTTCAGCTGTGGTTTGGATGTCAACCCGTAGAATTTCCGCTGGTAGTCCATCTTCGCCCGCCGCCTTTTTATTTTCCAATTTACCAATCGCCTCTTTTATTCCACTCAGATTGGGAGGGTTGCATGGTATTCTTAAACTGTTTTCCTCATCTATGTTCTCTACTGTTTCGCTGTGCTTAGTAGTGTTCGTGACGTTACTAATTTTATTGAAATGTTCTCTCCATCTCTGTGTTTGCGCATCATTGTTCGTTATTAGTGTACCATTATCAGCAACGGCTTGGTTCCTATTAAAGTTTTGATTAGTGAGATATTTAATCGTCTGGTGTAGTTTTCTCATATTATTCTGTCTGCTTCTTCTGCCGCTGTTGCCAGTCGTTCCAGGACCATTCTTCTGTCTCTTCTTGCAGCTTTCTTTACTTGTTTTGCCAGCTGATAGTATTGCTGCCTCAAGGTATTGTTGCTATTCAGCTGCAGTTTTAGTTCCCTTCTTTGAGAAACCAAGTTCCAAGTGTAATCTGATATCCAAACTCTTCTATTTGGTTGCACTACACCAAGTGTTTCCTCCGAGACTTGATTATATATTGCTTTGATATCTTCCAATGAGTAACGTTGGTTTGTTGGTAGCCGTTCACGGATTACCAAGGTTAATGCGTGCCTGGTTGCATCATTCTGGAGTTGTTGTAAGTAGAGCTGTTTTCGCCTTGTGTGCCTGATGGTGTTTCTTTGGCATTTCAATTTAATAAGCTCGTGGTCACTGCCGACGTCAGCTTCTCTCCCATTTCTGACATCCGATAAAGAGCTTCTCCATCTTCTGCTCACGCATATATGGTCTATCTGATTGTGCGCATTGCCGCTCGGGGATGTCCAGGTATACTTGTGTATTTTCTTATGCGGGAAGATGGAGTCACCTATGACTAGTTGAAATTTCTGGCACAATTCTATTAGTCGCTCTCCATTCTTATTCTTGACAACCGTGTGTTCCCATAGTGGACCGGCTGTTGGTATTGTCGCTACCTATCTTCGCGTTAAAGTCAGCTTCAGTAAAAGTGTCAGTTACAAGCTAAGCAGATGATTAGTATACTGCAGCCCGTTCTAGGATGATAGGGCTGCCATCTTATCGCCGCCTAGAAACGACGTCTCCATTGTATTGTATTGTGTAGTGGTGAGGATCCTTGCTAAGTATGTTGGTCGTGAGGATTCTTGCAAAGTGTGTTGGTGGTGATCCTTACTTAGCACTGCCGTTTTTCCCAGTAGGTGGCGTTTTTCCTGATCATTCTTGTGATGACTGTCATCGTCGCCAGAGGTAAAGCTGGAATGTCAGGAAGGCTTCTTTTGAATGTTTTGGCCCGGAGGGCTTGAAGTCTCTTAATGAAATACTCGAAAACCGCAATTACATTTTTCCCTCTGCCGGGGCTCGAGCTTGGGTTGTTTGAGTTGTCTGCCGACACTCTAACTACTACAACTCTGCCACGCCTTAAAACATCAGAAATTCTTGCTTCGTTAGCTGAAATTTTTATTAATGGTATTTCAGGTTCTGCCTCAACAGAAGCATGCCAAACAAACTCAAAAATTTGTTCCATTTCTCTTATTAATGTTAATGTTGTTTAGGGTCAAAATTCTGCGCCCCCAAAAGAATTCTTGTGTAGCCACATAAGTTCACCACATTAAATTGACGCTGCGAATAAAGCCAGTAATCATATTTGGTGAGAGTAATCATATTTCTGAGCCGAGGTAACTTGACAATCACACAGTACATGTTCAGATGTTTCAGCACAGGTAATGCAGAACCAATCATCCTCAACATTGCTCAAAAAATTGGTATGTAAGACCACGGCACCCAGTAAATAGACCCGTTAGTACCATGATATAGCTCTTATTGATACCCTTCTGAATCTACTGAGAGAATGCGTCCATTTCACTCGCTGTTAAAAATTTTAAAAATGTTTATAATTTTTTTGTTGTATTCACTTGTTTATAGACTATTGTATCTGGAAAAAAATTTCACTGAATTATCGTAAGATTTTCTAAAAAAGTTAGGCTTTTATTTTTCACAAAATAAATATCGAAAAAATCGGCAGACTTAACCGAACGAAAATTGCAATAAGAAACACAAAAATTTTTTACTTCAGTAAAATAAGGAGAAAAACTAATCTTAAGGCATAGAATTTCATTTTATATTACTTCGTTTAAAAATAGAATATCGTTAGACATGAGAAATGTGCTTTCAAATAGTTATGTTGTATACAAACAACAAATGCATGGAAGGGTTAAAATTAAAATGATAAATCAATTTTGGACACCCCTTATTTATTTATTCAAAAAGTTTTGCTGGGTTATTTATTAAAATATTTTATGTTCAAAGAAACAATTTCCATTCTTTTGAGGGGGGTCATTGAACATTTTTTTTCTTTGATAAAAAAATTTTAAAATCTTATTCAAACTTAGTGTTCGTTTTCTTTAAAATATGTTTAAATAATCATTTCTTATCAGTGTAGTTAACATTTTTTCAACAAAAGAATAGTAAACTTATTAGAGCTAAAACTGGACTTTTATGTGTCGTTGAAATTGTTGTTGTTTTAAAATGAATGAGTCTAAGCATTTTTGGCTTGTTTAATAAAAAACAAATAAGTTTTAAATTAAATTTCATTAAAATTCCTGTCACTTTCAATTGTTTTTTCTGTGCTTTTGTATGAGCTTTTCGTGCAACAACTGTTTAGAATTTTAGTGACAATGTTAATGACGAAATTATTTTTTATTTATTTAATTCATTTTTTTATTCAGTTTTTATTTTCAATAAAAAAAATAAATAAAATAAAAAAATATTTCCCCCAGGCCTTAAATAATATTAGTAATGGTTGCTTTTTATAATATCCATTGAATTTCCGGTGTTAAAACTTAGTTTACAAGATTGAATTTAAATTTAGACACACACCGGTGTGAGTCAGACTGTTGTTTTCTTTAATTAAAAACTAATAAATATAATTTTATGGACATTTAAAAAAATCTAATCGAAATATGCATATTTAAAAATTTTAATATTTCTTCTAATATTTAAAAAGTTTTCCGTAAAGTATGTTTCTTTCTAAACGATTTGACATGGTTTTGTAATATTCTTTAGAAATTAAAATTAATCATTTGTTTTTTTTTTCAATATTTTGTTTAAAATTACATTTAATTACCTAATAATTATGTAAACATTTATTTGAATAAAAAATGCCAAGATTTTTTATATTTTAATTTCCAGGGGGTCTTCTTCCCTTGCAAAAATTAATTAATTTTTAGTTCATTAATTGATTTCGTTATGATATCTTCTCAATAAGTCACGTGTTTCTTGAAGACTTTGCTTAAAACTTTTTATGAATTGTTAAAAATAGTATATATTTTTATTTTCTCAATAGCTTTTATAGGTTCAAATTATAATTTAAGTTAAATTAAAAAAAAAACTGGTTTCTAAACTTAAACTATTACTTTTTTGATATTCAAATGAAGTAATTAAAGTTTGAAAATATATCAAAAAAATATTTATTTATTTATTTATTTATTTACGCATCTTGTAACTTAGTCAAGTTAGCCTTCTTCAAGACAATCTCTCCTCCAATATTTAAAACTTAATTTAAATTCGATTATGGCTATGCTTTACACATATCAGATTTCAAAAAAATTAAATACAAAAATTAATTACCTATTGAATTACCATCTTAGACACTTATGTTGGGTGTCATTTGCGCTTACTTACTTTATATTACTTTTTAACCATTATCCTGTAAACACATAGATGGCGTCAGGCTACCGACTACAAAATACAAAAAATAAAGTACACCGGTATGTAAGGGGTGTTTTTTTATAGACGCATAGAACTTTAAGTTGCAATAAAACAACGATGGATTGATTATTCGATTGACATGAATTTTATTTATCCGAAAGATAATCTTGTGCCATTACATTTCAAATATGATTTCTGGCATACGACCGCCACGGTTGGCGCGGATGTAGTCCAATCTGGACGTTCAATTTTCGATGACTTTTTCCAACATTTGTGGCCGTATATCGGCAATAATACGGCGAATGTTGTCTTCCAAATGGTCAAGCGTTTGTGGCTTTACCGCATAGATCAATGATTTTACATAGTCCCACAGAAAGTAGTCTAGCGGTGTTAAATCACAAGATCTTGGAGGCCAATTCACAGGTCCAAAACGTGAAATTAGGCGGTCGCCAAAATATCTATTATGGCACGAGCTGTGTGACATGTTGCGCCGTCTTGTTGAAACCACATCTTCTGGACATCATGGTTATTCAATTCAAGAATGAAAAAGTTAGTAATCATGGCTCTATACCGATCACCATTGACTGTAGCGTTCTGGCCACCATCGTTTTTGAAAAAGTACGGACCAATGATTCTACCAGCCCATAAAGCTCACCTAACAATCAGTTTTTCTGGATATAACGGTGTTTCCACATACATTTGAGGATTACCTTCACTCCAAATGCGTTAGTTTTGTTTGTTGACGTGGCCATTCAACCAGAAGTGCGCTTCATCGCTAAACAAAATTCGCTTATGAAAATCGGGAACAACGGTAATCTCGTTTTGGACCCATTCGATGAATCTACGCCGGGCGTGAGTCTATTCATGATGAATTATCAAACCGAACTGAGAATAAATCACTTGACAGCTGTTAAATCGGTCGCCATCTTGGAAAGTAATACCAACTTAAAGTTCTATACCTCTATAAAATACACGCTTTATATATGTATACGATTACTTGATAGCAACACAGCTATAAGGCCACAAATCTACTTATACTGTTGATGCCAACTTAGGCTTATTTCTATTTTATTTGGCTACAAAATTAAAAAAATAATAGTGAATAAAAATTATTAAAATGCTTTGAAGTATTGGTAATCAAAAAGTGTTAAGAAATTAATGTTTTCTTTGCGTGCGTTATAATTTTCTTAAAATGTTGCACTTTGTTGCCCTTACTTTTTTGGGTGTTAATTTTTTACAAAATTTAATACAAACAAAGAGTGCTGTGTTTAGCTTTAAAAATGTTGCCCATAAAGATGTTTAATATTTCTTCATTTTTGACGACGTTTTATGGCCAAGAACAAATGAAGTGCAAAATTTGTTTGTCAGAATAGAAAACGCCATTATATATAAAAATGGATGTGTGTATGTACTACATTAATCAAAAAGTTTTCGAAATAACCCCCATGTGGCGGTCCCATCGTTAAGTTGTTACACCTGTTATTGATATCCCCGCTAAATCTTAGCGTCATAGCTTAACATTTGCAAAAGCTACGTAGCCAAGAGTACATCTATCTCATCTATTAGATACTTCCTGCAGTATATGCTCTGGTGATTCGATTTCTGCACTTCGGATGTTCATTTAACTTGTAATGATCGATTCAATGCTCTCTCTGGACATCCTTATGCAGGATTCAAATCTTTCTCTGTCATAGTTACCCAATAAAAGTTTAGATCAGTTCTGTCAGAGAAGAGTACCCGCCTCACATTATTCTCATTTCCGTTGAGTATGCTCTTCCAGGCGGCACTTCTCAGTCTACAAAAGGGTTCTGGCCCCACAAGTTCTCTTTCTTGCCAGTTCAGCGGCCTTTTATGCCCCGGAATTCCCACATGATCTGGGACCCAGCGTAAGCTGATCAAAAAATTCCCAAACTAGTGTTGTGTTAACCTCATAGGAGCCAACTGCTTGAATGCCGACTATCGTCATGGCTATATCCTGTCCTCTATATTTCCTCTCCATGTTAAATTGAGCACATCTCTAAATTGCATAAATTTCCGCCTGGAATAGGCTTGCGAATTTTCCCATAGGTTTCGAATATTCCTTCCGCGCCTTTACCACTTTATTTCCTTAACCCAACCGTGTACTACAGAAAGGTCCCTTTTCTAAAGGAATATGCAGCCATCCAACCCACCCAACCCCCTATTACTCAGTGTTGCCCTAAAAACATTTGTCAAGTCATGGAGTTTCCCGATCCTGTCCAAGTAGAGAGTAATCGACTACTCAGCTAACCCAGTTAACATGACCCCGTGCTCAACTCAACCCCCACTATCCTTGTCATGGTCTCTATGGCTCTATTTCTCACTGCCAAGTGCAGCGGACTAAAGTCCTATAGAACCTCGAGTGCAGCTGTGTGGCAAGTTGTCATTGCTAATGGACGCTAATAACTACCTTATTTAGCTCTGCCTGGATTGTTTTCAAACTCGTTCTTACCACCCATGCAGCGGCCATATATATAACAATCGGTCTGACCATCATGGCCAACTGACATCACCACCATTTAAACTAATTAACGGCCATCAAACGTTTGACGCAATAAATCGATTGTGGCATGAGATGTGTGGCAAGTTGCACCATCCTGCTGAAAACAAACATCATTCACATCAATAACAAGAGGGGCGGGCACACAAAAATCTGTTATCATGGTGCGATAAGTGTCTCCATTGTCCGTAATTGTTGCGAAATATGAAATATAGGCCGATGACTTCCGCTCCAGATGCCGCACCAAACAATCACTCGTAATGGATGCATTGACTCCTGTAAGATCACGTTTGGGTTTTCTGAGCCCCAAATACGGCAATTTTCCTTATTAACGTACCCACCAAGATGAAAATGAGCTTCATCCGAAAAGATGATTTTAAATGATGATAAATTTCTAATAAATCCCAAAGTTGCTCAAACGTAAATCGATTCATTTAGTTCAGTGGAGATAATATACTGAATCTTGTGACAGAATAGAATGACATAAGTATGGTCAGGTTCGAAATAATCGCTGGTTCAAAATTAAACCGATAGATAGCCCACCCAAGAGTGGACCAAAAGTTGGACGAGCTTTATTTATACGGCTAAAGATGTTCTTATTTTATGGGATATTGCTTGATTCATTACCGAGTCAAGCACACAGTTAAAGACGTTAATACGCAGCTCCGACATATACTCGAGTTAATGCTTATTCTGTTTATCTGTTAACATAGGCCCTTAAAGAATCTTATTAGCTTTACAGGTACACCCTTGCGTTCGATTTCATTTCACATGGCCGAGTGATTCAGGGTGTCAGAAGCTTTCTCGAAATCTATAAAAATCACATACAAATACGATTTCCATTTAACAGATTGCTCAATAATATAACCGACACAATATTTGTGAGCACGGACCGGTTTATTTCTTTCTAAGCTCATGAAGATAAGAAATTATCAGTCTTTCCTTCAATATGTGTGCTGTCACCTTGTTGATCATACTCAGAAGCGTAATGTTCATCAAATTTTTGCTCTCCATTAGGTCCACTTTTTTTTTTTTTTTGGTAAATTTACGATAATACTCTCAGCTATTTCCTCCGGAGAGAGCATCGTACGCTACAATTGGTCTATGTATAACAGGCTTAAGTATTTTGGCGCTCGTCATTGCGTCTATTTTCAAAAGCTTATTAAGATTAGACTGCAGAAATAGATCTATATAGTATGTTATCTAGTTTGATTAGGATAAGTTCGTACAATGAGGTTAAACTAAGAATATACACATTTTACTTGACCCAACGAGTGTAGCGTATAAAATAGTTTTCAAATATTTGTAGAAAATCTAGTTTTTCTTTTACTTTTACTTTATAAATAAATTCCTGTTTAAAATTTATGTTTTTATCTATTTCAAAATCTATTAAAATTCAATTAAATACTTCTAACAATCACTTGTATGTTGTGTGGTGTCATATTCACCACGGGTTGGCTCCAAATAGAATATTTGATATGAAACTTTTACTAAATCTTTTTTCTCTTTTTTTTAAAATAATTTATTTCTAATTAATTTTCAAATCAATTAATTATTCTACATTTAATAGGCATTCAATAAATTAATGCTATTAAGCGTAAAAACATTCTCTATTAGAATAAAAATTAAAAAAAAGATTTAATTTAATTAAACCTTCTATATGGAAACACTAATAATATTAGCGATTGGCAACTCGGATTTATGGTTAATTAAAAATTAAATGATTTGCTAGAAACACACACCACAGAATGCAACTGTAAAGTAAAATAAAAGTAAAGAATTTTTAATCATTTTTCTAGTACGATTATGATATAAACAAATTTGCAAAGATATAGAAAATAATTTTTAAATATTTGGCAACACTTAGCTAGGGTTATAGGGAAGTAATGAGAGACATTGTTCTTATTAGTTTTTAAAAATTTAAGGTTTAAAGAATATTACAAAATATTGTTGGCTAGGGATACAGTTTGATAGTTTCGGTACAATTATAAAGATGTTCAAATCCTCTTCAATTATTCCTCTAGTGTTGAAATGATAGTTTTTGTTATTGAACCATTTTTGTTGTTGGTGATTTAACTATCTAACTAATTCGTGCTATTGTTTTGACGCACGCAAAACAGCGGTTTTGTAACTTTAATATTTGGTTAAATTTGTTTTTCTTTGTTTTTGTCTTCTCTTATTAAAAGCAAGATATTATCGTTTTAAATTAATAAATCAAATTAAAATTCGAACAAGTTTTTCTATGTTATGAAGATATATGATAGTAAGTGCAAGCTCGTACATATGTTTTGTCCAATACTCTATAAAGGGTCCGCCAAATATTTTTTTTTTTTTTTTTGAAAATGCTATAAAAAAAACTACTGAATATTTTCTCAAATTTCTTTTTTTATTTGAAGGTACAATCCTTCCGGTTAATAATGGAAAATAATTTCATTCAAATGGCTGCCTCGGCTGGCCTACACGATCGGTCCAATTTTTAAGCACATTATCGATTGTGTGCATCTGTATTTCACCAATGGCTTCACGAATATTGTCCTTTAAAGCGTCAATTGTCTCTGGCTTGTTGGCGTAACACTTATCTTTGATGGCACCCCACAAATAATAGTTCAACGGTATCAAATCGCAGCTCCGAGGTGGCCAAACGACATCAGCTCTGCGGCTGATAATGCGATCGTCAAAAACAGGGCGCAAAACTTCGAGTGTAGCTTCGGCTGTGTGGCACATAGCGCCTTCCTGTTGAAACCAAATGTTGCTAATATCCTCCTCTTTAATTTTTGTGAACAAAAATTCGTTCAGCATGGCCCGATAACAGTCGCCATTGACTGTAACGGCCACTCCTTGCTCATTATCGAAGAAAAATTGCTCAATTATGCCTCTGGACCAAAATCCGCACCAAACAGTGACTGGTCTCGGGTCTATCGGCTTTTCAACGTATGCGTGCGGGTTTTCTGTGACCCAAATGCGACAATTTTGCTTGTTTACATACCCGCCAAGATGAAATTGAGCTTCATCTGAAAAGATGATTTTTTTTTGGCAAAATCATCATGATTTTCAAAGTAATGTCGCAATATATCCCAGCGTTGTTCAAGCGTATACACAACCATATTCGTTCAGCGGAAGGATAAAACTAATTATCTGTTAAATCAGACATGAGCTAAGTGTTACCATTCACGAAATAAGCACTAGTTGAAAAAAAACGATAGATGGCGGACCCTTTATCTTTTCAAACTCGTTGCAGTAGAATGCCAAGGGTTGGGATGCCAAGCTATTACAAGAGTTCCAATAAGTTTTACGTTGGTAGTTACCACCTCCTTGGCTTCTTCCGTCTTCGTGATCTTCCACAGATATGCGATAGAGTTCATGTTAGGGGAACTGCCAAGCCAAGGTAAAACTGAAATGTTTTTGTCCTCTAAAAATTTGTTACGGTTCTAGCTTTTTGACATGGTATACAATCGTGCATAAAAGCCTATCCTTTACTATTTAATAAACACTCTCTAAGAGTTGGCAATAGGCGAGATTGTAAAACTTATTGATTTGTTTTTTCATGGTTCCATCAGCGGTATGGAGTATCTCTACTCCCTTATTTCACAATACAAATCACACTTTACATTCACGGGACATTTTACCTTTCCCACGATGCAATCAGAGTGCAGTTTTTCACTTGACCGTTGCACGACAAAGCTTCTCTTTTCAGACGAAAAACATTAAATGGGTTTTAAAATTTGTAATAATAACACTATTTGATAGAATATATGAATTTTTTTGCGAATTTAGCTTATTTCAGTCTTCAATAGTGATTTGGTGGTGCACTCGTGCCCAGGAGAGATATTATTTCAACCGAAGTTTTTTTTTTACTGGAAAATGGCCTGTTAAGCCGTCCTCTGCAGATCTTCTTTGCACAGTTCTCTTAGCAACTGAAATGCCAGATTCTTGGGCCAACTGTGTTAACCGGTGTTGCCACTTGTTGTATAATTATACAAAATTCATACTATACTGAAAATTATGTGTTTTTTTTGCCAAAAATATTGTATAATTACTGTACTATTGTGATAACTATAAAAAAAATCAATCACATTATTTTCTAAATAGAAGTACATAACATTTTATCACCAATAGTAACCAGATGATCGGTAAAGAATTGCATTAAACGCGTTCTAGAGTAGTATGAAGTTTTCCGATCATATTTAAGATTGGAAGCTTTTTAAGATCCTTCTGAAGCAACTCAGTCCATGCTTTCTGCCTAGGGCGACATACCAACAAAAGTATATTTAAAATTCCCTTTGTACTCTTGATTTTCTAACAAATTTGATTTTAATTGTGCAATCAGATAAGATTAGGGGTGGCGTGGTGTAGTGGTTAGAGCGCACGCATAACAACACACGACCCAGGTTCGAGCCCCAGCAGAGGACATGACGAAGAAAAAATTTAGTTGAGGTTTCGAATGTTTAATAATAAAAAAAGGCTTCAACTTTACTCTAAAAAAAATAAAATAAAGAAAAAAGCCCCCCTGACCCTTCTTGCATACCTTTGGCGATGATGACAAACATCAGACGCCACCTACTGGGAAAAAATTACAATGCTAAAGTAAAGATCACCACTAATTAGCAAGCATCTTCACCACTACACAAAAAAATATCATATAGAGGAAGCTACAGCGGAATAATCATCTACTTAACTTGAACTATCAAATTGATTAAAGAAACTGAAACAAAGCGATAGATGCTTTGTGGAAAGCTAATATGCTCTCTAGAGGAGTGACGGAGAAAAAAAATCAGATAAATAGGTTATCAACACTAGACAATGTGTGGCGTGAACACATAGATGTCGAAATACCATATATTGGCCAAAAGTTCCTAAAATAAAGAAACCCTTTTTCAAAATTTTGCTTTCAATTTTAGTTAATGGTTGTGATAACGTTAGACACATGCTCTTTATTTCTATAGTAGTTTTCCGAATAAAACTACAAAAATGTGGAAAAATTGTAATTTTTTCAGTAAATGTGATTAACGTATGCAACTTCTAAATGTTGTCCAATCTTTTTAAAAACTGGTGTATGTACATATATAACTTTTATAATATCGAGACTTGGGGTATAATCAAAGTCAAATGACAAAACATTTTGGTAAAAATAAAACATTCTAATGTATATACATCTGAATATAGCCTATGTACATATGTATGTGAATTATTTCTCTGCTGACATGGAAGAGTAGCTTAAGTCGACTTAAGCTATTCTTAATTACCGGCACAAATTTGATGATAAATGTCTAGTTACGAAGAAGGGAACATCAAAAACGCCGAAAGTTTTTCAATACAAGTGTATTCTGTTAGATTTTTGCCAAAATTGTCTCTAAGTATGATAACTCTTTATCGGTAAGTAAGAATAGCTTAGATCGACTTAAGCTACTCTTGCATATAGGCACAGATTTATAAAGGTACGTTTTACATGCTTGTTTGAAAGTATTAAAAACTTCGTCTTTTTTTTATAAATATTTATTAAATAAAAATAATAGAATTTAAAAAATCTATTATTATTTTTTGTACTGTTTTACTTGGTTTTGTACTATTTTTGCCCTGTTTTCATATAATTTTTTACTTCATTAGTGGCAACACTGGTGTTAACATTCCTGCACTTTTTTTCGATTCTGTAGGCGGATATTTCGAGTTTTTCTGTCTGCAAGTGGTGTGGTAAAGCGTTTCACTGTTACCTTTCCTCTTTGAAGTAAATAAGGCTGTTTTTGATTCAATTTCTTTTTACTTCTATTAATAGCAGATTAAGTCAGACTTGCAATTTTTGCTATCTACCTTTGAGAGTGATTTTTATGCTGGAGAAGAGTTTTGATTTCAGTTTTTTTTCTAGTGGCAAATCATATCTTCGACCCATGCTAGGGGTCTAAAGGTATTGAAATAAATTAAAAATTTTTAAATTATGCTTAAAAAAACTACTTGTAATACCTACGGTTTAATAGTATTTTACAAAAACAATTAAAATAGCACTGTTTGAAATCATAAATTTACCCTCCTTATTTCGCTTCTTAATCCTCTGCGGCACCATCACTATTTAAAATTTTGTAGAAATCAAGTACACCTCTTAACTAACATAAATAATTAATATCTAAGTGTATTTAAAGCCACGTAACAATAAAATAATTATTTGTCCCTAATAATTTGGCAACCAGCTGTAATTGTGAAAATTATCTAGAAAAATTATAAAATTGTTTGTGTTTTCTTTGTTGTTGTTGTTAATAACTAAAGTTGCACTCCATATTTACCTATTTTTGTCATTACGTTGCCAACTTTAAATTTTTTTAATACAATATTATTTAAAATAAACTGAAATAATTTATTGAATGATGTCTCAATAACAGTTTTACCTAATTATTATGCCAAAATTGTGCTTTTGTGGTTTTTAGTTTAAATGTAGTCTTAATTTTGCCGTACACTATATTAAATTAACATAAATTAAGTTTTGTTTATTTCAACTGGGTTTTTCTGCTTGCGGTTTCTTTTCTTTCTTCTATATAAGGAGAAGAAGGAAATGATGGCAAGGAGAGTAGGAAACTTGTACTACCACAGTGGCGGTTGTTTTGCAAGTTTTGCGCGAATATTCTTAATAAGTACAGGATTCGTTAAGTTTATCGTGTGCCCATCCATACAATTATGGGTTATCCGTTGGTTACGTTTTTAAAATTTTAAAACTTTATGGTAATGACTGTTAAAAAAAAGAAAAAAAAAAACAAAACAAAACAATAACAACAAATATTGATGACAAATGAAATGATTGACTAACCGACTGACAACAACATCTGAGTCATTAAAAGCAAACTAATGCTGTTTTAATTTCAAATTTAAACATCTTTTTTTAGCGGGTTTATTTTCGGTATTCGTTTGGGTGTTACATTTTTATGCCGGTAAAAATTATATTTATAAAAAAAAATTTTTTTTAACCGTTAATTACAAGGCTCATATATTTGTTATAATGATCTTTATAAAAATGTAAATGACGCTGAGAAGAAAACTGTAAATGACATGATTTAAAATGCAAATATTTGATTACCGTAAAGCGTTGTCTTAAAGTAAATTTACTGCGTCATTTTACGTTCCTACCTGCATTTAGCACTGACGCTTTTTTGTGTATCGTGTTTTGTTTGAAATCCCTGGTCAATACTTTACTCCGTGCATGTATTTTTTAGCTGCTCTTTTTTGTTTAACAAAGAAATCTGTTTTAAAATAAAGGAAAGCATTATATTTAACCAATGATCTTAAATATTGGCTTTTATTTCCTACCCTGAAATGCTGGTTTAAAGACCGCACTTTTGGATAAAGTCTTCTTCAACAGGAACATTAACAAACTCTACTAAAACTTCTTAAAAAGGTGAAAGACCTTTAAGCAAATAAAAAATCAGTTTGAAACAAATCAAATATTTTGACTCATTTGAATATAATCTTCTTTCCTGGTTTAGAAATTATTTGGGTTGAGTCATGTCAAACACGTAGTTTAATACAATTTCTATTGAATTGTTTCTCAAATTATTTGTTTTCCTTCAAAACATCTATTTGTTCTTTAAAATTCATTAATATGCTAAAAAGGAAAAAATATTAAAAGACATTTCGCGTTGCCAATGTTATAGAAACTTGTCTTTATAAATTAATTTTCTGGCTTAAAAATTAAAATTAGTTTATTCAGTTATGCAAAACGTGTTTATTTTATTCGTGAACGGTTAATATAGTGTTGCCAACTTTTATTCTTTTTAAAACATGATTTAGGTTACATAAATTTCTTTATTTTATTTAAAACACTTAATTTATTATTTAATATCTTATTTATATTACTTTATTACTATTTACAGAAAATAATTTCGCATTGCCAATTTATTTTAGTATATCAGTTCAGTGGCACAAAAATATTGATTTATTTTGACAAAGCTCGTTTTCACTTAAACACATTAAATTTTCATAAAATTTTTGTTTTAAGAAATTTCGAGTTGCCAAATTTAAAAAAAGTTAAATTTTTGGCATTCACTGAACTTCTAAAAACGATACTACTTGCTTTAACATAAAATAGGCTTTATCATCAGTATATTTTATTGATATAAATTTCAAAATTTGGTTTTAAAAAATATGCGTTGCCAATTTTTCATAATTTTTGTGCCATTTAACAACAATTTATTTTTTTCTGTGTGTTTATGGTACTTTATAAAATATATAGAAATTCCTATAGCGTTATCAGTTTTCTTCTTTTCTTAAGTTACTATTTAATAATGATTTTTTTAACTGAATTTTTAAATAAATAAAAACAAAAATCGCGTTGCCAATTTTATTTTCAGTTTAATATTTATTTTTATTTATTTATTTTTTTTTTTAAACCGAAGTTAAATACTTAGCAAAATAACAGGTTTATTTATAAATTTGCCCAATTTACGTTTAATTAAAAATGCTGTATTGCCTACTTCTTAAAATAAGAGTTTTAAACGTTTTTTTTTTACAAAATTTATGAATTTTGTGTACCCACCCACCCACTGTTTAAGGTAGTAAACAATTAAATGACGAAATGTTTTAAGTAATATTGTTTATTTAAGAGTTTTCACAAATAAAATTCTTTAGAATTTGTATGGAATCATTTGTTTTTTTTAAATTGTTTAATAATGAGGTGAGCGTGTGTGCTTTCTTAATTATTTTTTTGTCATATTGTTTATCTTTTAATTTAAAATAAATTATTTTATGATTTCGTTTATTCATAACAATCATAACACAAACACTTGTAGGTGTAGACGTTTATTACTCAGGAACAATTTCTTATGAATTAGAAATGCGTTGTAAAGTTAGAATAATATAAAAACACACCGTGTATGGTTGAAAAGATAAACACAGAGGCTTTCGTTCATGAGAAAGCCACAAATTCATGACCGGAAACATGTAAAAAAGCCTTAATTAGGAAATTTTTATTTTGCGTTGAAAAACTTATTTATTACGAAACATTTTTGTGCGGAACAACACATCTTCTTTAAATGTAGGCGTTGAATGAATGGTCCAATAATTAATTCATATACAAAAATAAAACGTAAAAACGAATTAATTATTTAAAATAACAAAAGACTTAAAACACAAACCTATGAATGCAGTTTATTAACATATTCCAAGCTCTTGTTTTCTTTAAGATGCTCTCTGTTTTGAACACTCTCACTCTTTGCTTGTGTAAAAATTTCGTTAAGTTTTTGTACAAAAGCGAACATCAGCGCCAGTGTTGCCATATTTTTTTTTTAGAAAAACTGAAAATTTAAAAGAAAAAAACTGATTTTCAAATGAAAAACTGCACTTACTTAAAAAGTAAGAAAAAATAAAACCGAAAAATTAACCGAAAACGAGAGAAATTGAAATCGAGTAAACTTTTTAAAGACAAATCAATTCTAATGCACCAATTATTTTAATCAATTAAGTTATTTGAAAGGTAATTAAGTGAATTAATAAGAAAAAATATCAAAATCTTGTCTGATTTGAAAATTATAGCAATTTAAAGTTCTATGCGATTTCAATGTCACTCGATTCGGTTTACAAAACATACCCAATAGTCCATTTCACAAAAAATTAAGTGATATACATAAATGATATGATATGACATGCATGACTGTGTTCGAATTTGACACTTTTTTCCGACAAGCGGGGCCCCCAGCTAGAGCTGCAAAACTATCGATACTATCGGATTCTTTTAAGTGCTACTTGTGGCAACAATATTAGAATTTAAGTGAAAGGGAAAGAATTATAATAAATAGTGTTGAAACAAATAATAGAGATTGAAGATTTTTGTGGAAAAGTAAAGCGAAAATTGTTCAGACCATGAAGTGCTCCAAAAATAAACTAATTAATAAGATCCAGTGAAAAAAACTGCAGAGGCTTTTGATTCGTACTTCAAAGATTAATCCCTTCAAGTTATCTAAAAGCCTCAAAAATGAACTTATTTTCTATTGCAAGTCGCACAATGAGAAAAAAAACTTATGGAATCTAGACTTATGGGTAAGAGTCATCGAAATGTATCATTTCTTAGCAAACGGAAGCAACACCTGCACCGTAATAGTTAGAAAAACATGCTGTGCTTTGACGAAATGAAGATTTATTTGTTTGGGTCAAATGCAAAATCGTATGTACGACGATATTTTAGTTATGACACATACTTTAATTAAGTTTAATAAATGGAACTTAAGAAACTATTCAACTGTGTCCTTATGTAACTATAAAAGTTTACCGACGGCTAACAACCTGTGTAAACAATTTTTGCAAATGTGACTTTGACTACATTTAGTGACCTCCATATTTACTCTTAGAATTTGACGATAGTATCGATAGTAAAAAAAAAAAACTATCGATGGTCAGCCAAAAACAAAACTATTGATAGTACTATCGATTGTTTTGGAGCTCTACTCCCAGCGGATAGAGTTCTCTGAATCTAGTGGTCCTGACCGTTTTTTATGTTAGCTCTTGTTTTCGAAATATAGGGTTATTTGGAAAATGGTAGAGGTTACCCAACACATATTCGCGTAACACAAAATCGGTTCAGTTTAATGAATAAACTAAAAAATTTGGAATTCTACAATAAAATTGTCTGATTTGACAGATAATTAGTTTTATCCTTCCGCTGAACGAATATGGTTGTGTATACGCTTGAACAACGCTGGGAATCTGGGCCTGCGATCGACTTACAGAAGAAAAAAAAAAACAAAAAATAATCGTCTTCAGATGAAGCTCATTTTGATCTTGGCGGGTATGTAAACAAGCAAAATTGTCGCATTTGGGGCACAGAAAATCTGCACGCATACATTGAAAAGCCGATACACCCAAGACGAGTCACGATGCGGATTTTAGTCCAGAGGCATAATTGGGCCATTTTCTTCGAAAATGAGCAAGGAGTGGCCGTTACAGTCAATGGCGATCGTTATCGGGCCATATTGAACGAATTTTTGTTCGCAAAAATTGAAGAGGAGGATATTAGCAACATTTGGTTTCAACAGGACGGCGCTACGTGCCATACAGGCGAAGCTACACTCTATGTTTTGCGCCCTGTTTTTGAAGATCGCATTATCAGCCGCAGAGCTGATGTCGTTTGGCCACCTCGGAGCTGCGATTTGACTCCATTGGACTATTTTATGTGGGGTGCCGTCAAAGATAAGTGTTACGCCAACAAGCCAGAGACAATTGACGCTTTAAAGGACAATATTCTTGAAGCCATTGGTGAAATACAGCTGCACACAATCGATAATGTGCTTAAAAATTGGACCGATCGTGTAGGCTACTGCATGGCCAGCCCAGGCAGCCATTTGAATGAAATTATTTTCCATTATTAACCGGAAGGATTGTACCTTCAAATAAAAAAAGAAATTTGAGAAAATATTCTGTAGTTTTTTTTATAGCAATTTAAAAAAAAAAAAATTATTTGGCGGACCCTTTATTAAGCAAATGTGATGAAATTCTTACTTTAGAAATTGTAATTAATAAACAAGATTAAAATTAAAAAACTAAAACGTTAAAAACTGAAAAATCTGCACAATTAACAGAAAAACTGATTTTTTAAACAAAAAACTTCAAAACTGCTCAATGCTTCAAAAAACTGCAAAATATAGATAAATCTGCACATATGGCAACACTGATCAGAGCATAAAACAACAATGAGGTTTGTGTCTTAAGTCTTTTGTATTGATAACAACGCATTTTTAGTGATAGCCTAACATTATTAGTAAAGTTTGTGTCTCAAGTCTTTTGCTTTTGTTATTAGCAAAACCCAGTATACATTTTTCTTTGCTAATAATGAATTCCCTTATTTTTTTTTTAAAATATTAACACACCCCTGTTTATTAACAACAAAAATTAAATTATTTAATTATTTTATAATAAATAATAAGTAATAATTTATATTCATCGGGCTTTTCATTAATTTGTTTAAAGTACAGTGGTACGCATTAAGAAAAAAATCAACTGTAAAACGTCAATGTTTTTTTATCTCTTGAATTAATTTTATAACTCACGCACGTAATAATTGTGTTATTATTTTTAGTTTTATTAAGCGTTTGCTTAATTTATTTTTCTCTTAAGTTAGTTGATTAACTCATTACTTGAGTAATAATGGGAATAATAATTCAAAAGTATAACAATCTAGCGATTTAAATGGCTTTTGTATTAAAAACCTTCATTGCTATTTTTAAAGTTTTTCATGAGATTTTTTAAATTTTTTAACATATTTCCACATATATTTTTATTGATTTAAATGTTAAATATGTTTTGCTTAAAAATATCTTTAAATTGTATTAAAAAAGCGTATTCTATGTAGCAGTGTATTAAAAAAATAACGTTTTTAGTTTATTAAAACGCTTTTAATTTGTAAATTACACAGCCAACACTTTTATTACGGTTTAGCTTTGAGTAATTGCTTAAAAAATGTAAGACAGAGAGAAAGAGAGCACATACCTATAAAAATACTCTTAATACGCCTAAGTACTGTGAGAGTGAGAGGTAGTAACACTTGTTTGGCTTTTGTTTACGTTTTTTAGCTGTGCATGTGTATGTGTGTGTGTGTGTGTGTGTGTGCGTATTGCTTTTTGCACATCTTGTAGGTTTTGTTTTTGCATATGATTTAAAAACAAATGTAAGCGTTGAAACTGGATTCATTTACGTTCATACAGTCGAAGTGCTGAGAAGTGTTCTTAACTCTGGTTTTTTGTGCTAAAGAAAAACGCGCGATTTAAAGAAACAATTATTAAAGAAAAAAATATTGTTAAACTAGTAAAAAATTGAAAGAAAAAAGATTTAAATGGTATCGTTCGCTTAAAATATTATTAAAAATTGAAAGAAAATCATAATAAAATATCATTGAAGTCACGAACCAATTTGTTTTTCTACATTAATAAAAGTAAAAAAAATATATTTTAAAATTGAAGTTGAACAAGTTTCCAAATAAAGTGAAAATTGTGTGTTTAATTTTTTCTCAGTGTTTTGTATTACAACATTTTTTATTGAAAAAGAAAAAAAACAACAACATGTACTTCGTCGTATGCGTATGAAAACGTTTTTTAAACAACAATTTTGTCATAATGCACTCATCTTATGTGTTCGAGCATTTGATTAATGCCCAAATAAATATTGCTGAACAAGAACAACAACAACAACAACCACAACCACAACAAGTATCCAAACCAGAAAAATTACAACAAACTAAAGAAAAATCTTTAAAATTTTGTAATCGTTTAATAAAAGCTCTTAACGAAGTTGTCAACTTAAATAAAGACAAGAAAATTGCAAAAAATTAAGAAAAAAATTGAAAATTTTTTAAAGTAAAAAAAGTTATAAAAACATAAAAAACTTCAAACTAAACGAAAAATATTGAAAGAAAAAAATATATAAAAATTAAAGGAATAAAAGAATTATTACAAAAATCGAAATAATTATAAGAGTCTCTTAAAGTTTGTATAAAAACGACAAGTTTAAAAAGAAACTAAAGGAAAAATCTGCAAACTACTATAATAATTTTGAAAAAATATATTTTTTTAATCAATAAATTTTGCTAAAAATTTAACATTTATTTTAAAAAGAAAAGCTAAAAAATATCAGAAATAAGAAACAGTGCCTAAAAATTATAATTTTGTACTTTAACTAAAAGGAAGCTAAGAAAACCTTATATAAAAACAAAGCTTTTAGTAAAGAAAGCTATTGAATAGAAAAATCAAAATTGAAATTACAAAATTTCGTAAAAGTATTTTTATAACCAACGACTTTTTCATACAAATTTTTTTTTATAAAATTAAAACCAAAGCAACTGAGAATTAAGCAATTGAAAATTATTGCAAAAAAAAGTTATTAATTTCTGGAAAATTTATTAAAACTTTAATTGAAAATAAGATACTAAACAAAACAACTAGTTTAACTAAAAATCTATAAAAAATAAAACTCTTATCATAACTAGTCACAAAAAACCGCATAAAAATGTTACTCAATAAATATTTAGTGAAAATCTCCAATGCTGTACAAAATAAAAATAAGGAAAATCTAAAAAGTAATAACAATTCTACAGAAAACAAAAGCCATAATGATACCACCCCTAGTACGAATTCCATTGATATACCTGTCAACAACAACAATAATAATAGCAAAACAGCACGAAATTTGGAATATGAAAGAGCTATTGCTGCTTCATATGCCTCGTTAAAGACACACAATCATCATCATTCAATATCGAAAAAGAAAAAACTCAAAATCAATGTACATAATACAAACGATACAAAAACCTGCTTAACCACCGATGAATTGGCCATTATTATTAAAGGTGGCTCAAATAACAATAAAACTAAACGTCATACTTTAAAGGAGTGCAGCTCACAAAATACTTATGCTGTGTCCTCTTCTGCCGCCACACCGCCTTTAAGGGAAACAAAAAGTTCTTTAACTTTAAATTTATCCACATCGCCCACATCATCAGGTGTCTATTCATCTTACGCTTCTACACCTACATCATTGCAAGCACCTACTAGCTCATCGTCACGTTCGTCATCCTCTACGGAATCGTTAAATTCTTCGGAAAATGGTGCTACACCGTACTCATCGAATGTCTCGACACCCACATCATTGCCTCATGGCAATAATCCAGCTTGGCCGTTGTCGGGTATCAACACACTGCAAATAACTTATGAATTAGCAGTGCTACGTATACGAATGTGGATCTATCCGTGGGTATTATTTTGCAATTTCAAGAATTTTTGTAGAATTAAGAAAAAAATATAGGATTAAAATCTAGAAAGCTTTCAAAAAATGTTGTAAAATTTCCTTTAAGTTGCTTAAAAGTATTATTACAGCTTACAAAAACCAATATTTGTTCCATTTTAAGTGCCGAATAACATTGCTAAGGTTTCAAAGATCGATCAAATATTTAAAAAGTTAAAGAAAACGTAAAACGTGAAGAATTGTGTTTTTGGAAATTCTTTTACAAATAACATTAAATTATGTCGAACACGTTTAAAGACAAAATTTTTCTAATTATTGTTATTCTATTGGGGTTCCACTGTCTTTATTTGCATTTCACATTATCAGAAGATCACTGTACACACACTGTTATCACAGGAATATAAACAATAGACGCCATAGGTATAAGTAACTCTCTGCTTACTCCATTTGCTATACTTTTGTATGAGTGGGTGTGTGTGTTTGCATTAGTTATGTGGTAGCCATGTTTTCCGTGTTTACTTTATTTCGTTGCCATTATTTGTAAATAATGGTTTTTTAATATTATGGCTGCCTTTAGAAGTGTCTTTATTAAAGAGAAAGTGTTCTTCTTTTTAAGATTAACCCATTTTTAACTCCAAAAAAACAAAATATTGTATTTTAAAATGATTTTATAAAAATACTGTAAATTTTTTCTTTCTTAAATTGTTATAATTTGGTAAACAGAAATTATAAAAATTTGCGTATTAAAAAGAAAAAATCATTTCAGTATTTTTCCTTAAACTTTAATGATTTTTTAATATAAATACTAAAGAAATATTAAATGTAAGTGCTTTAAAATGCCCAAAAGGTTCTTCTTCATAGTTTTTTTCTTTAAATCTATTTTTATTTGTTTTATTTTCAAGTCTTTTTTATTATTTTTTATTTATTTATTAAATTTGCATAACATTTAAGTGTTAATTGAGAGTATAATGAATGCCTACATACACACACTTACCAAAAATGTTTTTTACGTTTATTTCGTACCTATGTTTTGAATAAAAATTATCAGTCACGATTTTAGTATTGAGCTAAATATTATAAATTATGGTAAATTTATATATTATCTTGTATTTTCTTAATTTATTATGTGGCTTCTTGTTTTTTTCTATTGATTTCTTAGCGAAAGTCACATGTTTATTGGTTTTTTGGTCTTTCTTGAGGTGTTTGACAAAATATTTGTCAATTTTATTATTCTTTTGTTGCGTTTGCTGCAAGCATGAGTAAAATTTTTGAATAATTCTTCAAGAATACTTTGAAATTTCACTAATTTTATAAATAAACAACAACGAAATGATTAAAATGCTGAAATGATATATGTTTTTAATTTGTTTTAAATAAAAAATTTCAATTTCATGCTGTAATTCCTTAACTCAATAAAGGTCATTTGCATTAAAATATTTAGTAAAATATTATTTTAATTATTTGCTTAATCATCATATGGTATAAATGCTTGTTATTTACTTCCTCTCTTACTGTGTAATGCATACTTTGCATATCTTATATTGGGTGTTTGGCCCCTTAACGGGGTATGGTTTGTTTAACGGTAAAACTAATGTTATAACATTTTTTTGCTTATATTGACGTCAATTGTTTGCTTACAACAACAACAACAACGAATAATAAAAGTTTAACCAACATTTTGTATGTTTGTGTAAAGCATTTACCCCATTTCTCTGCAGATTTTTTGTTGATTTTTTTTTTGTAAAATTCATTTTATATATTGATGACAAATAAATTTTTTGTCATATTGATTTTGTTTTTATTTTTTTGTTTCACAGTCAATCTGCGAACAAAACGTTTACATTTTGTTGCGATTTTTGTTGATATTTTTTTCTTTTTTAACAATACGAAATGAAATACAAATACTTATTGTTATAAAGGCTTTTATGTTAAATAAATTTGTTATTTTGACCAGGTTTGTTTTTTAACGCATTTCATATTTATTTGTTTTGTTTTACAGTAATTGTGAAATAAAATCAATAGCAAATATGTTAATACCCTACTTTTCTCATTTCTTTTTGTGTTTTGTCAAAGAAAACATTTAGTTTTTAGTAAAATTAAAACAAAAAGAAGAAACCTTAAGGTTAAATCGTTTTCATTACAATATGAGCTTTAAAATAGGGGAATTATAGCACTCTTTCTCTATTCTTTTAATACGGTTTTGAAAGATATCACAAAAATTCTTAGAGTTATATTTAAAATGTGTCAATATTAGCCTTTAGTTATTTTAATTTAAAATTTTCTATTTTTTTATTCTTTTATTTTAATTTTACCTTTGATTTGTCTTTTATATCCTACATAAACGTTAATTGCCAATTAAAGGGTTTTACGCAATTAAGTCCTTAATTGAGCTTAATTTTCCTTACAAAACCATAATATACAAATTATTCATTTCGTACTTAATTGTACAATTAATTGAGCGAATCTCAGAATGAAACCCTGTGTGAAGCATGTAGAAAGAGGAGAGTGACAACTGTATACAGGAAAAAAAATTGTACAAATTTTTAGAAGATTTTTTTAATCATTATTTTTGTACAATATTAAAGAAGGTGATTTAATTACTTAAAACAAATATAAAAACGTTTTGTTTCGTAGAAAAATATTAAAATTCAAGTAAATAGATTTTAAAGATTGTATGAATACGGGTTTCGCATACTGTACAATGACATTTGAAATATATTATTATCCAAATGAAAAAAGTAAAAAAATGTATATCGAATCTGTGTTATTTCTTTAAATTTTACATTCGTTTTAATGTAAATGTTTTATTAATTCCATATTCCAATTTCGTTAAAGTATGTAATTTTTCTTTAAATATTTAAGAAACCAATGAAAAGTTGAAAATATTCCTTTATTTCAATTTTTTTAATGGGTTAATGCGCTCTTATTAAAAAATATGGCATTTTATAGACGTCCATGTTTATTTATAACGGTATCCTTGCCTGATCCAATGGTTGCTTTCTCTTGCATTCACTTTGTATGGTTCATTGTTTACAATTTAAAGGGTGTGATACATTGGCAAACATATGTTTGCAAACATCGCAAATAGCCAATCGCATACATCGATAACGTACTTTTCCTTCAATGCGATTGGCTATTTGCGATATTTGCAAACACATTTTTGCCAATATATCACCTGTATTACAGTAGTAAAATTATATTTAAGTTAGTGTGAGCTTATAATCTGAAATGAGGGCGAGTGGGGGTGTCTGAGAATAGAATTGTTAAACGTTAAGCATTAAGCATTGCTCTCCTCTTTTTTAATTTCGTTTGTACTTCGTGTTATTGTAGTTCTTGTAGTTATTAGGGTGTGTGTTCGTCTGTTTACACTTGACATCATAATTTTATTGTTGTTGTTTTTATAGGGTCCACCAAATAATTAATTTATTTATTTTTTTTTTTTTTTGAAAATGCTATAAAAAAAACTACTGAATATTTTCTCAAATTTCTTTTTTTATTTGAAAGTACAATCCTTCCGGTTAATAATGGAAAATAATTTCATTCAAATGGCTGCCTTGGCTGGCCATGCAGTAGCCTACACGATCGGTCCAATTTTTAAGCACATTATCGATTGTGTGCAGCTGTATTTCACCAATGTCTTCACGAATATTGTCCTTTAAAGCGTCAATTGTCTCTGGCTTGTTGGCGTAACATTTATCTTTGACGGTACCCCTCAAATAATAGTCCAACGGTGTCAAATCGCAGCTCCGAGCTGGCCAAACGACATCAGCTCAGCGGCTGATATTGCGATGTTCCACAACAGGGCGCAAAACATTGAGTGTAGCTTCAGCTGTGTGGCACGTAGCGCCGTCCTGTTTAAACCAAATATTGCTAATATCCTCCTCTCCAATTTTTGTGAACAGAAATTCGTTCAACATGGCCCGATAACGATCGCCATTGACTGTAACGGCCACTCCTTGCTCATTTTCGAAGAAAAATGGCCCAATTATGCCTCTGGACCAAAATCCGCACCAAACAGTGACTTGTCTTGGGTGTATCGGCTTTTCAATGTATGCGTGCGGGTTTTCTGTGCCGCAAATGCGACAATTTTGCTGGTTTACATACCCGCCAAGATCAAAATGAGCTTCATCCGAAAATATGATTTTTGTTTGGCAAAATCGGCATCTTCTGTAAGTCGATCGCAGGCCCAGATTCCCAGCGTTGTTCAAGCGTATACACAACCATATTCGTTCAGCGGAAGAATAAAACTAATTATCTGTCAAATCAGATATGAGCTAAGTGTTACCATTCACGAAATAAGAACTAGTTGAAAAAAAAAACGTTAGATGGCGGACCCTTTATATGTAAGGCTACCTCTATCTCACAATATGTCACATGACGATCTGGTATTATCAGTTCACGCACTGCATCGATGTTTTGCGGCACAACAACCGATTTTGAACGACTTTCACGGAATTCGTTCACGATTGAATTTACTATAGCAGAGATATATTGTGGTTTTTGATGGTGCTTTATCGCCAATACAAAGATCTGAGTTCATAGGCACATTCTGGTTGATATAATCCACGTCGAAAACCTTCTGTTGAAATTTCCATTTTTTGGCCAAATTGATTTTCTTAACTCACTGTAAACAAAACAAATAGCACTTGTACATCAAAACGTTGTGAGTACGTTAATGCTAAAAGATGTCACTCTTTATTATGGTGTTGCCAGATTTAAGCTATCGATATTAGTATTGCCAGCTCCCGAAATATAAATGGTGTACCTCTCATATCATTTGTATTTATTTCGTAATGTATAATAAAAAAAAATTTACTTAACCAAGTCTTTACGGTATTTGGTGATGTAAAATATAGCCTTGAGAGATTTTATTTGTATCCCATTTTAAATGCGAGGAACTGTAAGTTATTTGATTTAAACATGTCAATTCACTTTTTTCAAATTCCAAAAACTAATGCATAAAAAATTGTTAAATAATTTTATATTTTTTTAATAATCATTTTAAATAATAAATTAAATCGCAAAAAAATGTCAATGCCAACATCTTAAAAATAGAGTTTTATGTTGTTGTTTACTAGAAATTTTTTTCTTTTTTTTTTGACAAATATTTGTAAATTAAATGTGATTGAACAAAAAACGCAAAAAAAGTCTGAACAAATAAAAATATATAGATTTTGTTTAAGCAAATACTTAAGCTATTTAATGACAGCTTAAATATTCGCCGAAAAAAATTAAGTTTTCTTGGCAAATTTTTAAATGAATTATTGTAGCGGCATATTTTAAAGGTTATTAACCATTCATTTCAGTTTTTTTTTTAATGTTTTGTTCTTGCTGTTATTGTTTTTGTATAAGAAAGGGTCATATCATTTATTTTTACTCATATGTATTATGTCTTCCATCTAGAAAAATTAGCACGAGCAAAATGAAAGCATTTTTTGTAAGTCTCTGATTTACACAAAGAAAATTAGCAGTTTTTTACGAAATAATTTTTATAAAAAAAAATGAAATAAAATAAAAAATGAAACAAAATAAAAATTATACAAAAAGAAGCAAATAATCAGTATTGCTAGTTTATTTATTGAAAAATAACAATATTGTATGTACAATATATTAAATAAAATATATTCAATTAATGTTCAATATATTTAGGAAGTCACGTATTTGTTTTCTGTATTTTTTATAAACGTTTCTCTATCTTAGCTTTGTTTTAAATTAAAAATTCTATTAAAAACAATCGCTATAATAACAAAAACGAGTATTTCAAACTATGACAACTTGTACATTAAAGAAAAATTTATGGATTTTAACTTTGAACATAATCAGCTAAAGCAAAATTACTAATTCTAAAAATTGTCTTAAAAAATTTTAAGATTTTTTATTTTTTTTGTACAAATTGGCTTAGAAAGAAAGTAGTAAATATTGTAGAGGTTTTAGAAAACCGTTAATTTTCAAAATGTGACCAAATTTTACTCAAAATTGCGTTTAATCCTAATTAACAAACAAATTTTAATTTTTACATAGTTTTTTCTTCGAATAATTTATTCGTTTTTAGTAATTAAAATATTTGTAAATATCGCTGCAGTTTTATCGATATAGTTTTCATTTTTGAACACATTTTCATTCGAATAATATTTTCGGTTAATCTTTAGGTGGGTAGGACAAAAATTCATGACAACTTTTTAACCGCTTCTATGTGTTTTACTTAAGAAATGAAACGATATTCAACATTTTACATGAAAATAATGCGTTTCTTATGCTTTTAATAGATCTTCTTAGTGAATAATCGTTTATTTTAAATAAAATTTTTTAATTTCAAATATTTTTATTCAAAAAATTCTAACAGAGTTCTTTATTCTATAGGTTTATTAACAATAATTTTGATATTTCTTAGATTTTTAACGAATAATTGCTAATAAGGCGTGTTTTTTATAGAGGTATAGAACTTTAAGTTGGTATTACTTTTCAAGATGGCGACTAATTTAACAGGTGTTATGTGATTTATTCTCAGTTTGGTTTGGCAATTCATCACGAATAGACTCACGCCTGAACAATGCTTACAAATAGTGCAATTTTCATTTGTCATCAGTGAATTTTTTTTTTCAATTTTCAATTTTTTTAATTTTCATAATCGAATTTTGTTTAGCGATGAAGCGCACTTCTGGTTGAATGGCTACGTCAACAAACAAAACTGCCGCATTTGGAGTGAAGGTAATCCTTAAGTGTATGTGGAAACACCGTTACATCCAGAAAAACTGACTGTTTGGTGCGCTTTATGGGCTGGTGGAATCATTCGTCCGTACTTTTTCAAAAACGATGGTGGCCAGAACGTTACAGTCAATGGTGATCGGTATAGAGCCATGATTACTAACTTTTTCATTCCTGAATTGAATAACGATGATGTCCAGGAGATGTGGTTTCAACAAGACGACGTAACATGTCACACAGCTCGTGCCACAATAGATTTATTAAAAGACACGTTTGTTGACCGCCTAATTTTACGTTTTGGACCTGTGAATTAGCCTCCAAGATCTTGTGATTTAACACCGCTAGACTACTTTCTGTGGGGCTATGTAAAGCCACAAACGCTTGACCATTTGGAAGACAACATTCGCCGTATTATTGCCGATATACGGCCACTAATCTTGGAAAAATTCATCGAAAATTGGACGTCCAGATCGGATATAGCCAGCCGTGGCGGTTATATTCCAGAAATTATATATAAAATATAATGCCACAAGATTATCTTTCGAATAAATAAAACTCATGCCAATCGAATAATCCATGTTTTATTGCAACTTAAAATTCTATACCTCTATAAAAAACACACCCTATAGTTTCCTTGAAACGGTTATTATTCGACCGGTTTTTTTTTGGTTTTGTCGAATATGTTTTTTTTTTTTAAATGTCCATTTTTCGAATACCGAATAAGCCGAATAAATATGTATAGTTTTTATACGTTCTTATTGCAAATATGTTAATGGTTTAAGTATTTTTCAAAATTTAACGTCTTAACGTCTTATTTTTATATATGACAACTTTGTACGCCTTACAAAGATCGGAAAACTCGTGGTAGGTCGAAAAAGATATACACACTTGAGTAAAAATAACTTGTTCTCACTTTCTGTAAATAATTATTATTTTGTTATACATACAATGAAGAATAATGAACAACTAGACTCATGGAAACGAACTTACAAACGGCGGGGCTCCGAATGGCAGATGTATTAGTTTGTGAAGTTTTTCACAGCTGCGTAGATCAGGCCAACACTTTACGAATAATCATTGGACAGTCCATTGAATGGCGTACGCCCCTATATATACTATTCGTCGATTTCAAGAAGGCGTTTGACCAAAGGAATACCCCAGAAGATAATTCGAATAATTAGAGCGATGTATGAGGATACAGAACTTTCAGTTCTTCACAACGGAAACATTAGCCAACCATTCCACACCAGTGCTGGAGTTAAACAAGGATGCTGGATGACATAATGAGCAAAGACTGTTCGAAAAGAAGAGGGAACACATGGAGTCTCTCACGCCAACTCGAAGACTTGGACTATGCGGATGACATTTGTCTACTCTCGCATAAGATTTCCAATATGCAGTCGAAACTGGAGACCTGGAAGGACTGGCTCGTAGTGTTGGGCTTGAGATAAACATCAAGAAAACCAAGGCCATGAGAATAAACAATATGAGCACGGAAAACATCATGCCACAGGGTCAGGCAGTCGAGTATGTAGATAGCTTCTGGTATCTAGGAAGAACAATGACTACAAACGCAGAAACAGACGTAGATAAAAGGCTCAACACAGCGAGAGCGGCATTTGGACAACTGAAGTCAGTATGGAGAAGCTCACATATATCCAAACGAACTAAACTCGGAATATTCAACTCATGTATTATATCGGTACTGCTGTATAGCAGTGAAACCTGACTTGTATCGAATAACATCACACAGAAACTCCAGGTATATATTAGCAAGTGCCTCAGAATCATATGCAGAATATTCCGGCTTAACACCATAAGTAACACAGAACTGTCGAGCATAACTAATGAGGAACCCATACTGAAACAGATAAGGAAAACAAAGTGGGGATGGATCTGTCACACCATCCGAAATAGTCCAGAAAGTATCAGTAGAATATCACTCGAGTGGAATCCTCAAGGCTTAAGAAATCGTAGTCGACCAAAAAACACCTGGAGACGCACAATTATCCAAGAACTGAGACAGAACAACCTAACATGGGAAGGGACAAAGTCAACGGCTGTAAACCGTGTTAGATGGAGATGCTTTGTGGACGCCATATGCTCCCAAGAGAAGTAACGGAAAAAAACGTAGTCAGTCGCTAGCAGTGTTGCCACAGCTTTCAATTTTTTCTAACCATATTTCAATTAAAAAAGAACCAAATTGGATAAAAAAATAACCAGAACTTTTAACCCTGACCATATAATGTACAATTCAATATGATTCTCGATATCTCATTTTTGGTCACTGATTCAATACAACTCCGAACATTGTGCAATGGTTTACTTGCACGATAGCAAATAAGGCATATGGACACGTTGCCACCGTTCCTATTTACATAATCTCGCCTCACTTGGAGTTACTCTCTAATAAAGAAAAAGTTAGATTCTAACTAAAACTAATCACTTTATTGAATTTGTCCGTATAAATTGATTTTTTTTTTTCCGAAAAATTAAGGTACGATCAAGAAAATTTTGAAAATAGCGAAGCAATAAAGTACTTTTTTGTTAAGTATATGAATTTTGAAAATTTATGTCTAGAAGGTCTACTATTTTTTAATAAATCTATTTATATATTTGTCTACTTTTAAAAGAAAAAAAATTATTGCTCCAACCATTTAACGTAAAAGTAATTTGTTTATTACTTTGCGGAAAAAGTACACATCTACACATCGAAGACAAAAATAACCAATTTTGCTTAGAAACAACCAAAAAACGGCAACGCTGGTCGTTGACAATATTGTGAGGTTATATCGCTGTTGAAAATTGTCAGATGTTGTGACCTGGAATTGAACCGAGGACTTCTTGGCTGGTAGGCGTGTGTCTTACCTAACATACCATAATGGAACACACTATTAAATACGTAGTGCATGCATTTATGTTTCTAGAGATGTGCTCTGAAGTGTGAAAATATTTGGACAAACCCGTGACAAGGGTTCTTTGACACCAGAAATTATTAACCACCGTGAATATGTCTATAAGGTTGACGTAATTATGCAGCAAAGAAAACTTGCTTCTATACCAAGTAGTCCGTAAGCGCTGGCAAATAAAATTTTTACAAAATACGATGTAGAAAAAGAATTACTGGATGAAATATTGGGATGTAGCGTTGTCAAAGAGGAAATGTCCGTTGAAACCCAAAAAGGCAGAACGTTGGTCTGGCTTACTTAATTGCTATAAACTGCAATATGGGACACAAATTTATCAAATTTACTTGCTAATGCGTGTGCCACTGTGGTATGTTAGGTAAGACACCCGCCTACCAACCAGAAGGTCCTCGGTTCAATACCAAGCCAAACCATCTAATAAAAAGTTTTTCGACAGCGGTATCACCTCATAACATTAGCTAGTAACTGGTTATGAGTATTACTTACTATTGAAAACTTCTCTAATACATTTGCCGTTCGGAGCCGGCGTTAAACTATAGGTCCTTTTCAATGAGTTTAAAAATATAATCGGGTGTAGCTCATTGACTGAGAGAAGTTCCAATGTTCCTTCATGGAATGTTATGGGAATTGATATATATTTGCTATGCAACAAGAACCGGTTACCCGGTTATTTGATAAATTTGTAACCGAAAACCGGTTTTTTCGAAATTGTAATTTTTCGAATTATTTGAAAACCGGTTATTGAAAAAAGTCTAATAATCGATCACCCTAGTATTTAGTCTAAAGTTTTTAACTTAATGATTTATACCAAAATACTATAGTTGATTATTATAGTGGGTAATCGGTTTTACGATTACACATCTTATTTTAGCTTTTAAATCAATTTTATTTACTTAAAACGCTTGTGTTCAAAATTTAAAAAAATTTCTTTATTTTTCTGATTTTTTAATATTAAATCACTGCTTTTGTTTATTTATTTATTTTTATTGAATAAGTGTGTTTTAATTTTGAATGTAAATTACTTCATGATTAAGATTTAACCTACATTTATTCAATAAATAAGTAACAATTGAAAATAAAATGTTGTCTTGTCTTAAAATATATCTTTATGTAGGTTATTTATTGCTTTTATAAAATTAACTGAATTAATTGAGACAATATTAGCTTAATTGTTTAATACAGATTAAGTAATATGCACTTTTAATCTAGACTTACTTTTAAAATAAATTATTTATTAAAAAAATTAACGGAAATAAATTAATTAATAACCGGGTAATCGTTTAATCGATTACTCGGATAACCGGTTGTTAGTAATTTTTAAGTCTGAGTTTATTTTAATTTTACCGAGTAATCAACAAACAATATAAAAAAAGTTTAATATTTGAATCTATTAACGATTAATCGTTACATACAGTTAGTGTCATTAATATTCGGTTTTTAAGTTTATCGATAATAACACCCTGGCATTAGCGCAATGGATAGGTAATCAGAAGAATAGCAAAAACGTAAATAAATGTTTTCAGTATGAGTATGTTTCAAATATATGGAAAAAATGGCTCTATGGTAACCCACAACCGTGATAAATCGATCAAAGTTTGTTAAGCCTGTTTACTAAGCGCCATTAATATTCGGTTTTTCCCCTATTTATATGCTATTTGCAAAAAAATGTTATTCAGCTACTTTTCCAGCAATATAGAGATACGTTTTAATAAAAGTGCATAACACCTCCTTTCTTGTCTGTCCAAAATTCTACTTCACTGCAAGTTATACAAATGGGGCGCAAAGGAAAAATACTCCTTTAGAACAGCGAAAGCTTGGTATTTTCCATTATGAAAAAGGTAAAAAGTACAAAGAGATTGCTGAAATTCTGAATATGATACCAAATACAGTTGGGAACATTGTCAGAAGGCACAAAAATGAAGGATGAATACACTTCATAAAGCAGACAGGTCAGCCAAAAAAATTGACCGAGTGGGAAGAAAGTTCAATTGTGCGAAAAATAAAATCTAACCCAGAGGTGCTCAATGAGTTTAAAAAGAAAATATCTGCATCTACTATACCAAGAACCATAAGAAAAAAAGGTTTTCATGTCCGAGTAGCACGTCGTAAGCCATTGGTTAATTTACGCAACCGAAAAGCTCGTTTGAGTTTTGCCAGGGAGTACATTAAGAAGCCTGAAACTTGGTGGGATGACGTTATATTTGCGGACGAGAGCAAGTATAACGTAATGGTGTGGCGGAAGCCAAATGAGGAGCTACAACCACAAAATTTAAAACCAACCGTTACACATGGAAATGGACATGTTATGGTGTGGGGTTGTATGGGAGCTAAAGGGACGGGAAAATTAGTTTTTATCAGTGGAATTATGAATAAGGAATCATATTTGAATAACCTCCGTCAAAATTTGAAAGAAAGTGCAAATAAGCTGGGCGGTTTAGATTCTTTTAAATTCTACCAAGATAACGAACCTAAAGTTCTCCATCCACCTGCACAATCCCCAGATCTCAATCCGATTGAGAATTTATGAGATGAGCTGGACCGGCGAATCCGCAACTACAAAATAACATCCATTGAAGACTTGAAATTGCGGCTTCAAGATGAATGGGATCGTATTCCTGCAGCTTATACAGCTAAAATAGTAAAAAACATGTCAAACCGCCTAAGTGAAGTTATAAAACAAAAGGGTTATCCAACAAAATACTGAATTTTATATAAAACCATTTTTCTAATGTATTATTTGTTACTTTTCAAAGAAAACCGAATATTATTGACGCGCAATATTTTATGCCACCTGAATTAATTTAGTCTTTTTTGTTATATTGTTATTCTTTTTTTCTAAATACAAATGTGAGCTTTCAAGTGTCTAAATAAACTATTAATGAAAAGAAAAAAATGTTTGAAAAGATATACATTTAGCTTAAGACGAATCAGTTAAACATATCTTTTTAATAAAACTGAATATTAATGACACTAACTGTAGCTTTGTAATATACATACAAGTTCGATAATGTTGGTAAAAGTAAACTTTAAAATTTATTTAAAATTTTATTTTAAGTTTCAATATTGTTTTTCATATGCAATTTAAATTTCTCGACGAATAGTCATTTAATCGAGTAACCCTAACTTTTCTTTACAAGTATTTAATCGTATTTTGTAATTGTTTTACTATTTTATTGTTTTTGTTTTCTGCTTATTTATGGTTTTATTTTAGAAAAAGTTGTTGATCTTGTTATTCGATTTATATTTTATGTTTATTGTTGCAATTTTTTTATATACAAAACAGGAAGAAAATATTTAACAGTTTTAATTGTATTTTTTTATTATTATTATTCAGCAAAGGCTATTTAGTTATTTTATTTCTAAACTGTACTCAATTTTACAAAAAAGCTATTAAATTTTTGTTCATTAAACTACATTGTAATCCATCCAACTTAAGGACATATCAAAAGTATTATTATTCATATAGACTTAAGTGCAATAAACCATACATTGCTTTTTATGTAAGACTTTCTTAAACGTTTACTTTCGTTATTTATATTGATTATGGAGTCATTGTAAACGATTTATTAATAGTTTTTTATTTATTTATTTTTATGTTTTTTAAAGTTGTTTTACTCTTTCTTCCATTTTACCATGCCTGTAACAAGTTTGATTTGTTTGTTTTTTAATGCTGTTTAAGAGGCTTAAAAAATGTCATTAAATTTATTGAATTTTATTTCAATTGAATTTTTTTTAAACTTTTTTTCTTCCAATCAATTTTAATATTTATGGTTTATTTTGCCTTTTTTTAATACAATACAAACCGGTTATAATTTATGAAAAAATAACCATAAAATCGTTTAAAACTCATAAATTTGTATACCAGTTATAAACAGGTATTGAAATTGTGTCAATTTTTTTTGTTGAGTTTTTTTTTGCGTTAAAAACCAATTCTTTTTCTTTTGTCTTAGTAAAATCAATTTCTTTTTCAATTCTACAATACAAAAACCCGGATATATTTCATTTACAAGATTTCCTTTTTATTTATTACATCAAAATGTCTTTAAGCCTACACTTCAAGGCCTTATAAAGTGATTTAATAACCAAAGTTGTTTACTTACTTTTCCTTCCCCTCAACCCAGCTATGTAAGCGCCTCGCCAGCAAAAACATAAACAGTTTAACGCCATTATCCGAAAATACGAAACACAAACAACGCCAGTTTGTTTACCTTTTAAGCTAAATAAGCCGGTTTTTTATTATATGGTATTGTTGTTGTTGTTTTTAATTTCCTTTTTTTTTCTTTTTGCTAAAGAACTGTTATTGTTTATTGTTATGTTTTTGTATTGCTATGTTTTTATTATGTTTTTTAGTACTCTCCCACTTGCTCTCTTTTTAAACCCTTTGTTTTTATTTAATAAACAATATGAATATTTAATTATTACATAATTAAAATTTCCATTATTGATTAATAAAAACACTTAAAAAACAAATTCAAATTGATTTTGTTTATTTAATCCAAGCATTTTTTTCTTTTGGTTTAAAGTTGTATTCAAATTCATGTTAAAAAGCATTTTGAAAACTAGTTTTTATTTAAAATTTTTTACTTGTACTCTCTTTTTTACTACTCACTTTTACTTCTCTCTTAAGAAAGAAATGCATTCACACGCACACATAAACAAATGAATAAACTACACGTGCTGGTTAAACAACAAACAGGTGTCAGCCTGTTTATTTTGCTGCTATTATTATTGCTGTTGTTGTTATTGCTTAGAAGAAAATTGAGAAAACACAATAAAATTAAAAGCTTTTTGTGCTTGTTCATACATAGTTAAATTGTTGTTGCCTTAAGTCAATAACAAATAAACATTATAAGCTCTTTATTAAATGCAGTTTTATTTAGTAAATGAAACAGAGAGAGAACGAAGCAAAGAGTAGATGAGAATTATACTTAAAAAAAAATTATTGTTTACAAATAAAAAAGGTAAAACACATTGAAGGGATCAAAACTACACATTTTTGAAATGCAGTTTAAAATTAAAATAAAGGAAAATAAATGCAATTCGAATTTTTGATGAACTGTAAAAAGAAAACAAAACTACAAGTTTATAAAAAAGTCGATTACTTCAAAAATTTATCGACAATAAATTAACCGATAACATAGTTCTCGATAATAAATTATCCAATAACAGTTATCGCCTATAACTTAACCGATAACAGCTATCGACAATAACTTAACTGATATGTAGCATGGTCCATATATCATTTTTATTTGGTGTTTATCGTTACTGGTGGACTTGAATCGCGTTGCTTTTAACACTTTCTTAATCGCAAGAGAAATTTAAATAGCAAATTAAGACTGCCCTTTTTGGGTGTAGTTCTCCTAGTTGTTCAGGCGTTTGAAACTAGCTAAACTTCCGCTGCCATGGTTTTAATGCAATTTAGTATAGAGTCAAAATAGCCACCATGTGTGCTTGCTGAAGGGCCGCAGCTAGTCACTGAGCTAGAACTAAAGTCCCTTTGACTCCCAAGGTCTGGATTGATCCACGTATGTAATCGATAAGAAAAAAATTTCAATATAAAATAAATTAAAACAAAATTAAATGCTTAACATAGGTACGGAGAGATCAATTTTTTATCGATAACTCAAAATTTTCCTCAACTTTAGATTGTAATCTAATTTTTGATTGTCATCTATTTATGTTAAATTATTGTTGATTGTTGTCATAACTATTTATTATTTTTTGTTGTGCGGCCTGTAGTTTGTCGTTTTCATAGCATTTCTAATTTCTAAAAGCTTAACAAACAATTAAATAGTAATTATTATGCCTGTGTATTGCGGTTTTTAGAACATTTAATATTTTTGTGGCCTGTGGCTTTAACGCCTTAATTGTAATCGCTTTTTATTATTTTGTTTTGCAATTTAACAACCTCTAGCAACAAAATACAAAAAAGCTTTTGACAAATTATGTCAGTATTCTATAGATAATCAAAAAAATTTAAGCCAAAAGCAATTAGTACGCAATTGTTAAGCCAGTGAAAAGGACTTGATTTGTTTATATATTTATTATCTCAATACTTAAGAAATACGAAATTAAATATATTTATTTACTTCTAAGCACACAAACGTAAATATTTGTTGTAGTTTAAGTAATTAATAAATAATTCTTTTGTTTTTGTTCTAATTTTAGATGGTTTCATGGCAATCTTTCTGGTAAAGAAGGTGAAAAATTGTTGTTGGAACGTGGAAAGAATGGTTCATTTCTAGTACGTGAATCTCAATCAAAACCAGGCGATTTTGTTTTATCCGTTCGTACCGATGATAAAGTAACTCATGTCATGATACGTTGGCAGGTATGTTATGTTTTTAATACCAATACCACCACCCCACCATCATTACTAACTAATAATACACTCTATTCAATTAAGAAAAAAGTGCTTAAAATGCTTTAAAAATCGATTAAATAAATTGTAGTTTTTGTTGCTTTTTTTGTTGAATTTTCAAGTTCACATAATGTAATTGCTAAAAAAAAGTTTTTCCTTATTATTGTTGACCTTGTGGCAAGAAAAAAATGTCTAAATGTTATTAAATAATGATTTAATTTTCGATATTTATAATTCTAACGATGAGTAAGTTTAATTCCATTAAACAAATTGGTATTTGTTTACAAAAAAGCAATAAATAAATCAATATTATGTTAAGTTAAAATATTACCAATTAAAAATAATCAATAAAAAAATAATAATTTTTTATTTATCTATTTATCACATTAAAAAAGTTATCGCTTCTTATGTAGATGTTCTGCAAACGTAAACAATATTTTAAAAATTTATTAGTAACAATCTATGGAACTATGTTACACTTTTAGTATATATATATATATATATATATATATATATATATATATATATATATATATATATATATATATATATATACGCGATCTAGTATCAGGATATTTATTGAACGTTTAGCATGCTATATTGATGGATCGCTATCCCATAGCACCATAAGCCAATATTTTGTAATCTGGATCAAGTGATATACATAAATTCAACGTGTAGCTCTACCCATATACTTACTCATACCTGCATAATAAAAATAAATATCGATAAATTTGTAAAAAGTATCGTATTGATTACAGAATTATACAAAATTTAAACAAAACAAATTTGTATCCAAAAATTAATTTTAAAAAAGAAAAATTATCGTAAAAGTGGAGAATCGTCTAAATTACATATATAAAAATCAAAAATTATCTATATTTTTGAACATAAAAAACATAAAACACATTTTAAAAAAAATTTGATTTATAGTTTATATTTCGCGTAATTTGTTTAATTTCCATTTTTTCGAAGCGGTAATCTTACATGACTTATGGCTGAAATGACTTCTCTTTTATACATTATGAATAAATTTGTTAAAATAATTGAAATTATTTACAATTTATCGATAACAGAATAAATTTTTAATAATTTAAAATTTTTTAATAATTAACCGGGTTGTTGTATAATTATGCATATATCGATATTTTCAAATTATCAATATTATAAAAATTTGTTAAATAATTTATTATTAATGACATTTACACATTCAATTATTTTAATATCATCATTTATTTAAATTATCGATAACTTTATTTTATCAATTATATTTTTAATATTAAACGGTCCGACAAAAGAGTACCTGGCAAGTGATACTATTTTTCTGGAAGGCCCTTTCGAATAGAACAGGATCTGACTTTTGGACTTTAAAAAAAACACCTCCAAAATCTCGTGTTACGGGTAAAAAATTGGAACTTCATGCACTTATAAGCTAATTTTCGAATCGAAACTGAGAATAAGGGTAAATAACATAAAATCGAGTAATATTCAGCTAAGTTATTAGTTTTTTTTTTACCCGTAACTTGAGATTTTTAAAGTGTTTCGAAAATTCCACAAAGAGGTCCTTGTTTTACTCTGTAGCGCCTGTCGGAAAAATAGTATCATTTCCCAGGTATTTGAACTTCTGTCATTTTTGTCTCACCGTGTAATCTATGATATAATAACAAATTTAAACCATTTGTACCATATATTTTTATATATAATAAAACAAAAATAGTTTGAAATGTTCTCAATTTGCCGCGGCTGGCCTCACAGTATCCTATACGATCAGACCAATTTTCGATATTGTTTTCGAGTGTATGGGGTCGTATCTCGGCAATGTAATTACGAACGTTAGCCTTCATATACTCAATTGTCTCTGACTTGTCGGCATAACACTAGTCTTTAACGACGCCCCAGAGTAAATAGTCCAAAGTGCCAAATCGCAGCTTTATGGCGGCCAACTGATATCACCATTTCGGCTAATTAAACCGCCATCAAACGTTAGACGCAATAAATCGAATGTGGCTTCAGATGTGCGAAAAGTTGCACCATTCTGTTGTAACCAAACATCGGTCAAATTGATAGCATGAAGAGTGGGCAGAAAAAAATTGGTTATCATGCTGCGGTAATTTGACCATAATGGTTGCGAAATATGAAATAATAAGCGGCACCAAACAGTCAGTCGTAATGGGTGTATTGGCTTCTGTAAGACCACGTTTGGATTTTCTGAGCCCCAAATACGAAAATTTTACTTATCAACGAACCCACCAGGATAAAAATGAGCTTCATTCGAAAAAATGATTTTAAATGTTGATAACTTTCAAATAAATTCCAGTATTGCTCAAGCGTAAATCGATTCATTTCGTTCAGTGAAGATAACATACTGTATTTTGTGACAGAATAGAATGACATAAGTATTGCCAGATTCGAAATAACTGCTGGTTCAATTTTAAACTTTGAAATTGCCCATAGTATATTTTTTATATGAATAACAATAACAACAATAAAACGCTTTTTTATAATATATGTATATATATTGCAAGTGAGATTTAAGTATTAGAATCAGGGTTGGCAACCCACTGGGTATCCTAATTCAGCCCACCCGGGTTTTATTGAGTATTATATTTAAAAAAAAACCCCGGGTGGATTTTTTTTATTTAAAGGTTTTCGTAGTTTATTTGCAACAAAAATAGGTGTAATTTACGTAATGGGACTACAAATTTATTTGTATTTATTTGTTCTGTTTTCAAATCCCGCCTCAGAAAAACTTCTCGACTTTTAAGGCGCTCCAACTTTGAAGCCGATTTTGTATTTCTTCAAAGGAAATGATTCGGTGACATGTTAAAAGATAAACTCATATCTCCTTATACGCCATAAATAGTTTCTAAAAATGTAGGCCGTAAATCGAAATGCCTTAACACGAGATGAATAGGTGTTGCGTTTGTTTTCCTTACACTTTTTTTAAAAAACGAAGAATCCACTTCTTTAACCGCAGAACGAGGTAAATTCCGCTTAAAGCGAATGTGTTTCATAATACAAACATGTCATTATAGCGAAAAACCATATAAAGAAAGCCTGTATAAAGAGGTGTGAGTATATTGTATCCGTCGCGGCATTTGATCGTTTCTAATAATTGTTTTGAAGCTTTTGTGACATGAGGTCGGTTGTTATCATGGAAAGGAATAACTTAATCATGTCTGTCTTTATATTCCGGCCGTTTTTATCATAACGCACGATTCAAACGAAGTAATTGCAGTCTGCTTCGATTACCCGATTTTAGCAGCTCATGTACACAACGACGCCTTGATACCACCAAGAGTGCAAAATTGCATTATAAATACTAAACAACGTGAACAAACAAAAAATATTGTCGGCTTGAACGAAATTTGGAAGCATTTATAAAACCCAAAAAAAAAAACCATCAAAAACCCAATAAAACTCGGCGGGCGGATTGATCACTAAAAAAACCCCTGGCTTTTGCCAACCCTGATTAGAACATTTAAATATCAAAGTTAAAGTTGAACAAAATTAAGAACATTAAGAAATTAAAATTAAGAACATTATGAAATTTTTTCATTATCATTATTGCTTTAATTTTTAGTTATTGACAATAGAAATAAATTTTCATTTGGTTTTTAGGGCTCTGAACTTAGATATTGATAATTATATTCCAAGTTATCGATATTATATTAAAAGTTATTGATTGCTTTTTAGATGATATAAATAGTTTTATTATTATGTATGTATCTATGTATTTAATATTTCCATTTATAATAAAATAAAACTTAATACATAGACTATATATATGATATGAAATAATCGATAATTTAAGAATTAATCGATATATTTTTAAAAGAAAAATATCAATATTTTCTTAATTTTAGTGTAATGGTTTGATTATGAATGACAACCAAATATCGGCTGCATTGCCGAACGGCAACTGGGGATCTGTTATTGCCTATAAGACAATTGATATAAACAGATTTTTAATTGCCAGTTGTCATATGTAACACAATTTTCAGCAACCTGCAACGCAATTAAAGTTCGATTGCCATTCATAATCGAACCATAGGTCGATTTTAATTATTTAAGAAGATTTATATAATTTTATTGAATGTTGTCTGTGTTATCAGTCATATTTTTTAAAAGTTTGGATTTCAAAAATATTATTATAATTTTCATTTGTTTTTACTTATTAATAATAATACTTATAACAAATTTTTTTAACTTAAATAAGTTATCGATAAGTAAGTCTTTAAATAAATGAAAATTTTTTTTATCAAATATTGATTTAAAAAATTTAATACTTTTTCTCTTATTATTATAGGATAACAAATACGATGTTGGCGGTGGTGAACCCTTCAACACCTTATCGGAATTAATTGAGCACTATAAACGTAATCCAATGGTGGAAACTTGTGGCACTGTTGTCCATTTAAGACAACCCTTCAATGCCACACGCATTACAGCAGCTGGCATTAATGCCAGAGTGGAACAATTGGTTAAGGTGAGCCACAAATCATTTACAAATTAAAACTGTCGTTGTCTTAGGTGGGGGGTTTTCTGTATATTTTTTTTTTTGCTCCTCTGCTGCTATTGATTGTGACGTTGTCTATGACTTGCTGTCGCTTGAAAATAAAATTCTATATTTCATATTTAAGTTGTTTTCACCTTTTAAGGCATAAAACCTCAAATTTGTAATTGTAATGCTTTTGTTTTTTAAACAAAAGCAGCAATAGACAGACAATAATAATTGTTTTTTTCTTCAAATACTCTTCTCTACAGAGAAAACTGCAGAATGTGAATAAATAATGACTTTCAGAACACTTGAGTTGTTTTAATAATTAAATTTTTAAATGAAAACAAATTTATAATCTTTTTTTCCATTTCAAAAAGTAATTATTAGTGTTATTTTATTTATTATATTTTTGTCGTGAATTATGAAGGGATGGAATATGAATTTTTAAAATTAATTAAATAAAAATCTTTGCTTTTTAATTATACTTTTATTTATTTAATAATAATTAAATAATGTAGTTAAATCTATAGTAAGTTTTTTGTTTTGTTTTGTTTTTAAATGACAATAAAATTGTTAATATCTAATTACTTGTCAATTATTAATAATGGATTTAGAAAAATAATTAAATATTTTAACGAACGCGACTATGGAAAATAAATATCGATATTAATACCAGCATGCTCAGTAAATCTGCTGCCTTCCTAATTAACACCAGCAGATCTGAAACCATAATGATGGATATGTCTCCCAATGAGACTCTATGTCTCTCTAAACATTTTCGTCTAAACCTACTAAGAACTCCACACTCACGCAATATGTGTCCCGCTGTCTTTGATGCCTGTGAGCAAGCACAGTCTACAAATATCCACTTCTGTGGTCGCTATCTTCTTTATATGCGCTCTCAGTTCACAATTGCCCGTAAGAAATTCCGGTCAGAGTGATGCCCAAATTTACTTACTATCTTTATTACTTTTCTTAAACCTTTGATATTAATTTTCTGGTATAACTTTATATACAAATTATTTTTTAATTATCAAAAAAAGCAAGTCCAGCTAATTTTTGTTTTAATTTTTTATATTTTTAAAATTGTTAACAAAATTTTTATTAACAATTATCGATAAATATAAATGGCGGTAAATTTTCCAAAACTGATAATCGATAGCTTTGAACAAATATACTCTTAATAGTTCCTTTTGAAATATTTTATCAATTTATAATTGCAATAAAGAATCAAAATAAATTTGTTTTAAAAATCCACGAAAAAACTGAATAAAAAAGGCCTCGCTAAACAAATAGACTTATCGATAATTGTTTTAATACTTGTTATCAATAATTTACTGTTGTATTCGGTTGTTTTATTTCCTTATATGATGTAAGAGTTTAAGTATAAAAAAATACACAACTTGTGAAAAAAACAAAGTTTTCGATAACTTTTTATCAAATATTTGCTTTAATATTTGCCATCGTTAATTTCAAAATATAAAAAAATCCCTTTATTTTTCCTTAAAAGTGTTTTGGTTTTTAATTAAAGTTTAATAGAATAATTTAAATTTCATTTTAAAGTGGTGTCAATGTTATCGATAAATTTTTTTGATTTATTAAAATTATGTTAACTTTACTTAAAATTAATTGTATTTTATTATTCATTTCTAGGGTGGCTTTTGGGAAGAATTTGAAGCTTTACAACAAGACAGCCGTGATATATTCTCTCGTAATGAGGGCTACAAATTGGAAAATCGCAATAAGAATCGTTATAGAAATATCTTACCCTGTAAGTTATATTTTAAATTACTAAATTATAAAATTTAGTAAATAAATTTATAAATAATTTATAAAATTTTATTTTATAATAATTTATAAAATGTATAATAAATTTATAAAATTTATAAATAATTTACTAAATTACTTTGTCTTTCAGATGACCATACCCGTGTTAAACTCAACGATGTCGATCACTCTTTACCCGGCGCTGAGTATATCAATGCCAATTATATACGCTTACCCACCGATGGTGAACAGAATAATATGAATGCTTCACAGGAGAGCTTAAATGCCATGGTCTCATCATGTCCTGCCTGTACGGCGGCTCAAATGCAAAAGAATTGTCCCAATTGTCAAATGCTCAACAAGACCTGTGTCCAATGTGCGGTTAAAACCGCCACCCTACCCTATAGTAATTGCAGCACCTGTAACAAGAAAACCGATAATTTAAGTAAACAACAGCAACAACACAAACGCAGTGAATCTTTAACCAATTCGGCCTTAATGGGCAATTCCAATGGCTGTTTAAGTCAACTACCTACAGCCGGACGTACCAATAATGGTGTCAGCGCAACAGCTGCCTCTAGGCCACTTAATAAAAAGAATAGCAATGATTTAACGGAACGTGAAATGTTCAAGACCTACATTGCTACTCAGGGTTGTTTGGCCAATACAGTTACAGACTTTTGGAATATGATTTGGCAAGAGAATACTCGTGTTATTGTGATGACCACCAAAGAATATGAACGTGGCAAGAATAAATGTGCCAAATATTGGCCCGATGAGGGACAGTGTAAACAATTTGGACCCGCCAAAATTCAATGTATCTCAGAGAATTCCACAAACGATTATACCTTAAGGGAATTTCTTTTTTCGTGGCGTGATCAGCCTGAAAGACGTATATTCCATTATCATTTTCAAGTGTGGCCCGATCATGGCGTACCAGCTGATCCTGGCTGTGTTTTAAATTTCCTACAGGATGTCAATACCAAACAGGGACAATTGACTCAGGCTGGTGAGAAACCGGTAAGTGGCAAAATTATTGCAAAAACAATATTTAAAAAATTCTTTCTTAATTACATTTTTACAAATTCCTCTCAAACAGGGTCCAATTTGTGTACATTGTTCAGCTGGCATTGGTCGTACGGGTACATTTATTGTGATTGATATGATTTTAGATCAAATCGATAGGCATGGTGAGTAAAAAATAGTTTTCTTTAAGAGACAAAATAAAAATAATAAATGTTCGTTTCCTCCCCTATCCATCAATAGGCTTAGATACTGAAATTGATATCCAACGCACAATACAAATGGTACGTTCACAACGTTCTGGCTTAGTACAAACTGAAGCACAATATAAATTTGTTTATTACGCTGTACAACATTATATACAAACGCTAATACAGCGTAAACGTGCCGAAGAGCAGAGTTTACAAGTGGGACGTGAATACACAAATATAAAGTGAGTTTTATTTTTATTTTTATTTTGTAAGACTTTTTTACGACTAATGCACTATCGGCTAAAAGAGTTCTCCTCTAAAATTTCTAATGCAGAAATTGCTCTTCAAATTCGTTAATTACAATATTAATGAATAGAGTTGTGAACAATAAGTTAACATGAGAATGCCTCAAGTTTGAGGTCCATATGGTCTGCGCCAAACACTGCTTTGCAGAGGCCACAGGTTTAGTCCTTTGATGAAGCTTAGCCCAACGAGATACATATCGCACATATGTCATTTTTATATCTAAATATTCATACAAAATGTTATGTACCTGATAGATGAAGTTGCCTATTGTTTCAGTCACCCCATACAGTTTCATAAACCGTCTTTTCAATATCATATGGATTTTTAGCTACAATATCTGGTGTCGTTATATGCGCTTGGCATCAACGGAACTTACTCTAAATCACTATTTAAGAATTGCAATTGATAGAGTATGCTGGTTGGAGTGACTTTTTCGGTGTGTTTTCCTAACGAAACCCATTATTTTTTTATTGTTCTTTAGTCGCTACTGTTCCATGATGAATTCACGTTTTATTAAAAATTATAAAACAATATGAGAACAAATTCAGCCACCTCACACACTTGGATTCCCAAATCGTTTAGTGATATTAGATGATCATGGATTTTAGCGACGCTACATCAGAACGTTTTAAACGTTTGGCGTCTTTAAAAGTAGTAATACCATATTGAAACTCAGATAATCTTTGATTTTTGTAATGACTTTTCTACTCGTGTGTAATTTAGCAAACAAAGTTCAGTTCTTTTTCACTTTTTTAAAAGGCTCTCAAAAACAAGCTGTCAGACGCAACTTGCATCCTCAGCACAGTATAGTAATAGATAGTGATAAACGGGAAGTAATGTTACAAGTGAAAGTTACTGCGCTGAAAATACCAAAAGTAATGAAATTATTGAACTGAATTTTTTGTTAGCAATATAAATATTTATATAAACTTACTAGAGTTAGTATTATCGATAACTTTTTAATTTTTTTTTCGTTGTTTTCTTTTAAAAATATTTGTAGGTATACAGGTGAAATTGGTAATGATACACAAAGATCTCCTTTACCACCTAATTTAAGTTTAGCTAGTAAACAACAATTACAACAACAACATGGTAATTCAATTATAAATAGTTGTTCCAGTAGTAGTAATAATAGCATTAATAATTGTAATGAGAATAATATAAATCAAACAACACCAACTACAACAACAACATCAAAACAACATTACAATAAAATGCCATTACCATCACCAACAACACCAAGTAGTAGGCAAAAATTGCAACAACATGCCGCCACGATAACATCAATACAACAACATCAACAACAGCAGCAGCAACAATTACAATTACAGCAACAGCAGCAGCAACATCAAACACAATTATATACCAACGATATATTTCAAACAGCTAATGCAACAGCAACAACAACAACAACGCCAAAACACAACGAATTGCAGCAGCAACAACAATCTCCAGCCCAACATCATCATCATCAACAGCAAACACAAGCACAAGCATCAGGTAAGCAGGTCTCATCCTCCCGGCCCGGTTTGTTCAAATTGTTTACTCCCGTCATTTTTCAGAATACGAAAACATTCCCAAAGACATGATGAGGCAACAATATGCGCCGCCTCCTCCTACACCGCCACGTAAAACATGACAATTAAAGTTTTAATATGATTTATTACGTTTTCGTTTTTTTTTTCTTCTTTGAAAATATCTCCCCACCACCCTAAGGTCTATAAAATAAAACAACTACTTAGAACGCTTTCTCCACCTCACACACCTTTCCCTTTTTTACTTTTTCCAAATTGTTTATCAAAATTTCAATTAAATCTTTCATGTATGCGTTTGTGTTACTCTATTTCCTTATTTGTGTTGTAAAAAAGAAGATAATTTTTAAACATATTCTTTACACATTTTTTTATGTTTTAATATTAAAAAAATTTAAAAAAAGTAATTTTGTTTATATATGTTTAATTTTATTAAACAAAAAAAGAAGAAAAATAATTTTAGAAATTATTATTAATTTTATAAAAATTAAAAAATATATTTTAATTTGTAGCCTTAACATGAAAAAATAATAAAAATCAAAAAAATTATATTAAAAAATACCTTTACATAAATAATATACATATTTTTGTATTTTTTTTTTTTTTTGTTTTCTTAAAAGAAATAAATTATTAAAGTTTTTATCTTAATATTTTTTTTAATACATGGTTTTATTAAATATATTTTTTTTTTGAGAAACAAATATTTTTTTTTTTTTGAAAAAATATAAAAATTTTAAATTTATCTTAAAAAAATATGATTAAAAATGATTATTAAAGATGAAATACAAAAAAACAATTTTACACTAAAAAAAAGAATTACACGTTTTTGTTTTTTGATAATTTATTATTCTTTTAAGAAAACTAAATCAATCCATTTTTGTTTTGTGTAACCAAAAGTAGTAATTTAGTTTTTATTATTCTATACAGACCTTTATACCAGTTTTCATTGTTAAAAATTTGTTAAAAAAAAGAATACAAAAAGGAGACTAAAACAAATTAACAAAAAAAAAAAAAAAAAAACAATTCTCTAAAAACTTTTTACGTTTATTATTTTTTAATAAAATTAATTATAATGTAATAATAAAAATTATATTTTATTTGCAAAATAATTTAATTTTTTTAATTGTGATATTTGAAAAATTATAATTTTTTATAGAAAAAAACAAAATAAAGATCAAGAAATTCTTTTGTTAAAAAAGTTTAATTCAAAATAAAACTCGAATTTGTTGTAACCTTGTGTAGAATTTGTTTTACGTTTAAAATTTTTTACTTTTCTTTGATATATTTCCTTCTTTTAATTTGTTGTGTATTAGTGTTTAGCAAATAAAAAACAAGAGAAAAAACAAACTTTACTATTATATTTTTTTAATATTTAGTACTTCCTTTAATTATTATTTTATTATTATTATTTTTCTTGTAAAAGTTATATAAATTACGACTTTCATTTATAAGATTTGTTTATATTTATGCTTATATTTTAAATCAAAATAATAAAAAGAGTTTATTTTTTAATTGTTTAAAACATTTATTGTAAACCTTAAACGAAAATTAAAAAATATATTTTTCTTCTTGATTTTTTCTTAAAAATTGTTTAAAAAATTCAAGAGAAAACAAGAGAAGAAATATTTTTTTTAATATAATAAAAAACATTTTTAAAATAATATTCAAAACTTCTTATTTTATTTATTCATTTTATTTTAATAATTTTTCTTTCAACATCTACAATTAAAATCACATATAAAGTCTTCAAATAGGCCCCATTAAAGGTAAAAGAACAAACAAGCTAATACAAGGTACAATTTTCATACCAATATCTACTATAGTTTTAAAGACATACACAAAAGGAAGCGGATATTTGAAAAATGCTTAGCCCTTGTTGTTTAGGGCATAAAGAAATTTATTCTAAAATAGTTGTTTTCAAATATTTTCAAACAAACTTCATGTTATCTATTAATAGGTCTGGCAGTGAATGCATAATTATGTATTTATCTTATAGCCAGACATCTAAGCCATCAAATAGGAAAAGTTTAATTTTAATATCTTGTTTACTTTCCTAGATATACACGATCTAGAAAATTCTCAATAAAAATTGAATATTTTAAACTAGTGGGCGTGGGAATGGGCGATTAATAATATACCTGTTTAATAGCCAGACGTCTAAGCTTTTATATTCAAAAAGTTTCATTTTCTTATCTTGTGTAGTTCTCGAGTTGTAAGCAAAACAAAATTATTGTTTTGAAACCTTTTGTTTAGTTTCTATCTTAAAAACTATAAGAGATGTCTAACTGAAATCAGCTACAGTTGATAGATTAGAGAACCTGCTTTAAAATGCATTCAATTTTTTCCCCATCCCACTAATGTATGTTGAGATAATGAAGTCAGAAAATTATATTGGTTATATTCTATAAGTGGGCGTGGCAGTGGGCGAGAAATTTTGAGATAGTCTTATAGCCCGACATCCAAGCTATCATATGGAAAAAGTTTCATTTCAATATCTTGTATAGTTTTCGAGATATTCGCAATAATTTAACTTAGTTTGCACCTACAACAAACAACAACAAACATTTCGAAAAAAAAATATCGTCGATTTACTCCAGTTTTTTTTCCAAATACCAGGTCAACAGAATCAAGTAGAAGGTGGATTTTGCAAATCAATTTTTTTCTTTTGCTTATATCTCAAAAGCTAATCAAAATTTTGAAAAGAAACTTTTTCTATATGATAGCTTGGATGTCGGGCTATAAGACTATCATAAAGTCTCTCGCCCACTGCCACGCCTACTAGGAGAAAATAACCAATTTAAGCTTCTGCTTTCATTTTCTCCGTATATATTATTGCGACTGGCAGAAAAATGGTATGCATTTTAAAGTATAATCTCTGATCTATCTGCTACAACTGATTTCAGTCAGATATCTGCAATAGCTTCTAAAATATAAACAAAAGAAAATTATTGGTTTGATACTTTTTGCTATGCTTATATCTTAAAAACTATAAGAGATATCTAACTGAAATCAAGTATAGTAGATACGTTAGAGATTCTCCTTTAAAATGCATACTATTTTTCTGTTAGTCACACTAATTATACTGAGATAATGAAAGCAGAAACTTAAACTAGTTATTTTCACTTAATGGGCGTGGAAGTGGGCGGGAGATTTTATGATAGTCTTATAGCGCAATATCCAAGCTATCATATAGAAAAAGTTTCATTTCAATATCTTGCTTAGATTTCGAGATATTTGCAACAATTTAACTTCAGTTTGCACCTACAACAACAAACATTTCGAAAAAAAATTTCGTCAATTTCCCAATTTTTTTTTTTTCAAACACCAGGTCAACAGAATCAAGTAGAAGGTGGATTTTGAAAATCAATTTTTTTCTTTTGCTTATATCTCGCAAGCTAAGCAAGATTTTGAAACGAAACTTTTTCTATATGATAGCTTGGATGTCGGCCTATAAGACTACCATAAAGTCTCTCGCCCACTGCCACGCCTACTGGGAGAAAATAACCAATTTAAGCCTCTGCTTTCATTTTCTCCGTATACATTATTGTGACTGGCAGAAAAATGGTATGCATTTTAAAGTATAATCCCCGATCTATCTGCTACAACTGATTTCAGTCAGATATCTGCAATAGCTTTTGAAATATAAACAAAAGAAAATTATTGGTTTGAAACTTTTTGCTATGCTTATATCATAAAAACTATAAGAGATATCTAACTGAAATTAACTATAGTAGATAGATTAGGGATTCTGCTTTAAAATGTATACCATTTCTCTGTTAGTCACACTAATGTATACTGAGACAATGGAAGCGGAAATTAAAATTGGTCATTTTCTCCCAGTGGGCGTGGCAGTGGGCGGGAAGTTTTATGATAGTCTTATAGCCCGACATCCAAGCTATCATATAGAAAAAGTTTCATTTCAAAATCTTGCTTAGTTTTTGAGATATAAGCAAAAGAAAAAAATTGATTTTCAAAATCCACCTTCTACTTGATTCTGTTGACCTGGTGTATGAAAAAAAAAAAATTGGGAAATTGACGAAATTTTTTTTCGAAATGTTTGTTGTTTTTAGGTGCAAACTGAAGTTAAATTGTTGGAAATATCTCGAAAGCTAATCAAGATTTTGAAATGAAACTTTTTCTATATGATAGCTTGGATGTCGGGCTATAAGACTATCATAAAATTTCCCGCCCACTGCCACGCCCACTGGGAGAAAATTACCAATTTAAGTTTCCGCTTTCATTGTCTCAGTATACATTAGTGTGACTAACAGAGAAATGGTATGCATTTTAAAGCAGAATCCCTAATCTATCTACTATAGTTAATTTCAGTTAGATATCTCTTATAGTTTTTAAGATATAAGCATAGCAAAAAGTATCAAACCAATAATTTTCTTTTGTTTATATTTCAAAAGCTATTGCAGATATCTGACTGAAATCAGTTGTAGCAGATAGATCAGAGATTATACTTTAAAATGCATACCATTTTTCTGCCAGTCGCAATAATATATACGGAGAAAATGAAAGCAGAAGCTTAAATTGGTTATTTTCTCCTAGTAGGCGTGGCAGTGGGCGAGAGACTTTATGATAGTCTTATAGCCCGACATCCAAGCTATCATATAGAAAAAGTTTCATTTCAAAATTTTGATTAGCTTTCGAGATATAAGCAAAAGAAAAAAATTGATTTGCAAAATCCACCTTCTACTTGATTCTGTTGACCTGGTGTTTAAAAAAAAAAAAATGGGAAATTGACGAAATTTTTTTTTCGAAATGTTTGTTGTTGTAGGTGCAAACTGAAGTTAAATTGTTGCAAATATCTCGAAAACTAAGCAAGATATTGAAATGAAACTTTTTCTATATGATAGCTTGGATATTGCGCTATAAGACTATCATAAAATCTCCGCCCATTTCCACGCCCACTAAGTGAAAATAACTAGTTTAAGTTTCTGCTTTCATTATCTCAGTATATATTAGTGTGACTAACAGAAAAATGGTTCGCATTTTAAAGTAGAATCTCTAATCTATCTGCTGAAGTTGTTTTCAGTTAGATATCCTCAATAGTTTTTGCGATATAAACAAAAGAATATTATTGTTTTGATACTTTTTGCTTTACTTATTTCTTCAAAACTGTAAGAGATATCTAACTGAAATCAACTGTAGTAGATGGATTAGTAATTCTACTTTAGAATGCATACCAGTTATATGTTATTAGCCTAGCCACCCATTTCCACGCCCACCATTATAAAATATTTGTTAGATGGGGTATTTCGTGAAAGTAAGCAAGATATTTAAATGAAACCTATTCTGTATGATGCCATGGGTGTCTGGCTATTAGATATATAGTTTTAATATCCGCATATTGCCACGCCTAGTAAAAGAAAATGCTACATTTATTTAAATATTTTATTAGAACGTGCATATATTCAAAATTATACAAAATATTGAAAGAAAATCTTTTCAGTCCTTTAAATTAGGTTTGCTTATAGGATGACTATAAGACCACATGCCTATTGCCAGGCCTACTTTTGAAATTTTCGGTTTTTAAAGAAACATTTACAAAATACTTGTTTTTTGCTTTAACATAGTTTTATTCGGTTTTTTGGCATGATTTTGAATTCCTTAGCAGTCCACTTTTAGAATTTTTAATTTTAATTCTTTGGCAAAACAATGTTAAAAATCTTACCTTTTATGAAAGCATTTAGTAGTTCTTATGATTTTTTTTATTAAATAAAATTTTGGAATTTTTATTTTGTTTTTTATTTATATTTTATTTTTAAAGGCATGTACATATTTTATTTAATAAAACTAAAAAACAGTATACTTAAAATATTAAAAATGTAATTATTTTTATTTAAATATTTGTATATTTGGTTTTTATTATTAAATTTAAAATTAATCAACGACATTAACCTGCATGTTTTGATTAAAAATTGAAATATAATTATTATTATATATACAATATATTATATAAATATTAAAATATTGATATAAACAACAATAAAACAATACTTCCTTTAAGGAGTTAAGAAAAAATAAAACATTAAAAATTGAACAATAAATTAAAAACAAAACAGAAAACACAAAAATATATAAAATAATTATTATTAATAATTGACAAAATAAAAATAATACAAATAAAATACAAGTTATCGCTTTTACTGTTATTGATTAATATAAATGTGTAGATATTTTTAATTTTTTATTTTATAATTATATTTATAAAAATATAAAAATAGAGAAAAAATAAAAACATAAAATTAAAAACAAATAAAATACTTACAAATATTAAAATAAAAAAGATGTTCAAAATTCTGCATCAGCCAGACAGAACAGAGGGAAAATCAAATGCAATGGAAATATTTACGATTAACAGATCCCAAAGGCGAGTTATAAACTTTGACAGACAGCTGTTTAGTAAAAATCTAAACAAAAAAAACAAAAAACAAAAAACGAATTTTGGCTTTATTATGTTTAAGAATTCAACACAAAAACTTATATGGCTTAACAGTTATGTAATATATAAATTAAATAGGTGTAGTTCCATATGAAAAACAAAGAATGTTAAATATTGGTAATCAAAATTAATAATAAAAAATCAATTGAAAAAAAATGTATTTCTGTGCTAAAAAAAGGAAATAAATGGAGGGAAAAAGCGTTTTAATATTAAAAGATTGCAACTTTTTATAATTTTTTTACATTAGTTATGAATTAACCCAATTCAGCTAAGTTTAAAGCAATTCAGCTATGATTTTAAGTTAATTTCTTAGATTTTTTATATTCTAGCTATATTTTAAACAAATTTAATAGTTAATATTAGTTTTTCGTAAATTTACTTGTCTTTAGTTTAAGATATAGTAAGTTTCTTGTTTAATAGCTATTTTTCACACATTTTTTCAATTCAGCTAAATTTTAAGCAAGTCGGTCTTTTTTCCGTACAAATTTCCAACTTACTTCCAAATTCAGCCAAGTTCTAAGCAATTTAGCTGGGGTTTGAAGTTAATTAATCAAGACTTTTTTAATTTCTAGTCATACGTTCTTATTCAGCTGGTTTCTCTTAAATTTACAAGACTTATTAGTTCAAGTTGAGTTTTAAGCAATCCAGCAGGCTTTTAAGTTAATTTAAAACCACTTTTTCTATAGATCTCTCAAACTTATTTTGTAATTCAGCTAAGTGCTAAGCAATTTTGCTAGGTAGGACTTTAATTTAATAAATCAAGAATTGTATGCCTTCTCGTCATATGTTAAACAAGTTATCTAATTCAGCTGGTTTTTCGAAAATTAGTATGGCTTATTATCTCAAAATATGTTGAATTCCTGTTTTAATAGCTATTATATAAAAAAAAAATTCCAATTTAGTAATCTAGTCAGATTTCAAAGTTAATTAATTAATAATCCACTCTTTTCACGCTATATCTTAAATCTATTTTCCAATTCAGTTAAGTTTTAAACAATTTAGCAAAGCTTGTTAACAAAATAATACATTTCTTATTTGATAGCGATATTTTCTAATACAGCTCAGTTCTTAGCAATTCAACTAGGATTTGTAGCATTTTGTTTTTACTTTTTTTCAGATATTATATGTTAACAACAACAACAACCAACATTTTACCTCGAGGTTCTTTGAACGTTGTTGAGACCACTGATTATAATCAAATTCCATAAACAAGCACTGCTTAAAATAACTTAGCTGAGTTTTTTTAATAATAAATGATATTTTTTAGTTATTTTATGAACAAATTCCGAAATTTAAGGAAGTCTTAAAAAATTAAGCAGGGGATTCAGCTTTCTACCTGCGTTATTGACAAATTCTGTAATTCAGCTAGGTTTTTTAGCTAAAGAAATGAAACTATATTTTGTTGTTCACTCATCTTTAAAAAAAAGTTGTAAAGTTTCGCTTATGTAGTAAGTAAGTTCTTAAGTTAAACATATACGACCGGCAGAAAAGTGGTAAGCATTTTAAAATAGAATCTCTAAGCTATCTATCTACTGCAGTTGATTTCAGTTAGATATCTCTTATAGTTTTTAAGATATAAGCAAAGCAAAAAGTATCAAAACAATATTTTGTTTGCTTATATCGCAAAAACTATTGTGGATGTCTAACTGAAATCAAATTCAGCAGATAGATTAGAGGTTCTACTTTAAAATGCATACCATTTCTCTGTTAGTCACACTAATGTATACTGAGACAATGAAAGCGGAAACTTAAATTGGTTATTTTCTCATAGTGGGCGTGGCAGTGGGCGGGAAATTTTATGATAGTCTTATAGCCCGACATCCAAGCTATCATATAGAAAAAGATTCATTTCAAAATCTTGATTAGCTTTCGAGATATAAGCAAAAGAACAAAATTGATTTGCAAAATCCACCTTCTACTTGATTCTGTTGACCTGGTATTTAGAAAAAAAAACTGGAGTAAATTGACGAATTTTTTTCGAAATGTTTGTTGTTTTTGTTTGTTGTAGGTGCAAACGAAGTTAAATTATTGCGAATATCTCGAAAACTATACAAGATATTGAAATGAAACTTTTTCCATATGATAGCTTGGATGTCGGGCTATAAGACTATCTCAAAATTTCTCGCCCACTGCCACGCCCACTTATAGAAAATAACCAATATAATTTTCTGACTTCATTATCTCAACTTACATTAGTGTGACGGAAAAAAAAATTGTATGCAGTTTAAAGTAAAATCTCTATTCTATCTACTGCAACTGATTTCAGTTAGATATCTCTTATAGTTTTTAAGATATAATCAAAGTAAAAAGTATCAAAACAATAATTATGTTGTAAAATTTTGTAAAATTATTTTCTAATTCATTTGGATTTTTTTTTTTTATATTAATTTTACAAATTTATTCTACAATTTAGCTGAGTTTTAAGGTATTCAAATGATAAGTTCGATATATGTACCAAAAATTTTGCAATTTAACTTAATTTTTGCTTATTTAACAACCTCTTTAAGGTAAGAGAGTGATAAAATTCGTTTTCTCAGTATTTATGTATACAAAACATTTTTGAATTCAACAAGATTTTTAGTAATTCAGCCAGTGTTTTAAGTTAAATAAATGGTAAATTCCTTGTTTTCTTATGAATTTTTATAACTAACCTTGTAAATCGGAGTTGGAACTTGAATGAACAACAAAATTTAAAAAGTTTTTAAAAAATAAACAAAATTTTAATTTGATAAAAATTTAGCACTGCTGAATTGTTTAGAAGTTAGCTGAAATATTAAAATAGCTTATAAAATTGCAAAATATCGAAAGCACTTTATTTTTTAACCCACTAATCTTTCTGAATTACAAAATTCTTAGGAGCATTAACAAAATATTTATAAAATTACTGAAATATAAAGAAAATTACTTTTAAGCATAGTTTATTATAATTTTTGTCTCTCCCTTTAACTCATTTTCAAGCAATTGCTGTAATAAAAACAAATTAAATTGAATATTAAAAAAATTTTAATAGTAACACAGCTTAGTATTTGAGAATAGAAAACTTCATTTAACAGGATTTAACAAAAAGAATAATAAATGGGAAATAAAACTTAAAAAAAAAATTGTTAAAAAATATAAAAAACAGTTAAAAATAAAATAAAATTAAATAAAAAAGGAAAAAATAAACAAAATCTTTTAATAAAAAGTAAGTATTATTTTCCAGAGAAAAATAAACATGTAAGTATACTATCTATGTGCACAAACATAACTGAGCCACTGTGCATTTTATTATGCAAATATCAAATTTTTCGTTTAATTAATTGCCAATCAATTGTAACGAACAAAATGTCAACAACTCTTGTAATTCATCAATAAAAAGTCTTTTAGTAAAAATGAAAATATTCTTTAAAAACCGATGAACAAAGAAATTGATTAATAGTCTTTTACCATATCAATTAAATGCGATTAAAAGTAGGAACAATAATTAAGATAGGCTTGGGATAGATAACCCAATAAATGTGTGTGAAGTTAAATATGAAAGTTAAATACGTTTTTCTTAACAGAACAAAAACTTGTGTAAGTTAACAGAATATGTGTGAAGATAAATACGAATATGAAATTTTTCTGTTAAGATGACAAAGACTGTTATATTAACATTAGTTCCACAATTGTGGATTATAAAACATAATTTGGTATAAAAACATAATTTGGTATAAAAATAACCAAAACAAGGTAAAGGATTGTAAAAATTAAAAAAATATAATTAGTGAGATACAGTAGCTATAACAAATGAATTTTATTTCTTGTAGCTGGTAATTACATTTAAAACAATCGTCCACCAAAAAATATGAAAAATCGGACCTAAGATGCAATTGTGGGGGAAACGGACCTGGTTGGCTTTATAGCCAAGGTATCAAGGCTTCAGGGCCAGTTTTCCTTTTTGGGCTGCAAAGTACCAGATCGGAGATATATAGACCGTAGCTAACTTTTATTTTTCATTTTTACCGTATATGTATGTCGTTCATGAAAAATCGGACCTAAGATACAATTGTGGGGGAATCGGACCTGGTGGGCTTTATAGCCAAGGTATCAAGGCTTCAGGGCCAGTTTTCCTTTTTGGGCCGCAAAGTACCAGATCGGAGATATATAGACCGTAGCTAACTTTTATTTTTCATTTTTACCGTATATATATGTCGTTCATGAAAAATCGGACCTAAGATGCAATTGTGGGGGAATCGGACCTGGTGGGCTTTATAGCCAAGGTATCAAGGCTTCAGGGCCAGTTTTCCTTTTTGGGCCGCAAAGTACCAGATCGGAAATATATAGACCGTAGCTAACTTTTTTCCCCCCACCTCCCCACCGTCCAGCCAATTTAATTCAATGCTATTATAGTAAGCCAATGTAATTCTTTACCTTTGTTTAGTTATTTTTATTCAAAATTATATTTTATAATCCACAATTTTGGAAGTAATGCTAAAATAGAAGTCTCTGTTAACTTAACAGAAAAATTTCATATTCGTATTTATCTTCACACAAAAAATTAAAAAACAAAATTTCTTTTTTCTTGGCATAATCTCTTTTTATTTCGATACACCTTTTTCAGCGATATATAAAGCTTCGATACCCTGCTTATGGTAACATAATAACAAATTGTTAAAAATTAATGGGTCGACTATAATAGCCGAACATCAGTTGCGTTTCCCAACGGCAACTAGAAATCTGTAGTTGCCTATATAGCAATTGATATATAATACAATTTTCAATAACTAGAAACACAACTAAATTCGGTTGCCATCCATAATCGACTCATAAGTAATTTGTAAATCTTAATAGCTGAATTGATAAGACATTAACCGAACTAATGAAACATTAGCAAACCTACATGATTATTAAGAGAAATTTATAAAAAGTTATATTTCTATTTTGCTGAATTACTGACAACTAAACTTTTTTAATATATTAATAAAAATTTCACTTATATAATATATATTTGAAGCCTGCTGAATTAATTAGAATACATTGAAATGTAGTAAAAAAATAAAGTAATATATTTTTATAAAAAATTAACCTTGAAACTGGAGCATGTGGCCATCCTGCGGTATTGGGATACCATCCCCGGTGAGGTGGATTACTGTACACCCAAAACTCTTCCTGGATAGAATGTACTCTGTGAGCATCTCAACAAAATTGGTGATTGGATCCGGTTCTGTTGAAACCTGAACATAAAGCATTTATGATAACAGATTATTTCTGTTTATATCGTGTTCTTTAGGTGACAACTTTGGTGAAAATGTCATTTGCCGATAGTTTTAGAAACCCTAGTCTACGCCAAGAAATACAAGTCTAGCAGCTTTCAAATAATGTCGCTACTTGTAATAAATAAAGATAATTTAATGTACACATATATGTACCCAAGGTCTCAAAAGGATACACGGAAGGATAGGGGCGGTGTCTTTATTTCCGCATATGGGGTGAGAGTACTTTTAAACTTCCGACCCACTGCAGTGTCTTACAGGCGGAAGTCTTGACCATAAAGAGGGGAGCGAACTAGTTGGTGCACTATAAGGTATTTGATGTTGACATCCGAATCTGTACGGATAGTCAAGCTGCGATCAGGGCGCTTTCCGGTGTCTACTTGACATCGTGACTCGTATGTGAATGCCGGTTGTCTCTAAACGAGTTGGTGAGACATTCAGACCTAGAGATTATCTGGGTGAGGGGTCACCCTGACACCCGGGCGAATTGTGTGGCGGACGATTAGCGAAGGAAATCTCTCTTCTTGGCAACGATGAGATTAACCATCTAGTTGGGATGTCACTTTCCTCTTGCAGACTTCTAAATCGGAGATATATGTTTAGCATAGAATGAACCACATGCTCTACATCACGACAAATTTGGCCCCTATACGATCGGGCTCGTTCGGAGTCTATCTTGAGAATGCTGATAGATAGGCTGTGAATCCTAGTGGTTGTTATCACTGGACAGGATGAGGAAGTGGAGGAGACTGTCGAACATTTTCCATGTCTGAGTCCGAATCTTTCGGATATTTAGACAGTTCTCCTTGATAGTCCGTTTCCGTTGGCATGCTATATCATGAATGCTTCTGGTTGGTTCGTTTCGGGCCGGAGCGCGGACATGTAACAACAACTAGCTAAGTTGTATTAAACTTTTTTCGTTTTTCCAAGAAGAGAATACAAATAGATATAGCTTTTGTTGTGTTTAAAACTTAGCTGAATTGTTAAAATAGTTAGAAAAATTCGACTTTTAATAAACAAAATTATATTGCGCATATTGTTAGCTTTGCAAAGCTTATTAAAACTTAGCTGAATTACATAAATAACTGCGAAAATTAGCCTACAATAAAGGAAAAATATATTATATATATTTTGCCGTGCTGAATTGAATAAATTTTAGATGAATTGCAGGAACACTTTTATGTGTAACTAAACTTCGGTTGTCATTCATAAATGATCTTTAAAAATTTCCTTTTAGTAAAAAAAATTCCATACTTTAAACCTTGCTGAACCATCTAAAATTGACTGAATTCTGTACACTTATATAGCATACACGCAAAACAGAATATTTAAGATTTTAATGTGCTGAATTACGTAAATTATAAGTAAATTGCCAATATTTTTTCATGAGTGTATTTGGTGCAGTACAATCGTTTTAATCCGCTTAGGCGAATACAAATAAAATCAATAGCACTAACAATATTGAAATCAAATATACAAGCCAGTAGTATTATCTCCACAGAAATTATTGAGTGCGTGACTTTAGTTATAAAGTAGACTTCGTAACAAAAACAACAACATTTTATTACAAATTGCGGTCGACAACAAACACACAAATAAAAAATAATATCAAATAGATTTCTATTAAAATATAAAAGATGTCTGTAGTATTAGTTTTTACAATAGTTTTTGCTACAGTTTATTTTCTTTCGAAATGGTATAAAATATTTTTAACTGGTATAAAAATTCCCGGTCCCTGGGCAATGCCTATGATGGGCAATATACAAATGATAACAAAATTATCGCCTGAGAGTAAGTAGTAGTTAGGGACAATAAGATAAACGTTGAGTATTAGCTCAGCTGAACTATTAAAATCTTATCTTAATATTTGTAAACGAATGCAAAAGAAACAAAAATGTGCTAATTATTCTAAAAATTTATCAAATATAATTTTTTCTCAGCTGAATGAAATAAAACTTAGTGGAATAGCTTAAATATTTACAAAACTACTAAAATAACTAGTTTTGTTCACTGTAAAATTGAAAATATTGCTTCAACTGCTCGAATACATTGAAAAGTTTAAAACTTCGTACATAGACTTCAGCTGAATTATATAAAACACAACTGAATAATTTTAAAATATCTCACATTTCTTTTGGCTGAATTTTATAAAACAGGGTTAAAACATTTTAAAATTGTTTTTATATAATAAAAATTATAATTTCAGTATTCAATTGAAATATAAAAAATTAGCTGAATAAGCATAAAGATTAACTAGATTACTTGAATATACTAAAAATACTTTGAAATTTCATACATTTCTTCTAACTGAATATTATAAAACACAGATCGTTTTAAAAATGATTTTGATTTAGCAAAAGCTATAAAAAAGCATTAATATTTGCAAGGATACTTAAATAAAATTAAAATAGGCAATAATTGTTTTTAATATGAAAAAAAAAAAAAAATAAAATGAATATAGGTGTTCCTTAAAATACATATTGAGATAGACTTAAATTCTTCAATTCAATTCAATTCAGCAAAAGAAAATTTAAGTGTTGGCAAAATAAATGGAATTTTGATAATATTTTATAAATTTATAAGACAAAATCAGGGAGTTTTCATCCATTTTTTGTTATGGAAATATTTAACATTTTCAAAAATTGGCAAATTCAGAAACTTTTATGCAAACAACTCGGTCAATTCAGCATTATAATATTATTGATTAGTCCTTCTTTTACATAATTTTTTTTTAAGAGCTTCTCTACCACATACAAAGTTTTCGTGAATCCTCTGGTGAATCATTTCGTTTATGGCTAGGACCCCAGCTATGGGTGTTTCTACATACACCAGGAGAACATTGTGATGCCTTACAGGATAGTACATTGAGAAAAGCTAATACATTTTTATTTCTAGATAAATTAATTGGAAATGGTCTATTGATAAGTCATGGTGAGAAATTTAGAACATTTTTCTACACAAATGGTTAAAAAAAAGTTTTCTTTTACAAGGAAAATATTGGGAAACACATCGTAAAGCTTTGGGACCAGCTTTTCATCCCAATATTTTGGATGGTTTTACGGAATCTATAAGTCAACATGCTGATGTTTTTGTAAATATATTAAGAAATTCAAAATATGAAACCGTGGAAATTACTGAATATTTATTTCCCTGTATTATGGATGTTATAATCGATACTTCAATGGGTAAAAATTTACAAATACAAATGGATAAAAATAATCAGTATACGCATGCCTTTCATAGGTAAGTTTATTTTATTTTAAACCAAACCTATTCAGCTAAGTTTCAGTTAATTTAGCAGGTAAGAAATTGTATTATATTGAGTAAATAATGATTTTAAAATCTTTTTTGAAGTGTTGTTAAATTAAGTTAACAGAAATTTTTTTTAATAAACATAGTTTATATTATTTAAGCTTAATTCACCTAAGAAAAAAACACTATGATTGTTTTTTAAATAGTTATAACTCAATAAAGCTAAGAAAAACTTAATTCAACAAACTTAAATTCAAAAAATATTCTATAAGATTAAATTTTTTATGTATAGCATCTAGATAGTATCTAATTTAGCTAAAAAACTTTAATATTAAGCAAACTATTACTTTTTAATGTATCTTGTATCTTAAGTCTAATCTAGCTAAGAAAAACTACATTCAGCAGACTTATAATCCTTAAATATTTAATAGAATTATATATACTCGTATGTATGCATGTTTTATTTAATGTGCTTAGTTATAATCCAATTCGAAATAAGAAAGCGTAATTTAGCAAGTTTAATATTTTTACATATTTTCTTACAAATTTCTTTCTTTAAGGACCAGTGAACTACTATTCCAAAGAATGACAAATCCTTTATTATTTCCCGATTTTATATACTCCAAGCTAACTGCCTCGAAAGAGTTGGATAAATATTTACAAATTATACATGAACTCATGGAATCAGTTATACGAGAACGGCAGGAATATTTGAAACAAATTGAAGATATGGAAGGAAACTCCTTAAGCATACGGCGTAAAAGGCCACAATGTCTTTTGGATACTTTGCTGACGGTTGATATGCCTTTAACTCTACAAGAGGTAAGGGATGAAGTAAACACTTTTGTCTTGGCAGGTGTTGATACCACCACTGCTGCCATGGCCTTTGTCTTGTATGCTTTAGGCAAATATCCCCAGGAGCAAGAAAAACTTGTACAAGAATTACGGGCAAATGATTTGGAGCATAGTGATTATAAATCCACTACTGAAATCAATAAATTGGAATATTTGGAAATGTTTTTAAAGGAATGTCTACGTTTTTACACCACTGTACCCCTGACAGGACGTCAAACTACACAACCTACGAAAATAGGAAAGCGAACTTATCCAGCTGGCATTACTTTATGGATTAATATGTATGGCTTGGCCCATGATAAAAGCCTATTCGAGAATCCTATGATTTTTAAACCTTCTAGATTTGCTAAAGAATTATATGCGCAATTACCAAGCTTCAGTTATATACCCTTTTCGGCGGGACCACATATTTGCATAGGACGTAAATATGCTTTAATGATAATGAAAATTGTAACCGTCAAAATATTGCAAAATTTTACGGTGGAACTTAGTAATCCTCAAGAAGAACTGGTATTAATGACGCAGATGGTATTAAAATCCAAAAATGGTATAAATTTGAAATTTAAAGAGAGATTATAAGGAATCCAAAATAATATATCAAACTTTAATAAAAGTTTAGCTATTCAGCTAATTCCAGAACCAATCAGTAAATTAAATTTACTAGAAAAGGAACAAATTAATTGATTTTTTTTATTTTTCAAAACAAAATCTAACAAGATTCAATAAAATAATAATGATTTATAATAAAAATAATAATATTCATCCAAGTATTATTTAATTCAGCAAAAGAAAAAGGTAACAATTTAAAACCATTATTTTAAGCTTTTATTCGCAATTCAGCTACTTTTAAAACATTTCAGCGGAAAAAATGATAAGCACAAATATTAACCAAATAAAAACCAAAATTTGCACATCAGCTAAAAAATCTAATACTTAATGTATAAATAATAGATATATTTCCTAATTTCTTAATTTAAATAATTTTGAGTTATTCAGCCAATGCACAGGTTATTAGATTGATTCAATTTTGGTACTTTTCTAAACTTTTATTTTTTTAGCAGACATTTTATTTTAGTTTTAGCATTTTATTAACGTTCGAAGAAATTCAGTCAAGGTTTTAAATATTTAGGAAAGACTTGAAACACTAACTCATATATTCTGGTAAGTTTTAATGTTTTAAGCCAATTTAGCTAAGATTATATTATTAAGCAAACACTTATAATTCAATTTTGTTATAGTTTTGATATTTTCTTAACATTTTAATTCGATTCAGCTAAGTTTTTAATAATGCAGTCGACATATGTAACACAATTTAATTTCGTTTTAGCTTGTTCTAACAAATTCAAATTCAAATTCTAATTATTTATCCATGATATATAGCTTATTTTGGTGAGTTTTAAAATTTCAGCGATGAAAATCAATTCAGCCTAATTTTAAGAGACAAAAACAGTTAAAAACAATTTTTAATTATTAACAACGACACAATTTAGTAAAAGCATTTTCCTAACATTTTATAGCAATTCATCTGTTTAGTTATATTTAAATTTGCGTTTACTACATTCAGCTAAGTTTTCAAGTTCCTTAAAGGGGGCTTTACGCGATAATACATTTACATTTTATCCTCAAGTTAAATAATACAAGTTTTTGTGTAGATGAGAGCGGGTAGTATCGTGTAAGCTCTATATGTAATCGCAACTTACGACATTAAGAGAAAATAAGGATGCAAATTTGGCAGTCGTACGCAGTGTTGCCAGAAGCTTTGGAAAGAAAATCATCATTTCGCAAAAGAAAAATCATATTTTGAAAGCAAAAATCATCATTTTTGTATCAAACATTTTGTTACAAAAACATAAAAGTAAAAATTTAGAAAAAAGCGAATGTTTATTTTATAAAAATACTAACAAACGAAAAATGCTTGCAAATTTTTGAATTTTATAATCGAAATTCGTGCTGTGAGGAATGTGTTTCGTATCGAAAAATTTCGAAAAACTTTGGTCAAAAATTGTTGGTATAAGAATCTAATACCTCTGGTAATATTAATTGCATCAGTCAACACTGTGTGTGATAGGTCCGAATGATTGCGGGCGATAAAAAGTTAATCGTGTACAAAAATAATATGCTAACGAGATCATGGTCGAAGCAAGGAATCGAAGATTAACAAACATTCGCAAAGCCAGCATTGACAGTTGGATCGGTGGGATCGGAAGATAATTGATTATTAAGAGCTTCTAAGACTTGGGCAGCTGTCAACAATTAACAGAATTGAAGCAAGCAGATTAATTAAAGCGGCCACAAGTGAACAACAGAAAAGGTGTTGTGTTCCATCTTGCCACGTAAGATCTCACACATCTCTGATGAACTGGCAGAACTCTCTTAATGGTGTAAATTTAAGTCCGTAGATATCTGTAAAATGCTATTGGAATTATTTTTCACTCAGAAGTTCTACACTGACGTAATATTGGTTTTATCTCAAAAATGGCATAAATTATCTATCAAATCAGACGTATTTGGCTTAATAAAGCTTGTTTGAAATATAACAAAGCGTTTAATTTTTGGTCAAATTTGTAAACGAACTTTTTCGAACACTTATTTTAAAAATTGAACTATAAATATTTTTGATAAACTAAACTAGGAAACATAAGTCAACAAACCCTATATAGCTACAGGTCTCGAAAAGCTTAAATATTTCAATATAACATACAATAAGTAAATAAAGAAACATTTGTTATAAAATCAAAATTTTGTCCTTAAACGTATTTCCTTAATTTAACCGGTTTTCAAACTTTAAAGCCATATAAATTCTTAATGACGCCGTCTGAACGGATCACTGCAAACAACATTATTAAATAACATGTTTCCATATTGGTAAAATGATTTATAACAACAAATTTCATTTTGTATATATATTTTATAGCGATTTTTACTTTTTATTACAGATATTTTATATGGGGCTATTAAGGATTAAAACGCTTTACGTTATTACTAAAGAAAATTACAATATAATATTAGATCAGGGGTGTATTTTAATGCGAACAAATAAAATAAGCAAAGAAAAAAGTAAATTTTTTTCGCGCGCACTATTGGTCTCTTTTAAAAAACTGCTTTAATTTTACTTTGTTTTGGTTTTTAACCGTATAATTTTTACTCTCATTTTTAAAATATGGATGAAATTTTCTATTTTCTCTCTGATTTTACGTACGTAAAGTATTATCGTGAAAACTAGCCTTAAGCAGGTACATTGATATATCAAAATTTTGTATTTTTGAAATGCTTTAAGAGAATTCAGCTTAAAAGATGTGATGTTCTTTATATACTATATTTCGTAATGTTATTAATTAGCTTTTAGAGATAACTCAGCTAAATATTCGTGATATATTGGTATATCTTTAAAAAGAAGTTTTTAATTTAAGTACAAATAAAATAATCAAATTTTTATTTTAAATACTATTGGAATAACGTTTCCTTATTTTTACTACCAGCATGTACAACTCTGAACAATACTCTTTGATAGCAACTCTCAGCTCTTATCAGAGAAACATCGCTTCTATTTAAAAAGTCTAATAAAAAACAACAACAAATGAAAACATAGCAAATGTCAACAAATAAACTACTTGACAGCTGACTAACCAGAAAAACAAGAAGAAAAATAAGAGCAAAAAACTTAACGACGTGTAAGAAAATTATTTTAAAAAATTTAAAAAACCAAAAAATTGTATAAGTTGAAAACAATTTGAGAAAAATAAATAATTTAACGGATATTCGAGTTGTACGCCATGCAAACAGATGATTTATTGCAATTTAAAGACTTCTCAAATACACCCAATACGAGCAGTCCTCCGGCACAAATAAATGTCAATTCGCCAACACACTCTGAACAGTTTGGTAGTAGCTCTAATGCGGGACGTCAACGTGGTGATCCTTTACAGGATCTCATTTATGATATGAGCAATTCAGCAAATATTTTAAGTGGTGTAAGTGGTGGTAGTAGTAGCGGCGGTGGTGGTGGAGGCGGCAGCGGTGGTATTGGTGCTGGAGTTGATGGTTTACCTGAACCAGCTACAGCCGGCACAAATAAAGTGTCATTTTTAACCCTGGAATATTATCAGCAATTCTTTAATGTAGACACTCTTATGGTATTGGAGCGTATAGCTAATTCTATGATACCAAAGCGGGCACCGCCTAACTATTTAAAATCTATCATAGGACAAAATCCAGATTTATATGGTCCCTTTTGGATAACTATTACTTTGGTAAGTTGTTAGACACTTAGATACATGTCAACAAATATTTTCAAATTATCATTTCTTTAATAGATTTTTAGCATTGCCATTAGTGGCAACATTGCCAGTTATCTACAGGCTGCAGATGATCATTATAAATGGCGTTATAATTTCCATTTGGTATCTGTGGCAGCTACTTGTATATTTGTTTATGTTAATCTATTGCCAGCCGCTTTATGGGCTCTGTTTAAATATAGTATGAAGCCTATACAGGAGGGTTTGGAAACTGAAAATGTAAGCTTAACTGACTAACTTAAGTAAGATAACTTTAAAAAACATTTTTTGCTATACCATACAATATATATTGTAAAATAGCCTTTCATTTAAACTAAACGAAATTGCATTGATCTTTACGGAGGGGTCGAAATCGGGCAGGCACTGGGAGGCTATTTAATAGAATCACAGCTACAGTGTATTCAAGGCTGAGGTCTCTAGGGCGGTGAAGTTGATGTGTGATTACATCGCTACGGCTAAGAGAGTAATCATATATGTGGAACGGCTGCTATAAAAGCACTGACTAGAAGTTATGTCAACTCCAGAGTGTGTTAAACTGTATTGGTTTCCCGGACACTGCAATGTAGTGAGGAACGAGACTGCTGATTAACTGGCGTGAGAGGAAGCTGCGAAGTGTTTGTTTGGCAGACGAGTCTGTGAAACCCCTACGAGTTTCTCCGATGGTTTGATGGACTATGCATTTGTTGAAGACTGAATGAGTCATAGTTCTGAATCTAAGTGGGGAAAATCTAAACCAGGCTGTAGATACTAGCACGTGTGATCTTGCAGGGTGTGTGGCAATGATGCGTATCGTGGAACACTTCCATTGCTTCTGCCTGGATCTCAGATACGCAGGCTAGGGCTTTTTAGCGGACTGCAAAGTTGTCACTGCCAGGATTTCTGATTTCTTTTTCTGGAAAGCTCCGACAATGGATCGCTTTACTCACTCTTTTACCATAATTTAAAAGATGTTTTAAAAGATTATAAAAAGACAAATACAATTTTTATTACATAACATATGTATATACGCCTCTATTTCTATAAAAAAATGCCATATCTGATAGGTATCTAGTGAAATTAAAAAACGTTGTTTATAAAAAATATAGCCTAATGCATAAGCTTCAGTAACATAGATAAGAGAGCCCCCTAAAGAACTACGCCACAGATGCTGAAATTCTAATGATGAATGATAACGGTGTAACTAATGACGTTTTCTTGGTTCTTTTGTTTTAACCATAGTATGAGAGCTCGCAGCAATCCTCTTGGGGCTTAGGTGTAGGTCTTATTGATTTCATTATAAGATGATATCATCAATCTAATCTAACTTGTTGTGCTGTTTCAAGTTAAGAAAATCTGTACCTAAATAGCAATCTATCATCTTTCAGGCAACCCTTTCTATTTGTGTCTTTCATTTTAAGGCTTATAACTTGATCAATATGGCTTTTAACTTCTGCTATTAGAAATGTAATAATTTTTTGTAATTTTTTAAACTTCTTTTAATATAATTTTATTTAATATAATTTCTAGGCTGATTATACACCCTCCCTATTAGCCCTAATGTGCGTTTATGGTTATTCCATGTCTATTTATATTCCTGTTTCCATTTTATGGGTCATACAAGTAAGTACAACTCTATTGTAATTAAGTATTGAAACTTACCTTTAACTACTCCCCACCTTTCAGCTTTCCATACTCCAATGGCTATTGGTTATTACAGGAGCTTTACTCTCGGGTTCTGTTTTAATTGCGGTCCTCACGCCTGCCTTAAGAAATTCAAAAATTTCTTTATTTTTAATTATTGGCATTCTAGGTGCTCATTTCTTATTGGCTGCAGGATTTATGTTGTGCTTCTTCCATGTGCCCAGCAATGGAAGTAATGGTGGTAATTCAGCACCTGTAGAAGTGAAACAAAGTATAGTTAATGTGGTCAAACACGCTGCAGTAACGACTGCTAAAGCTGTTGTGGGAAATATTAATGAAACTAAAAGTTTAAATTGAAAAACTAAAATAGTGATAATTATTATTATTTTTTGTTTTTTTCTATTACTACTTTTTATGTTTAAATTTAAAAGTATTAAACATTTAAAAACAGTAAACTTTTTTTGAAAAATAGTTTGTAAGGATATATGAAAATCAATGATTAAAAAGAAATGCAAAAAAAGGAAATTACTATTGTAAAAAAAGCTTTAAACAAAAAACTGTAGTGGCTTTAATTTGGAAGCATGCTAAAACAAGAATTATCTTAAACGGAACTTTATATTTAATGAGTCTTAATTTGAAGTTTATTATTTATAATGAAAATTATATTAAATATTATTTCTAATATTTATGCATAATCTTAAAAAAGAAAGAAGGCATTCAGCATGTTCATATAGAATTGGGGGCAATGATAGTATTTTTCCTGATTCTGAATTTGATAAGGAATAATTTCGTGCAGTTGTCCCTGAGTTTGTCTAAACAGTCCGGGTCATTGCCATGCGTAAAACCGGCATGGATAAGCTAACCTCAGTAGCTGCCTGTAAAACTATTGGTCGGTCAGTGGTAAATTAAACCTTTTCAAAGCTGCCAAAATGGTGCCTTACGGTAGCATGCACATCACCTTTGTATAAGAAAACAAAAGTTCTCCAAGTTATGGAACATGCAGCACATTTTGGTGAAGTAGTTACTCATAGGATGTTATCGGATTAGTCATTCAAACTTTAACATCAGACAGATGGATGCTCCCCCGAGGCATGGTAGGAAAGACATTTTTGTATACGAGAAAATCATAGGTAGATATGCCAAGAACCCTCGGATCGGTCCTTGTATGCAGCCGTGCTTTCTATGGCTGCATAATTTATACCAAAACGGGCTCTTATCTTTCTGCTATGACTGGTTATGGGTGCTTAATTTATACTAAAATGGGCTCCCATCTTTCTACTATGGCTGCTTATGTTCACTTAATTTATACCAAAACGGGCTGCCATCTTTCTACTAATACCTCAGCACAACTCCAATCTAAGTTTAGTTCATAATGCCAAATACTGCTCTGCTGAGTTTGCCTGTAACTTTCTCCGCAAGACATATCCAAATGCCTGAAAACCTAACCCATGCAGCTTCGTAGAAGGTCTTCAATGACCAAAGACCACAAAAGTGTTGATCTCACTTATAAATAGCATTCGAATACCTAACAAGTATTTTTCAAATCTGAGATTAAGCAGTTAAATGAATAAAACTGGGAGAAGTTACTCGTAACTCCTTTATAGAGCGGGGTATCTAATAATTGTGCAATCAGAAATTACACAGCAACTTAATAAGGAAATAACAATAATGAGAATACTTTGTATCTTCTAGACTTAGTTAGATTTGCAGGTGACTCAAGAAAGGACCCATTAAAAAAAAGATGAAAAAAAACAAGGGAATTAGAAATTACACAACTTACTAAGGAAATAACAATAATTAGAATACTTTGTATCTTCTAGACTTGGTTAGATTTACAGGTGACTCAAAAAAGGGCCCATTAAAAATAAGATGAAAAAAAAGCAGAGCCAAATGTCAAAAAGAGATGAGATACAAAGGCTTCAAGTGAAGCTTCCGACGGAATAATTAAAAAAATTTGCTAAAAATAAATAAAGAATTCCATTACATGAAATGAAATGGGCCGAATGCTATTCCCAATAAAGTCCTTATATCTCACTCTTTTGGCAGAGAGCTTTAAAAGTACAATAATGTTTTAGGAGTCCCAAAACCTACAGAGATAATTCCCAGTGCAGGACAATGGTATATCAAGAGATGATCGTTTACTCTTCTATATTACGTTAACTACGATAATAGTCGTTAAAAGGACCCATTCTTTCCACATTGAATTATTAAACGAGCCAATAAATTTCATTCACCATGAAGTTTATAGATTTAAAAAAGGATTTGATAGATCCTGTATCTGAACTGAAATGTGAAACATAGGAATACCAGAAAATATAATTTTCATGCTTGGTTTAGTATGATGCTGGATATTAAAAATTCGCCTCTCAAAAGCGGCAATCAGTGCGCAATTTGGGTTGAAACTCTTAATGTATTTTCTTATGGGCCATTGTGGACTGAGACCGCATCTGAGAAGGATGGCAATCAAGAATGTGCATATTTGTAGACTGTGTTCGTAGGCATCAGAGAGAGTTTAGATGGAGATGTTTGGGAAGACATTGGGTATCGCGGAGATATCCATCATTAGGGTTTCATATTGGCTGGTGTTCATTAGGAAGGCAATAGATCTGCTGAACAAAATATAGAACGGAAGGGACATAATACATTCATAGCTTCTGATATGAAAACCAAGACAGACAATTTTAAACATGAGTCGAAAAAAATTGGTCAACTTATTTAAATAAAATAATAAAGCCAAACATATATGAGCAACCGCTGCAAATACAATATATGGAGGGAAGCTGAAAGAGTTGGCATTTTCTAATACCTCGGTAATATGATTGATAAGAATGTCTTAGGATGTAATTTCGGGAATTAATAAAACCATAGGCTCATTTTCCATCTTATCCAAAATATGGCGCTTAAATGAGTTCGGGATATGGACAAAGATCTAAATATTTTTGGCTTGTGTACAAGCACTACTTTTGTATGGGTGTGAAGTCATAAAGGATAGAATACAAACATTTGTAACAAATAGTTTCGATTAATCTAAAAGAAATACTCTGGCCACGAAGAATCTCTAACTAAGATCTGTTGACAAGAACAAGTATGGAACCGTTATATTTAACGATAATGAAGAGTAAATACGGCAAGATTGGATACACATTCAGGAAGGAAAATAACGAAAATTGTTGACAGAAATATTTCGTCTATAGACATTCTGAATGGAAGATGTTTCTGATTGCCTATGTCCGCAGTGAGGATTATTAACATCATTCTTTCCAAAATGCCACGTAGCACACAGCAACCTGGAAAAAGTAAATGTTGAGGTTCCTTGAAATCCCCAAGAAGGTCATCACACCAATCAATCTCAGAAGATTGTACACACATTCAGGAAGGAAAATAACGAAAATCTTTGACAGAAATATCTCGTCTATAGATATTCTGAATGGAAGATGTTTCTGTTTGCCTATGTCCACAGTGAGGCTTATTAATATCATTCTCTCCAAAGTGCCACGTAGCAAACTGCAACGTGGGAAAAAGTAAATGTTGAGGTTCTTTAAAATTCACAAGAAGATCATCAGACCAATCAATTTCAGCAGATTAGCACCCATAAAGTCTCAGCATGAAGAATGGGAAAATCATGAAAACCGGACTACAATACAGAAACTAAACTCTTATAGAATCGACACTGAAAAATCTCGGATGTAATAGAAATGAACAAACTAGCCTAGAGGCGTTCGGAATGAAAGAAATTTACTGATTGTCTATGCTAACTGTGAGGTAGCAAAGGTAATGATTTGGGTAAGGCTTAATAATATTATTCCCTTCACCATGCCCAGTAGCAAACACTACTCTGGGAATAATTAAAAGTTGAGTTATTCTAAAACCAACAAGTAGATTCGTCACCTTGCTTTAGCACTTTTTTAGGGAAGTTCAGATATTCTTGAACCATTAAATCCTTTTATCTATTTTACACTCTAATAAAAGGTCAGCTAGGCTCCTCGAATACATACTTATATTCATAGTAAGTAATGAATTCAATTGATGTAAGTTCGGAATTGGCTTCGTGAAAGAGATTATCCTGCTCGTAGCCAAAGTAAACATTAACAGAGGTGTGAAAAATCATCTTCATGCAATTGCTAAAATTTTTACCAAGACTAACACGCTAGAGTCTTGATATTAGTCTACTAAATTGGTGTTTTTTAACTGTAAGTCGACGATTCTAAAGTATGTCATGACAAGTCAACTGCGCACGTTTTTGGTTTATTATTTTAAACAAAGTTTACTTTATCGGTTTAAGTTGTTTTATTTATTTTTTAATTACATTTTTTTATTTATTGCCTTGCGTTTTAGGTCTCACCAACATTAGAGAGAATTTCAAGGAATAATTCAAACCATGCCAAAGGTCCCATACTATACCCTTTTCACCCGACTCGGATAAAGGCTCTAGCAAATAAGGACCATTTAAATGACTGAAAGAAAAAAATAGATGCTGGTAATTTTCTATACAAATATAACATATTCTGATTAAATTTACCTCTGATAACAATAGTTAAACCACCAGGCTCCACGCCATAATTTAGCGCAATTATACAAATCGGAATTATCATTATCACGATCTTTAGTGGTGAACTTTTCTCCTATTAAAGCTGTTAGAGCATCACCAGCAGTACCTTTATAATTACCCACTGCTTTAACAGCATAAGACTCCTCATTAGAGCCTAATTTGAAATTATCATATTTCGCATAGGCAATTTGTTCATTATGGTCCCCTAAAACTATTAAAAGCTCTAAAGCCTCATTCTTAACAGTCATCTTATGTATCTCTTCCAGGCCTAAGAAAAATTCTCCATTTTTGTCACCAAAACCCTGTTGATAATCAGACCAGTTCCGATAGAAATTCTGGGAACCATCTATACGTCTTTGTATGGGCGTCCAGCCATCAAAAATATAAGAAAGATCTCTTTGACATTTCTCTGCCACCATATCCTGATACCATTTACTAAAGGCTTGTAATTGCCATGATAATTTTTGTTCTTCATATTTGTCCAAGACCTCAGTTTTGATATCTTTCAGGTCGTTTTTTATGGTGTTCACTTTTTCAGCTAAATTATCAGTTTTACTAAGCAACTCTTCACTACTTAGCTCGTGAGTCTTAGCGACGGCAACAGTAAAGCAGAGTAATGCGAGAAAGCGCAACAGCATTTTGGCACGTTTTAATGGCAAGAGTTTCGATGATCAACTGAATTTATAATTGTTTACAAGTTCCTTATTCATTATCAGTCAATTATTTTTATTCACTAAAATTGAGTGCATTTTCTAGGTATTTATTTCAATTATCACCTAAGGTCGAAAGATTACACATTACCGGCCAGAGTACTTAGTAATCTCAGTTCTTAGTACTCAATTGCAATCAATTTTAAAAGATTTCTTGGGAATCTCTTGAGAAATACGAGGACATTGACTTTTAAATGCAAAAAAGTCCTTATAAGTCATATGACCTCATCGTAAGCGCAATACAAATCCGACTCAGGGTATAATGTCAATACATGCAGCTTTGTTAACGGTCTACAGTGCCTACTGTACATCGCCTATAGTGATTTTAAGAACTTCTACTACATGAACTGATGCAATCGAATTGACTGATGAGTCCAGATTATCCGGTTTAGATAACCAGCACAAATGGTTTATATAGAAAGCACAACTTCCCTAAAATTAAGCTGAAAACCAGTCTTAGAATTTAGTTAATCGCGGTCATTAATAACGGCAAATGAGACATGCTGTCTATTAATATGAGGTGGACACAAAACTGCCGTGATAGTATCCCAAGGGAGTCGCGATAGTCCTCGACCAGTCTAGAGCTAAAGGTCACTCCATAAAGAGATCTGATTGCTGCCTAGCTATCATAAAAGATAAAAATGTCATTGACAGGAGCCCTATTATTCCGCATCCACTCCGCAGCATGATAAATGGTCATTACTTCGGCCTTCTATTTATAGATAAGCGAATCAAGCCTTAATTCCATTTAAAGAAGACCGTGATCTACTTTTGTTAGACTGGGAGGGCATAGTGCACTGCCATATGCTCGAAAGGAATACCACGGTCAATAAGAAGCAACAACGCTTGAAAGTGGCTGTTGTGAAAGCTGCAAGTTGTACTCCAAGAGTTCGAATAGTAGGCACTTTAGTATCCAAAGTGTCCTCCGGACTTTCCGCTTTTCGTATAATCCTATGAGGGGTATTGCCTTCAATAATGAAGAGGGTTTTAAAGACTGGTGCAACAACTTTTTTGATACCAGACCAGGCGATATTTGTCGGAACAGCGAGAGGTGTGAGTAGATCGTAAATAGCAACGGTGAACACGTAATTGATTAATTTATTGATTGAATAAAAGCGCTTTCTTTGAGAAAAGTTGACAATATATCATCTAGTTTGTTGGTGTCTAGGTTGAGCACAGAAAACAGTCTGCAGATGGATCCAAAGAAGACAGAGCTTATGCTATTCACTAGAAAATATAATCCTAATTGACTAAATGGCCAAATACCTCTCATGGAGGCATAATATCGTGGAAAATTTTCAAAAAACTATACCTGTAGACAAGCCATTGGCAAAAGAGGTGGGCTCGACGTCCACGTTATATTCTGACTTCACAGGGCAATATTTGAATCAGTAAATAGCGATCATCTGGTAGGATCCAGTTTTAAACCAACATAACTGCAGGATCCTAGATGGGGTAAGAAGCCAATCTGACATCCACATTACTGGTGTTCTGCGGACGACACCCACCAGTGCACTTATCGGCATGTTAAATTGGTTTTCTGCTGAGCTCGGCGATTCTTGCGGCGATCAGGCTAAATTTTTTCGCATGATAACGCTATATATCCATTTTTCTTTTCCGGAACCGTTTGGATATATGGTCTCCTATAATTATCTGCGTGAGTGCTTAGACACTGTAATCTCAGGCATGAATTACTGAAATAGAAACCCAGATCCCACTCCGAATTTATCCCAATGGATGGCAAGACGGATACTAAAACATCAGATACCCATATAGTGTCTTCCAAGCAGAAGTTATCCTTATGGCTATTAAATAGCCAAGTTAGGTTAAGTATGGTGTTGGACCTCCCTAAAAGGAAAATGTCACACTTAGGGCAGAGGTTTGGTTCATTGTGATGCCATAAGCATAGACGCTAACCCGGGGATGACACAGTTTCTATAGGAAATCATTTTGACTCAAGAAAAAAAAATCTGGCAATTGCGGTGACCCTCATTCGCCACAGTTCAGTCAAAGATGACAAGATATAAGAGGCCAAAACTTTCGTTGCCGGTAGCGTTTTGCTAGAAGAAAGACCTCCTTGAGGGTTGTTTGTCTTATTCGAAGCACAAGTCCTCCCTGAAGAGAGTAGAGCGTTGTGTCACTGGCAGTCCGCGAAGTAGTAGTTTTTGAGTGAGAAGGCTTTATTTTAGATCCCACGAGAATGTGGGAAAAGTGACAACCAGTTCATAGCCCCCGATAACCTGACAAGGCCATAATTATTCACCGAGGTATCCAGGTATCGGTGAAGCTCTGTTCACGACCAGAATCTTTTTTCTTGCCAAAGGGGATGCCTCTGGCCAGGCTGATCTTAGGCACGAGTCGCATAACACCATGATCCAGTCCCCCATCTTCTACCATAATTAAGAAACGAGCTTCAAAGCAGGAACTATAATGAGTTAGGCTCTGGCACAACATCAGGATTTTAGCTAAACCCAACATCACAAGATGGTCCTGTAGGCTTATTACCAGTAGGCACTTTCTTGGTGGGTTCAGTAAAAGGATTTGCGCCCGCCATTAAATGGATACTAAGTAGCAGTACATTTCCAGATGATATACTAAACTACTTTGAGAAACAGGCTGTCAGAAAATCTCTTCTAAACGTTCTATGGATGTCCAGTATTGCCCATCAATGTAGCCTATTTCTTTAAGAAATGGCGAATTTTTTCATCACATCAGGCTCTGGGCAGAGAAACATACCCAGTAATTGTGTTGCTAATGAATTGGCTAGAATGGAGACAAAACTTACTCACTCCTCATTTGATCTCCCACAGGGGTCCTCTTGGCCATAATATGACTAGAGACAAGGAGTAAGTTTCACTCCGAGGCTAACATATTCTCGAAGGAAGACGGTACCTGCTCTACCGTTACGTTAAGCTAGCTAACATTACAGCACATAACACTGCGCTAAGAATACTAAGAACCCCATTCTTAGCATCCGTAACGGAACATTCGGAAAACACATAGATTTGAGAGTCATTGTCTCATATACATGTTGGTTTTTTTTAGCGGTTCCTAACTTTGCATTATTTGAAAACCGATTTTATAGCTTATAGTTGCTTTTTGTTTAGTTTAGCTTGGCATTTCAATAGAGTCCAACTTTCGTCGAATGGATACGTAAATAAGTAGTGTTGTCGCTTTTGGAGTGAAGATAACTGATAAGCTTTTGTCGAAACATTATTACCTCCATCTACAAAAAATTGAGGCTTGTTGCGGAGTCATTGGTCCATACATAAAGCATGTGAACGAAAAACTGTTATATTTTGATTTTTTAATGTCTTATCACCAAAAAATAAGAATATCAAATGAATACCACAAATTCAAGGCATGTAGTTTCCCAAAGATATTAAAATAATCAAAAAATTATACCAGATGTACCGGTATGAAATGAGCGTTTTTTTGTGAAAATAAAACACTAATTTTTAATGGGAAAGTAAAACACATTTTTCCCATCTTTCGGGCAATTTGTGGATTCAACGACAATAAAACTGTTTGTCTTTTGAAGCACTCCAATTTTTGACTTCCTTGTGGGAATCGAAGTGCTACTCAGTCAATGCGTTTTCGATGAAAACAAATAGTGGTCGGAAGGAGTCAAGTCTGATGAATACGGTGGGTGGGGTAGTAGCTCCCAGCCTAATGCTTTGATTGTATCCTGAATCGGTTTACGTTGCGCAGATGCATTGCCATGTTGCAAAATTACTTTGCCATGTCTTGTGGCCCATTCTGATTGTTTATCGAATTTCAAATTGAGCATTTGTTGTCGGTAGTAATCTGTATTATTGCTTTCACCAGGTTTTAGAAGCTCGTTGTACACCACACCTTTCTAGTTCCACCAGATACATAACATTGCCTTTTCTGCTTGAAACATGATCACCATATGCCTTAATAAGCATTCGATGCGATTCAGCAGCACTTTTCAACATATGAAAACAAAAAATTAATGCTTTTCGCAAATCATCATTATCTGGTACAAAATTCGCCATCTTTAAAACGATGAAAAAATATGATGTTGTTTGTTCACTGATTTGATGTATACTGAATACTCGTATGTTTGACAGATATCATTGCCAACACAAAAAAAATTTAGATTCGTTCACCATGAATGTTCCCTATTGAAATATTTGTAACGTGTCCGCCATCTAACGTTTTTTTCAACTAGTGCTTATTTCGTGAATGGTAACACTTAGTTCATGTCTGATTTGACAGATAATTAGTTTTATCCTTCCGCTGAACGAATATGGTTGTGTATACGCTTGAACAACTTTGCTAAGTGGGCCTGCGATCGACATACAGAAGATGCCGATTTTGTCAAAAAACAGCAAATATTCTTAAAGCTTATGGAATTACTCTCAAACTTAGCCAAGGGAAACGCCGCAATCTTATTATAACGCTAGTTTTGCAAACAGGCTTTCTATACAGGCTACGGACGCCTGGTCCACAAATCTAATGGAGCTTCTTTTCGAAGAATATTCATTTTTATAACCAACACTAATAAACAAACATGTATATAAGCCGGATATCTTTCTATATCCAAAAGCGACCGTTACTTTACTTAAGATGCTTGAATTTCGAAAGAATCCAGAAATTTTTAAATTTTATTTTCTTACAATTTTTTGCTTTATAATTGCAGCCTGGTGCTGTAATTATAAAAGGTTAAAGTTGAAGAAAATTTAATTTGAAATTTTATAGTTTTTCGTTAATTTGAACATGTGGGGTAAAGTAAAAAAACCGTTATATCGAAGGTCTCAGAGAGAGAGTGAATGCTTTAAAAAAGAATTCCGTTTTTTAATTTTTAGAAAACTTTTTCAAATATTTTTTATAAAATTCTTGTAATTTTATTGAAATATTTTGTGACTGTTTTCTTAAAATCAAAAAAAAAAATGTTTCTCTTTGTTAAAGTATTTTATTTTTTCTCTTGGCTTTTGATATAACAAAACCTCTGCACTAAAAAGCAGAAAACCTTCCGAATGAAAAGCCGATACGCCCAAGACGAGTCACTGTTTGGTTCGGATTTTGGTCCAGAGGCATAATTGGGCCATTTTTCTTCGAAAATGAGCAAGGAGTGGCCGTTACAGTCAATGGCTATCGTTATCGCCATGTTGAACGAATTTTTGTTCACAAAAATTGAAGAGGAGGATATTAGCAACATTTGGTTTCAACAGGACGGCGCTACGTGCAACACAGCCGAAGCTACACTAGATGTTTTGCGCCCTGTTTGTCGTTTGGCCACCTCGGAGCTGCGATTTGACACCGTTGGACTATTATTTGTGGGTTGCCGTCAAAGAAAGTGTTACGCCAACAAGCCAGAGACAATTGACGCTTTAAAGGACAATATTCGTGAAGCCATTGGTGAAATACAGCTGCACACAATCGATAATGTGCTTAAAAATTGGACCGATCGTGTAGGCTACTGCATGGCCAGCCGAGGCAGCCATTTGAATGAAATTATTTTCCATTATTAACCGGAAGGATTGTACTTTCAAATAAAAAAAGAAATTTGAGAAAATATTCAGTAGTTTTTTTTTTGTAGCATTTTCAAAAAAAAATAAAAAATTTATTTGGCTGACCCTTTATCTTGGCGCTCACTTCATTATGGTACACCTGATAATCTCTACTAAACAAGGCGGACATAGCATGGTTGGCAACCCACTGAGTGATCCAATTAAACCTACCCGGATTTTATTGGGTTTTATTTCAAGGTTTTTGTTGTTGATTTACAACAAAAAAAATTAAAAACGGATTGGGAGTACAAATTAATTAGGTCCCTTTTTTTAGCTCAAAAATTATAATGAATTAACAATTTTATCAAAATAAAAAATTATCAAATCACTGACTTACGTCTTTCCCCCAGCTCTGAGCTAATGTCCGAATCGCGTCGTAGAAAAACTTCTCGTTTTTTGAGGACATCCTCTCTGAAGCCGATTTTATATGTCTTCAAAAGAAGTAGTTCGGTGACATACTAACAGATATTGCACCCATCGAAAGCCAATAGTCAGAAGGAGCTATGTTTGGAGAATTTGATCGTTTCTAAAAATTGTTTGGCAACTTTGCTGCGAGAGACCGAGCGTTGTCATGCAAAAGGAAAACTTTATATGTCTGTCTGTCTCTTTATATTCTGGCCGTTTTTCTCATAATGCATGGTTCAACCGAAGTAATTGCAATCTGCTCTGAATACCGGGTTTTAGCAACTCGTAGTACACAATGCCGTCTTGATCGCTCTAAGAATGCAAAATTGCTTTATAAATATTAAAAAAAAACGTAATACACCAACAAACAAAAAATATTGTCGAATTTAACGAAATTTGAAAGAAGTTACAAAACCCAATAAAACCCAAAAAAACTCATCAAAAAACCAAATAAAACCCGGGTTTTTGCCAACTCTGGTATGTAGGTATTTTACTCTTCAAACCACGCACAAGCTTTTGGACCCATTTTTTGCCAATTTTTCTACTGCCATATTTTACTTGAAGTACATATCTTTTGCAGCTTTGGCTTTATTAGACATCTTTCGAAGACTTAATTTTATTTAAGTTCAAAATTGTTTCATCGGAAGAAGTTCGAGACAGTTTGATGGATTATTCTTATTTTTTACAAATCTTACAGGTTTTTGTTTGGTGATAAGTCAGACCAGAAAATTGACGGCATAGAATAAGTTTGTACAAAGGTAACAAACGTTTTTCTAAGCACTCTTTTCTGTACATTTACCAGCTCAATGTTTCTTTTACGTCAAATGGCTTGGTGAACTGCTCACAACTGAAAATTGTTTGCCAAACTTTTTTTCAAATTTATCTAGACTTTTATATTAAAATATTTCTTCCATTAATACTGTGTAGTATTTGAGACCAAGAAATATAAAGGTTTTGGCCAGATACTCGAAACGTTTCCGTTAGACTTCGGATACCTGAAAAAAGGTATTTGGGTATGGTAAAGAATTGTCTAAAAATTATTCTACATTGATGTTAACCCCATTATCTTTACCTTTAAACTAAAAACTTGGAAGGCATTTCATTTTAATAAATCATTGCTTTTTTGTTTTGATCGGAATATTCGCATTTAAATTTATAAAAAAAGTTTTCGTTTACATGCTTCCCATAAGTACATACATAATTCCAGTGTTCCAAGGGGTATTTCTCTCAATCAATGAGCTTTTTTATTTTTAGACATATTGGAAGTGACCTACAGTATAATGCCGGCTCCGAACGGCGGATGCATTAGTATAATATTCATAGCGTAAATACTCATAACCAGTCGCTAGCAATGTTATGAGATGATATAGCTGAAAATTGCCAGATGGTCTGTCAGGGATTGAAACGAGGACATCTTGGCTGGCAGGCGGGTGTCTTACCTAACATACCACAGCGGCACGGTCCATATATTTTCAAAAACAATGATGATTATAATGTTACTGTAAATGGTGAACGGTATAGGGACATGATTAAAACTTTTTTCGAACGTGCGCTGCAATTGATTTACTCAAACAACTCTTAATGAAGGAATAATTTCACGTGATTGTCCACTTAATTGGCCACCAAGATCATGTCATTTAAACCCATTGGATTGTTTTCTATGGGATTATGTAAAGTCATTTGTCTATGTCGATAAACCTGAGACAAACCCCTGGAAATCAACATTCGATTAGTTATTGGCAAAATAAGGCCGCATATGTTGCAAAATTTTTTTACATATTGGTGTTCCATATTTAAACATTAATATCATAAAATTTTCTAACCAACAAAGCCGGTTTTATCGATATTGAAAATATATTTCTTTGATTCATTATGATTTAAACTTGTGTAACTGTAAAAAAAATCCCTTTTTTTAAGGCGGTTAGGATGGCTCGGAATAAATGACTCGTCCTAATGGGGTACATCGGCGTGGATTTCCGTAATTGTGATAATGAATTGGCCTAACCTCATATTGAATAACGTTACTATTCTTTTTTCACCGTTTTAACCTATTTTATCACTATCAGTTCAATGCTCTATATTAATAGGGGCAATCACAATGCGCTAAAAAAAAAACTATAGCCCAATTCACGATTGTGTATATTTGATATTGTAAACTTAGGCAACTGTAAAATTGTGAGCGGTCTTTTTTGATTCAATTTGCAGTACTATTTGAAAGCACAAAAATGACAGCTGATTGTAAAAATATATACATTTTTTATTTATGTATATAAATTTTTTCTCGGTTTGTTACGTTTTTGATTGGGCACTGATGCAGGAGATTGAATATAGTCTCCCCCGCCTGTTCAAAACCACAGCTCCTGGTGAATACGGAGTTTATCGGTTTGCCTTCTAATAGGGGAACGGCTAGCAAGAACCGTAATAGTTCGATAAATGGTCATGCGATTTAAGAAGAAAAGCAGTTAGTTTTATTCCGATCTATGTCGGTTCATCAGAGTCTAGCAATACTGCATTTGCCCTCATGCTACCAACAAGATTGAATCGCCTATACATAGACCGGATGATACTCAGTTTAACCGTGGCAATTGAAACACCTGTGCTCGGATCCATTTTAAAAACTGCGAGCTCTTAATTCGCTTTTGCCAGATGGCCTTGATTTCGTTTGATTTATAAGAATTTTTAAAGTTTGTCAAGATCAAGAAAAAATGTTTTGCACAGATTTAAAAAAATTTTTTTTTTAAAGTTTTCCTCACATAAAGTTGATCAACATTTATCGGGAATGAAACATCTTTATCTTATATTTGATACGAACTATATAATGCCGAAAATGTACCGTTTTGATCCATAACATTTTGCTATTTTTGGGATAAAGCAAAAAATGTTCCTATTGCTTTTTGTATGCCACCAGAGATCTGCAAGGGTCGAATAATATGATAATCTGAAGCTGCAAGGTTCGGTGATGGATACACTAAAACTTACCAGCCAAGCTCTTTCAAGGTCTGTTGGGTCATAAAAGATATGTGTAGTCTGGCGTTTTCATGATCGAACACAACACTTTTTCTGTTGATCAATTCATCAGTTCAGATAAGTTGATATCAGCATCAATCGTTTGACCAGTTTGTAGAAGCTTAATGTATAATAATTACCTTCCCTTTGAACCAGACACACAGCATTACAATTATTTAAGAAGCTTCACCTAGCTTCGTCCATGATATCATTTACACAATATAGTCATACCCGATGCTGTACTTTTCATCGTCTGTCATTATTTGGATCTATCAAACAGGCTATAGTGTTGCCTGATGCAATCAATTTTATCAGAGATATTCCACTTTGTAGCCATCTATCGACAATTTGTAACTGAAGATTTACTAACACCAATTTTTGTCAAGAGTTTTGTAATGTTGAGTCAGGCAATCCTACCTAGAACCCATATAAGAATTACTTTTAAATACTTAGAATTGCCGTGAGAAGCCTCCGGACGAGGATAGATGTATACATGGCTCCCGCGATTTGAGTCTAGCTGCTAGAATAGACTCGGTATCGGTATAGACCTCATTACTAGGAAACTCTCTTCTGATAGACCAAAAGTTCCTAGTTGGGATCTCAAGATCAAACTTCCTGTCGAAAAAATTATGAAGGACTATGTAATCGGCCTAATTATACCGTAAGGCAGAGTAGGTTCTACAAAGCCTCGAAAGAACGAATGGGTGATGGCAGGTCTAAGCCTCAAATCCTGTCCTTCCACAGGTGTAGCTATGGTAGCCTATTTTATCCTCTCTATTAACTTTTCTCTCTAGGAGAGTTTGGGTTTCAGAATAACACCCCTTCGTGGATAAGGAGAGTTGAATGCCGATAAGGTTCGGCAAGTTAAATTCAGGTATTTTGTAGCAACGCCAATACCACACAACAAGCACCATTTTGTGACAAGTTTAAAGGGCTGATTAAACCTTAAGGAAAATATGAGTAGACCAATACTTGTCACTACAATGACCAGATCATCCACATAGCCAAACAATGCTCCACAGCAAGGGAGAGAGAGCCCCTGTTTGTAGTGTGCTACTACTTATCCCCCTCACCAGATGAGCCTCCAAATGAAGGCAGTTATAACCCTATAAAATTCATATGCAGTAGCTACCATTCAGTGTACTGAAAACTTCTTCTACGACAATGAAGGCTGCCTTTGGAAAAAGCTTAACGTGGCTCAGTAAGCAATTTAGTGAGGTCACGGTTAATCGACCACTCTTGTAGGCGCGTTGAGTAGAAAAGTATTTGGACAATATCTCGCCGTCTAAAACCCTTTCAAAATTTTTAAGATGGAATGAGGTAAGTCTTATGGACCTGAGGTCATTCATGGTGGAGATTTTAATGTTTTGGTTTTACATATTGCAAGTGAAAATCTATAGATTTTGTTGGTATATAGTAAAAATATACTGTTACGAAAATAAAAATGCCTAACAAATGCTACAAAAGACACCAATGCATTCGAAAATGCATTGTGCGACTTTTGTCTACTGGTTTGTGTCAAGGCTATCAATGTGTCGCCCTGGCAATGCCGTAAATATTTGTATTGTGTAGTTGGTATCATTGCCAATTCTCATCTTTGGGTAACACGATTTTACATTTTGAAAATTAATGGACGAATATAAGATTTGAGAGGTTTTAAGACTCTAACAGAACTTTCTAAACTGTAGGCATTTAAGTATATAAGAGAGCAAAAGTCGACTTTTTCTAAAAGTCGACTGTAATTCATTCATAGACAACTTAAAGTTTATTTAAGCGTTAAAGTCGACTCTAAATATAAAACCAGCTGAACCTGTTTTTAAATAATAATAATAATAAAAAATAAAATAAAATTGAAATCAAAAATTTCGAAAAATGTTTCGATTAGAGGACTATTGTGAAAGGGATTTCGATGAAAGGAATCATAAAATATACAAAAAAAAATGTTTAATCCTTTTGACCTAACTACTGATGAATTATGGTCGCTCTATGTTCATGCGTGAAGTATAGCCTACAGTTTTCCACGAATTTCATTTTTCCTATAAATGTCATTAGCTTTGCTCTCCACACATCAACAGCGATACATATTATACCAGCTTCTATAGAATATAGATTTTGATGTTATCGTGTGCAATTATGCAACAGTCAGCAGAGGCATTAAATGGGAACTTAATCAATACTTAATACTATGGAATTTGGCGATGATATTTGTCTTTTAATACACAATAATCGTTACCAGTTTACTAAACTTAAATCTCTGAGGAGTGAAGTTGCAAAAACTAAGACTCAACATTGAAATATATAAGATATTGCACTACAGTATCCTTAGCAGCACCCAATTCAGTATACGAGTTATTGAGTTGTAAAAGTTTAGTTATTTCTTCTAACTTGGCAGCATTCTAACAAAAACTGGTGGCTGTAGCGACTGTATAATGTTTTGAATCCAAAGTCAGTCGATACTTCCGTACTTTATAACTTGTATGGACTTACTGCTTTATAAAAATTGATTAAGAAAAACATATTCAACTGCTGCATAAAATCAGCCTTTCTGCATGGGACATAACAATATTAAATATAATATGACGTACTGCCAAAGCCAAGGATATTGTGCCTAAATATCGGTTCGAACAACAACCTAAGCAACTGCCGAACCATATAATAATTTTCGGTCGGAAATGGGCCCTAAACTATAGAACATGATATATAAAATATCATATATACAGCTGATGATTGATATGACGATTTTTTTAATAATTTGACAATATTGGTCATGATTAAAGAAATATTGGCGACCAAATAGCAAATTACTATAAATTACCCTTGTCCGTTTTGTAGGTAAGAGTTTGGAAAACTTTATAGAAATAGGAATGTTTTTAAATATGATACAATTTTAATAAAAATTGTGTTTTACAAATTAAGAAAAATCACTGATGAAAAAAATATTGGCAATTAGATATACAAATGAGTCAAAAGACCCTTGCTTAGTCATTGTACGTTAAAAAATTAATTTAAAAAAATTAAAAATATAACCACTTGTTCAGAGTTACCATCTTCAAATATTAGATTAAAAATTTCACATAAAAATTAAGCAAATTGTAGTTGACACCCATTTAAAGCCAGTTCTACATAAAATATACTTTATTTTCAACTATGAATATGACAAAGATAGTAAAAGGTTTTAAGTTAGAGACTTACTCTAACAAATATCGACTTTAGTGTGGGACTATAAATATGTTCGACTATTTCTAAATATTTATTTTATTAAAAATTAATGATTTTAATTAATTCTGTTTGAAAATTAATACGAATATATATTTTTGTTACTGTATATAGTTGTAATTCCACACTGAACATACTTCACACAGAGCTGCCACTCCTCAATCTACATTCATCACACAAGATTGTATTTTGAATTTTATTCTATTAATTGTGCAATTAAATACTAATTGAGCAATTTATAAATTGTGATTTTGTATGGTAAATTGAGTTCAATTAAGTTCTTAATCGCATAAAATTTCTTAATTGGTAATTGAAGCTTATGTGTGAACATGATACAAGGCGTTTGTAAAAGTGTTGAGTAATTGTGTATCAAGTAGAAGTTAAAGAAGTTGCTGTATAGAGATAAAGTGTGAAAATAAAACTAAAGACTATAATGCAAAACGTAAATTTGCTGCATTTATTTTGTTTTATGCAATTTAAATTTAAAACGTTTTAAAAAGATTAAAAGGTAACAATACTACACCAATTTGCAATTGCTACGATGCAATTTGTCTTAGTGCAGAAACTCCTTAACTATTTTCGGAAGTATGTATTTTAACGTTCTGTCAACATAGAAGTATAAAAAATAAGTCTGGTGACTAATTTACTGACCGTAGTGTCCACTACTAATGCCTTAAGTAATCTCCAGTAAATAAAGTCCCAAAAAAATGAAGAATCTCTACATTAATTATTTAAAAATCAAACACTTTTAGTATCAGCAACAACTCCCAATATTAACCCTCTTAATAAGGATCAGTAAAACCTTGAGCAAAATATGTAACAACCCCAGCCTCTTTATCATTTGGTAGTAAAAACATCTATGCGCTTACAGTAGAATTAAAGTTAAAAACAAAAATTATAGCCAAACGGCTTTAGGTTTAAGAACATTTAAAAAGGGAAAACAAAACAAAAGTTATACAAAATAAAGAATTATCTGAGAAAGGAAACAAAAGGATGCTGAAACTAAACACAGACATCAGAAACTACAATTAAATGCAAATGTAGTCCAAATACATATACAAACAGTTTCATTGATAAGGGTTTCTTTTTTTCTCTCCTTAACTGACCAATTCTTTTTTCTGTTTTGCAGGCATATGTACAATATGTTAAAACGTCTAATATATGTAAGTATGCCAAGGGGTTAAAATAGATCCATTAAAAACTGGTTTCTATAATAAAATAAAAATTCTTTCCTAAAAGCTAAATTAAGTTTATTTTGATATATGACTTTTCCAAACAAGAACAACAATAATTTCCAAAATCAAATGGTAAAAAGAAAATGGAAAATTTCAATTAAAAAAAAAAAAGAAAAATTGCCGTAACGCTGTCCGATCACGTCATCAAAAATTCAAAACAAAAAAGGTTTTAAAAATTATAATCAAAGGATAAGAATGGACATCAAGACCATACTCGTAGACATGTGTTTATAAAAAGATTTTGATAATTGTGAAGGATGTTTCTGTCTTGGGAAAATATTTATGAATAATAATTTCATTTCCAGTACTATTTGTTTGCAGTAAGCAAGCAATTCAAGATTTTTTTGACAACCAGGTAGCCACGCGAGTTCTGACATTCAGAATTATGATAAGGGAAACCGGAAATATGTAATTGCATATTTTTTCTCATCAAACAATCAACTCGAACGTAAGATATTTATCCATTTCATGAATTTTTATGAATTTTGACATCGATTTGTTAGTGCATATTTTTGCATATTTTGCTCATAACAGAATTTTTTTGCATATTTCAGTTTTAAGAGATGCATTTGACATTTTTTCGTAATTAAAGAGCATATTGTGCTTCAAAATAATTTTAAATTTATAATAATTTTTATTTCAAATTCCGATTAAGTAAAAGACCATCGAATCTGGCAATACCTATGTATGTCATTCTATTCTGTAACAAAATTCAGTATATTATCTCTACTGAACGAAATGAAGCGATTTACGCTTGAGCAACGTTGGGATTTATTGGAAATTTATTTCGAAAACAAAGACAATTGATCGGAAGTTGGAAAAAAATCATCTTTTTGGATGAAGCTCATTTTCATCTTGGTGGGTACGTTAATAAGCAAAATTGCTTTATTTAGGACTCAGAAAACCAAAACATAGTCTTGCAGAGGCCAATGCAACCATTACGAGTGACTGTTTGGTGCGACTTGTGGAGCGGAGGCATCATTGGCCCATATTTCTTTGAAAATGTGGACAGCGCAACCATTACGGTTAATGGAGACACCATGATAACCGATGTTTTTGTGCCTGATCTTCATGGTCTTGATGTGAACGATGTTTGGTTTCAACAGGATGGTGCAAATCGCCACACATTAGTCAGCCGAAATTATGATGTTAGTTGGCTGCCAAGAAGCTGCGATTTGACACCATTGGACTATTTTCTGTAGGGCGCCGTTAAAGACAAGTGTTATGTGAACAAATCAGAGACAGTTGAGCATTTGAAGGCCATACACTCTAAAAAGTTCTCGAAAATTAGACCGATAGAATAAGGTATTGTGACGCCAGCCGCGGCAGCCATATGAATGACATAATATTTCAATCCGTTTTTGTTTTATCGCATTTTTAAATTTAAACTTTTAAATGGCATACCATATAATATAGGGTGGTACAAATTAAGATCTATTTCAGATTAAATTTTAATCTAAAAATTTAGTTTTCTAAACCAATCTAAACCACTCTTTAATATAGGGTGGCACACATTAAGATTGATTGCAGGTGAAATCTGAATTTAAAATTTTAATTTTTTAAAATCTAGGTCAAGTATATTTTGTTTCTTTAAAATTATTAACTACAAACAGAGGTAACTCTATACATAAATTATTCCATTTGACAAAAGCTTTTATTATAATCCTTTCAGAGGTAGAATGCCTCCAAAGGCCTTTAGTTGTTGGACAAGATTTTGGTTTACCTAGTTGCTCGTAAGTTTTTAGCCCAATTAAAGATCAAGTTGCTTTAGTAGCATTTTGTAAAGAGCAATTTAGGCCATTAGTTTTCACAACTACGATCATTTTTTCCTTATGGGATACGTCTGATTGATATAAATATATTAATGCAAGCCATGCAATTTCAAGTATTAATTGTAGATTCATATATAGATGCTATTTGAAAAACTTTGCCTAAAGAAGGATTTGACTATCATATCTCGGATCACTTTATCTATGTATGAATTTGAACAGCCTTCTTCTTCAGAAAGACATACATTCTTTTAAAGCTCCTCTGGGGTTTGCCACCCATTCTGTTCTATAAAATGGAGATAACGTGTTGTGTCTATAGCTTCTAGATTTGACGATTTATTGTTATTTTGACGATTTTGTTAACAAAAATTTGGCAAAATGACGATTGACGTTTTTTGTCTCTAAAATTACGTTTTTTGCTATTATGGACAATTGGCTGCTCTAAAAGTAATAATAGTTCTTTGTAGGTGAGACAACTAACTTTCGTCTTCTGATTTTTGCTTGCCATCAATGTGAATAAAGTGGAAAGAAATACGCGTAATCGGTTTGTAAGTGGCGAACTGTTTGCGGGAGTGTGTGTGGGATCTTAAGTATTGTTTTTTTTTTGTGCAATTTATACATTTACTGTGACATTATACCAAAAATTTCAAATCAGCATTATTTAAAAAAAAAAAATAGTGAAAAATAATTATAAGGTGGTCTGGAGGCTATCAAACAAGCTTATCAAATAGTGCATATGTGTAAGGTTGTGTGCTTGACGTTTAAAAGCAAACTTACAAACAAATTCGTCATTCATCATTTGGATTTCAATTTCGTAGTGTTTGTTTGTTAAATATCTTCTGAAATATTACTACAATATCGAAGCAACTGAGATAATGCTTGTCAATCATAATTGGAGACGATCAAATAAAAAAGCCATCAATAAAAAAAACAGATTTTTTGTTGTCGGAAGTTTATTTGATCGTCTCCAGGCCACTTAAGTGAAAAAATAAATTTTAAAGAAAGCAATTATGAAAAGAATCAAAGAATAGTTCTAAAATTTTTAGAAAGTTAGTACTTAAATTATAAGTATTATTGTCGTTTAGCAGAGAAATTTGTTTTGAATATAATATAATTAAGAGTCAATACAAAGTTTTGACCTTACTATCTAATAAAATTCTAAAAGTGGAGTTAAGCTATTTGGCAATGAGGTGTCATTTTTCATTTGTAGGGAGCTTTATGCGTAATTGTTTTATGTACTATGTAGTACTTAAAAAAAAGAAAATTGGAAACGCTAAGAACTTGCTTTTTTGGTACGATTTCTTTGACGATTTTTCGAAACTGAATTGACTGTGTTGGCAGACACAACATGTGTCTTAATAAAATGTTCGTTTGGCTTTAAGATTATATCGTTGTTATTTGATCTTCTACTTTTTCACTAAAGAAGCTTTTGAAAAAGTTCTAAAGATTCTGTACCAAGCTAAGAAGACAAGCTCGTTTTATATTATGATCTGATTCATTTGCAAGATGTTGTTCCAATTGAAGATAATATATCGACCAATTTTCTAGGAAGATTGATGTGGGAGGTCTTTCAAACTTCAGAATTCTTGATATTCTTTGATGATTTTCTTTCATCAATTGATTTAAAAATTGTTGATTGGATATTTGTAAATGATGCAGCAACTGCGAGATATGTAGCTTGAAGGGTTTCTTTAAAAACTTCTCGTCGTCAAAATGATATGAAACACAGTTTTTTTTTTTTCAATTAAAGAACGTTTTTATTTGACAAAAATCTATATGAAACTATTAAAGATTGTAATAGAAAACTTAACTCATTTGGTTTGGCTATGACCAAACATTTATTAATTAATTTTATTTTTCGCAACATTAGAGCAATTTATTTTTTCAAAAATTCATAAAAAATTTATCAGAACGAAAATTTTAGATGTTAAGCAATTTAAGCGGTGGTAGAAAATTCGATTGCATTAAAGTCAAAAAAGGGAAATCCCACATAAACACATGCATACGCACATACATATGTATGCGTGTTGGTTTTATTTCTTTATACTACCTTTTGTTAAAGTATAAAAAAAACATGAGTAGTTTTATAATGGTATAGGGAAGCACTTCCATATTTTAGAGAAATAGCCACTCATCCTCCCAAGAAATATCAGATTTTTCACAGAGGCGATTTTTTAAAATTCGATTTTCTCAAATCCGGTGATTTTTCAAGACATACCACTATATGGGCTCTAGACAGGACCCTTGGCACAAACATTTGTACATAGTGGTATAGGGAAGCACCTTCATATTTTCCAGAAATGTTCATTTATCTTCTGAAGATATTTTACATTTTGTATGTAATCACTGTTAATCTCTTAACATTACTCTGTTAACGCATAATTTGTGTATGTTAAAAAGTAAGGTTGGTGTCTTGGCTTTTCAAATTCCAATTTATCTTCATACACTTCTTAAATTAAAGCTTAAAATGTTAATTAAATCATGAAAATCGGTTGGCTATTGCTGATTTTATTCAAAATTGAGTGCACGTACTTAACTTTGACCAAAATTAACGAACAAATTTTTCTTGCCAAATTAGTGGAAATTATTTTTTCCTTTATATCCAAAAAGTTATAAAACAATGTTTAGAATATAAATTTTACGTTTTAAGCATTTAAGTTAAAGGCAGATATGTTGAAAGTAAAATACCCAAAGAGGTACCTAACTTTTGCAAAAAATTTGTAATGCATTATTAGGCAACACACAAATATAATGAAAAGAAATGTTAGGGAGATCGATTATTGAATTTTTTTCAAAAACTGTTTTTATAATAATTTGAAAAGTGGCACTTTAAAAAAACCGGTTTTAATAATTCAAATAACGGTTAATAATAATTCAAATAACCGGTTAAACGGTTCTTTAATTTAAATAAAATTGTTCCTAATTCTTGAAGCGCAGAGCTGGATTACGTCGTTTTAAAAATAAGCAGAAGCTGATGGAGAATTTAAAATTAACGTGGCAATCAATACAATAATTCTAACAAAAGTCATAAAACCTATGCCAAAATGGTGTGCGGAGGCCATAAAAAACAAAGTTCATTACACAAAGTATTGAAAAATGCTTAAGTTTCGTTGTATTACTTGGTAGAGAATGGAATGGTTTGTTATCATAGTTATAATTTAGGTACCTATGATAACAAAAATTAAATGTTTTACTTTGAACAAATCTATTAGTAATATTCGAGTCCTTAATTGCCTCGACAAGAAAATTAGCTTAGATTTCGAGCAGCACTGTATGCAAATTTATGCACCACGTATTTAATAGTGGTGTGTCACTGTGGTATGTTAGGTAAGAACCCACCTTCCAACCAAGAAGTAGTCGGTTCAATCCCAGGCCACACCATCCGACAATTTTAAACAACGATATCACATCACAAAATTACTAGCGAATGGTTATGTGTATTTACGCTGTGAAAAACTTCGCTAACTAATATATCTGACGTTCGTGGCCGGCGTTTGTGGGTTTGTGTGCTTTCAATGAGTAGTTGATCATTCTCCATATGTAAAAATCAATATTTATTTACAGAAGATGAGAAAAGGTTATGTTTACTCAAGAGTGCATATCTTTTTCGATCTACCTTGGTTTTCACGTTCTTTGTGAGACGTTCAAAGTTGTCATATGTACAAAAAATAACAAAATTTATACAAATAGTTAAACGATGAGCATATCTGCAATAAAAAAATATACAAACGTATAAAAATTATACCTATTTAAATAGGTATTAGCCGGTTTATTCGGTATTCGAAAAATGAAGATTTTGAAAAAACCGTATTCGACAAAACCAAAAAAGGAGTTAAAACCGGTCGAATACTAACCGTCCGATCTCTCTAGCATATATGTATCCTTTTCTTTGATGAATCAGCAAAGAGTCACCATTCCTCAGACTTTTCAGGGAAACCTAAGTTTCGTAATAGTCCGCATAATCACAAACTGCTAAATCGCCATTTTTGCTGAAATAGACCTGAAAATCTTCTTGTCTATATCAAAAATATATTCCATTGCTGTAATCTTGACGCAAAAAGTTTTGATTTTGATTTTAGAGTTCCTTAGCCTGGTTTATAAAATGAGGTTTTCTCGAGGGATAAAGAAGTATCTACAATTGCGTAACTGATTTCACTTCGAACAGAAAAATTAACTTCTTCATTAACCATTGCGTGGCGTTTAGAAGGCATTGGAGGTAAAGAAACATTACTGGCCGTCGGGCAGATGAAATGTTGGGATATATGATTTTGTTCTTATTTTCTTCTTGTAAATCCACGTGTAGTGGTCATGCAGAAATAACAATCATGTTCGTAATTTTGTAGCTCACTCCATAGCATTGGTTTCATAAATGCTATGATCTTTCTATCGTCGTCAAGACAACTTCTTAAAGCTCTCACACGGGTATTACATCCTATTTTTGGCAGCCAATATTTGTTTCTTTCATCGATAGGAAATCCAAAGTAATGTATATAAGCATTCTTTGGGAAGTTATTGTATGGCGTTGTGAATTAAAGTTAATTCCACACAGATGTAGCAGGACAACTCTGGAAAATTTTTGCAAGTCAAAGCTCTTGACATACTGTAATCTAAAACAAAAATCCCTTATAAGTAAGCTAACTCTGTGTATAAATTAGAGTACTTTTCAATATTAACTTTTGATTTTGATAAAATCAAATATCGGATAGGATATGTCTTTTCGGTTTCGCAAACAAGTGTTGAATGATGACGAAAATTGTGTTATCTTTCTCAAAAGTGCATTTTGTACTGGATTTTCGGCCACAATAATAAAAAAATTAAATTCTTAAAATATTTTTATCTACCATAGCCATTAAGAACAAGCCCTTTACTTTTGTCAAAGTTAGGTACCTACCTTAATGGGTTGTTTTACTTTCAACATATCTGACTTTCATTTTAATGCTTAAAATGTAAAATTTATTTACTAGGAATTTTTTTATAACTTTTTGGATATAAAAGAAAAAAAAAATTCCAATAATTTTGCAAGAAAAAATTTTCTCGTTAATTTTGGTCAAATTAATTAATTTTGAATAAAATAAGAAATAGACAACCGATTTTCATGACTTAAAGCTTATTTTATGCTCAACATTTTAAGCTTTAATTTAAGTGCTAACCATCTAAAATTTTCTTTCTGAAAAATTTTTTATGAATTTTTGAAAAAATAAATAAATAAATAAAATAAAAATTACTCTAATTTTGCGCAAAAACATTTTTTTCGCAGTTAAGTTGTGAATAACTGCGAAACTGTTGAGACTACAAATAAATAATGTTCAGGTGACTTATAGGAAATTTGGTTTCTAAACGTTTGGTTGTACTTGCATAAAAATCGGTGAAGTCGTTTTCAAGTTCTGATGAAATATATTGACATAACTGCCCTATTTTGGACGAGAAACTTGCCATGCCTATAAAAAAAATTTGAGCCCGATGGAAAAAAACTGAAAATGGATTTGCATTCAGCGCGTCAAAATCATTATATTCTATATAGTTTTATTTAAAGCCTTTTTTTTACTTGTACTTATCTATTTCGTAGCGCGAGAGACGCTTATTGAGACCACAGTAACACCTGTTGGCAAAGGTGATTCTACACTTGATCTCCAGACTGACATCGTTGCTGCTGGGAATGGCAGTGCCAAGGTAGAAAAATCATTCATTACATCGAATGTGTAGTTGCCAACCATAACCTGGAACCCACTACGCCTCATATCAGTACTTGTTGACTACATACGAGAACGGATTGACATTGAAGGTACCTAGCGCTAGATGGCAGCACAAACACAAAAACTTTTTCTTTCTTAGAACTTAGGACTTGTCAAACGTCAGCTGTTAAAATTTTAGCCAAATTCATCGATTAGTTTATTTTTTGTAGTCGTTTGAAGTAAGCAACTTTTGTGTTTCTTGGAAAATGGAAAAAAGTTAATTTCGTGTAGTGATTAAACACTATTATATGAAAGGTAAAACGGCGAAAGAGACAAAAGAAAAGCTTGATAAACATTACGGCGAATCTGCTCCGTCAGATTATATGGTAAAATATTGGATTGCTGAATATAAACTGGGCCGAACAAGCACTGCAACAATACCATCAACAGGAAGGCCAAAAGAGGTGGTTACTGAAGAAAATATCAAGAAAATTCTCGATATCGTTATGACTGATCGCCGGGTCAAAATACGTGAGATTGCTGAAATGGTAAACATATCATATGAAAGTGTGTTCAACATTTTGCATAAACATTTGTATATGAAAAAGCTATCGGCAAGATGGGTGCCGCGTTTGCTCAGTGTTGAACAAAAACGAGTTCGACAGATCACTTCACAGCGGTGTATGGACATGATAAAGCATAATCCTACTGATTTTTGGCGTAGATTAATAACTGTTGATGAAACATGGGTCCACCACTACACACCTGAAACCAAAAATCAATCGAAACAATGGGTGAAAGCTGGTGGAAGTGCTCCGAAGAAGGCGAAGACAGCGAAATCGGCGGGCAAGGTTATGACCACTGTATTTTGGGATGCACACGGAATATTGCTCATCGATTATCTTGAAAAGGGATCCAAAATCACAGGAGAGTATTATCGTGCACTATTGGATCAATTGGTTGATGCAATCAAGGAAAAACGACTACATTTAAACAAGAAAAAAGTGCTCTTTCTTCAAGACAACGCACCGGTTCACACAGCATTAGATACGATGCTAAAACTACGAGAAATCCATTTCAAATTGGTTAATCATCCACCTTATAGTCCAGATTTAGCCCCTAGTGACTTTTTCCTGTTTCCAAAAAAGATTCATCTCAAACGAAGAAGTGATTACCGAAACTAATGCGTATTTTGAGGAGTTCCCAAAATCGTATTATTCAGATGGTATAAAAAGTTGAGCTAAAAGGAGACTATGTTGAGAAGTGAATGGTTTTTGAAAAAAAATGTTTTTTCCTACTTAAGTAGCTTCAATATCAATCCGCCTTCGTATACTCACGTTTGGCAAAAACATGGGCTTAAAAAAACGGTTTTTTTTTCGTTTAATTCGACAATATTTTTTGTTTGTTATTATAAAAACGTTATTTTATTATTTAATATGCAATTTTGCGTTCTTAGTGGTATCGAGGCGGCATTGTGTACTATGAGCCGCTAAAACCCGGTATTCGGAGCAGATTGCAATTACTTCGTTTGAACCGTGCATTATGAGAAAAACGGCCAGAATATAATGACATACAGACAGATATATAAAGTTTTTTGCATGACAATGCTTTGTCTCTCGTGACAAACATAGCTCCTTCTGACTATTAGCTTTCGATGGATGCAATATCTATTAGTATGTCACCGAATCACTTCTTTTGAAGAAATATAATATCGGCTCAGTTTTTCTAAGCCGGCATTCGGACATTAGCGCCGAGATGGGGGAAAGATGTAAGCTAGTGATTTGATAAAATTGTTAATTCATTATCATTTTTGGGCTAAAAAGGGACCGAATTAATTCGTACTCCCAATACGTAAAGTTCTATACAAAAACCTTTAAATAAAAAAACAAATTTTTTTTATAAATAAAAAAACAATTTTTTTTATTAAAAAAAACCCAATTAAACCCACTCGGGTTTTATTGGGTATTCCAGTGGGTTACCAGCCTTGCATATACTTCGTCTTGGCCTCATTTCCCGTTAGACCCATCTTGGCAGACTCTTTCTTGAAGGCCATCATTAATTATATATATCGGCCTTCTAGGGACTTTAGGCTTCTTCAAGTAGAAGTGTCTGCCAAGTAATGGGCGGCAAACTGACTGGGGTCGAATAGTTGGAAAGCGATAAGGTCTACTGTCTATTTTATTTAGCAGCTGGTTAAAGATATTCGAGCTTAGTTGTATGGAAGACATGGAACCAATAAAGGAAATAAAATTGTAGGCAGTTTGGTTAGGATAGAGTGCTACTAGGACAGAATTAGCATATTATTGAATTTTCTGGCTGTCGTCTTACCTCATCCTAGACTCGTATCAAAGCCCAATGCTAGTAGGCTGATGAACTTACTTGTGGATTGACAAGTAACATTTGGCCATGCTTGAGTAAGTCTGGGGTTGCAATATTTTTTCTTTTTTTTAAGAGTGCGACTTCGGTATCTGATGACGTTTGGAGATTTTGAAGTTTTGATGAAAGAATGAGTTTCTCTTTTAACGAGCTGTCGTAATGTAAAAGACGAGAAGACATTATTCCCTTCCCTTTAGGTGAATTCTGCCTAAGGTTTAAGGATTACAGTAATGCGATAAACTTTCGGAGATCTTGGTTAAAATACTGAGGGATATGAGGACAATGACTGACTCTTTAGGTAGTTTTCGAATAGTACTTCATCTAGAGTAGTTTTAACGTTTCAAATTTGTTAAACTAAAGATTGGAATAGCGGCACTGTGTCTTTAAATTTAGAGGCATTTTGTGCAAAATTTTTTAATTTTATATAAAAGCTTTAAAAGGACTATAAATTATCTTAGTGATGTATTGAGACAACAATGGCTAAAAACCCCTTACAAAAGTGTTTGACACACTTTTTCATGCTGCTAAAACTTTTTTTCTTTTAAAGGACATTTTTTTGTTTTTAATTAGAATTTGTTAGAAACAGACATAGAAACAGTCGAACAACCCTGTTATTGTTAATTTTTAACGAAATCCTATTCATGTTTTCTCAACAAAGCACTTTATTTTTAAAGTACAAAAGGAATGACGTATTTAGCTTTAGAAATGGGGTGTCCTTTTTTATTCTTAAAAGCGCAAGCGCAACTAATGTCCTACTGTTGGGTAATTATTTTGCAGCACGTGCTTTAAGCATTAGATATTCAAATTTTTTGTTTTTATATCTTTTTAAGCTTCACTGCTAGTCAGCTGATTGTGTGTATTTAAAGCTAACCCACCCTTATTTATTCAAATGGATATATTAGAATTTTACATTTTTATTATAATTTTTCTTTTTTTGTTTTGTTACCTCAGGTGTAAAGTTGTGTTTATTTTCTTTATTTTGTCAGTTTTAGAGAGGTTCAAAGGGGGGTTGGTAATTTTTTTAATGTCATCCCTTGTAAAGATCTTAAAAGGATTGGGTTGTATGAGAATAAATGAATTTTAAAATATTTCATTAAAAGTTGGCTTAGTTGTTCAAAAGAAAAGCTCTATACACGAATATAAAGATATTTACAGACAGTAAAGCTGATTTATAGGCCTTTGGTGGTTGGTCATTTTCAAAGGAAGTTTTGGTTAAAAAAATGTTAAATTGTGTTTAATTTAATTTAAATTGTTGTAGTAAACATGTAGTTTTATGTTTTTTATAAATATGCCGAATTTTGGTAAAATATATTTTTTAATTTGAAAGTTTTTAAGACTAGAAATTTTTTTGCAAATACCATTACCGATTTTAAGTTTGAGGTTTTGTTTTTTAAGAAAGAATATAAATTAATTAATTTCAATGTAAGTTAATTTTCAATATTTTTCATATTTTATTTAACTACGTTACGTAGTTTTATGTTGTTTATTAATTATTTATATTTGGTCTACATATATTTAACGGTTTAAATGTTTGTCATTTATCCTTATTTTTTACTTTTACATTTCTATAAATTTTTTTTACCACAATACGCAGTTTTATAACTTCTAATAACATACTAGATTTGTTTCGAATATCTGTTTTAATGTGGTAGTTTGCCATATATATTTTTTGGGTTTCATAAAATTTTCTTAAATATTTTTGGTTTTAGGGAAGTGTTATGTATCAACATTTTTTTACATTTTAATTAACTGCAACACGTGGTTTTATGTATTTAATTAATATATCCAATTTGGTTGAAGTACCTACTTTAATTTAGAAGTTTTTCATATATCCTTTTTTAATACTAAAAAATATTTGCAATTATTTTTGAGTTTAAATTTGTGTCGTATTTTTGAAAAAAGATATATAAATAAATAAAAATAAAAATGAATGTACATAAATTCGTTTACATTTAAATATGTGGAATTAAAAAAATTATGAATTTTTCAAAATTGTTTACATTTGGTTGCACTACAATGCGTAGTTTTATGTAGTTTATTAAGTTAACAAGTTTGTTTGAATTACACATCTCGGTTTAAAAGTTTGCCATATATCCTTTGTTTAATATAACATAATATTTGCAATTATTTCGATTAAAAATTTGTGTTTTATTTTAATAAAGAATTATAAATTAACGAAATAAAAATGTAAGAAGCATTTTTGATTTAAATAAACGTACTACAATACGTGGTTTTATGTTGTTTATTAATTATACATATTTGGTCTACATATATTTAACGGTTTAAAAGTTTGTTATATATCCTTATTTTTTACTTTCACATTTCTATAAATTTCTTTTTATCACAATACGCAGTTTTATAACTTCTAATAACATACTACATTTGTTTCAAATATCTGTTTTAATGTGGAAGTTTGCCATATATATTTTTTGGGTTTCATAAAATTTTCTTAAATATTTTTGGTTTTAGGCAAGTGTTATGTATTAACATTTTTTTTACATTTTAATTAACTGTAACACGTGGTATTATGTATTTAATTAATAAATCCAATTTGGTTGACGTACCTACTTTAATTTGGAAGTTTTTCATATATCCTTTTTTAATACCAAAAAATTTCTGCAATTATTTTTGAGTTTAAATTTGTGTCTTATTTTAAAACAGATATATACGAGTAAATAAATAAAATAAAAATTAAGCTAAATTCGTTTGAATTTAAATAAGAGGGATTAAAAAAATTATGAATTTTTAAAGATTTTTTTTATTCGATTGCACGCACTACAATGCGTAGTTTGTGTAGTTTATTAAGTTAACAAGTTTGTTTGAATTACACATCTCGGTTTAAAAGTTTGCCATATATCCTTTGTTTAATATAACATAATATTTGCAATTATTTCGATTAAAAATTTGTGTTTTATTTTAATAAAGAATTATAAATTAATGAAATAAAAATATAAGGAACATTTTTTGATTTAAATAGGAACGGTTTTAAAGTTTTTAAAATTTTTTAAATTTTATATTACTACAATACGTAGTTTTATGTTGTTTATTAATTAAACAAATTTGGTCCAAATATCTTTTACGATTTAAAAACTTGCCATATATCCTTTTTATTGTCATATAAAAAATTTCAGTTTTTTCAACTTTTTGCTGTGCTACTATAAGCGCCTTTTCATAATAATGACAATACATAGTTTTTTTTTTGAATTTTGTTTAGGTATTAAATTATTCAAATTACCATAATTAACAGGATAACAGAAGACAAGCAGCCAAATAAAGCAAAGTTGTTTTTTTTTTTTATATACCATTTTAAACTTTTTAAAATGCAAAATATTCCCTTCAATGTAGTTGAAACCCAAGGGTAAACACACTATATATTTCTTAATAAATATTTTATCTTTTGTTAGGCAAATTATTCAAATTATAAAAATATACAGGCGTTCAGCATTAATGAAACCTATCCTTTCCTTAACCGGTTTTCTTTGAAACATTAAAAATAAAATAATCGATTAATCTAGATAAGTGCAACGATTGTTATTCATGACAGAGAATTTCATTTATCTTAGCTTTTCTGTGTCTTTTAAGCGGTAAATTATTCAAATTACAAAACTTAACAGGTTCTCAGAACTCTCAGAAATACAAGAAAGATGAGCACGAAAAAAGAAACCCACAAAAAAGGAGGTTTTCATTATTTAAATTAAAGCAACAAAAACAAAAAAGAATTTTTTTTAATGTAACAAAGCATGTAGAAAAGCAAGAGAATAAGTATTAGAATTGAGAGTGTTAATGTAAAGCAGACTACACGAAAAATATTGAGAACAGAGAGGAGCTTAGTAGAAGGGGGACGTGTAAAAGCACGAGAATGTAAAAGGACATGAATTTTTGCATATGAGAGTATTTTACTGCTTCTGTGCTTATTAATCTAAGGCTAATACATTACAATAAATAATGCTGCTGACGCAAAAGTGGCTGTGAGCGTGGGGTGAGTACAAATGTTTATTTTTAAGGAATTCTGTTCTTGCTTTAAAGATAAAAGAGGGAAGAAAATATATTTAAGTGGGCTGCATTTTTTTTCAGGTTAAAAAAAAGGGGGTAAAAAAGTGTATTTAGCAGCATGTATATACAGTAGATGCTTATGTACAAATGCCCTTTTTTGTGTTATTATAGGATTTTATGTGTGATTTTTGTTTTCTTGCAAAAACTCGCTTTTCCTAGATGCAACAATTTGTTTATTTCTGTTATTTTTTTTTTTTTTTTCATAGCCAACAAAGAATAAAAGATAAAACATAAAATACGGTAAATAGTATTTGAGTTTTTCTTAAACTATAATAAGACATTCATAAAAAATACAATACCAAAAAACACAATTTCTTACATATATTAAAAAAAGGATATATAAACAATTCTTAAACTAAGTTAATAACATTAACCAAATTTTTTATATTAATAAATGACATTAGATTACGTGTTGTAGTATAGATAGTTTAAAAAAACGTATAGAATTTAATAAAAAAAATAATGATTGAAAAACTAAAATTAATTTTTGAAGGTATAAAAAATTTCTTAAAATTTTTAATTTAACTTCATTTCTTAAAAAAGGATATATAAGGAATTTCCAAACGAGAGCATTAATTTGAAATAAATTTTTTAAATAAATAAAGGGCTCAAAACTACATGTTGTAGTAAATATCTTATTTTTTAAAATTTTATAAAAATAACATTTAAAAAACCAACATTTCTATAGAAAATACAAAAAAATTATAAAAAAAAAATAATGCATATTAAGAGCTTTTCAATAGATCGTAAAAAATTCTATTAAAAGGATATATGACAAATTTCCGAGACAAAAAAAAAATAAAACTACGTGTTGTAGGTGAAATATTTTAATAAATTATTGAAAGTTTACAAAATTAAAAAAAAGAATTAACGGAATTCTAAGAACAGAATTTTCGTTTTAATTATTAACAAAAAATCATAAAGAATATTAGAAGACGCGAATATTAGAAGACTAGGAAAAGGATATATGGCATACTTCCAAACGGTGGAGGTAATATCAACTTAATTCGGTACATTAATAAAGCACAGAAAACTACGTGTTGTGTGGGGAAAGAGTTTTAAAAAATGTTGAAAAATAGTAAAATTTTCAAAACAGGATACATTCTTATATGTATGGATAAAAGCTAAAAAATTATTTAACTTAGTGACTTAATTTAGCTTCTTATTCTACAATAATTTTTTTTTTTTTAATGATTTACATTTTTATAATAAGGATATATGGGCGAAACTTAAACAATTACATATACAAATTATACACTTAGCGTTTGAGCACAAATATATTATTCTACGTGTTGTAAACTGAAAGTTTCTTCAAATTCTTTGTTTTATCATAAAAACGATAAATGGAAAAAAATATATTATGTATTAGATATAAATACTTTAGACTTAGTATTTAAATGGAGTTTCTTATATAATATATTGTGGCATAAGTTTTTTTTTAATTGTCATATATCCACAAAAAGGATATATGAAGAACACCTTCATCATAAATGTTGTAGCAGTAAACTTTGTCAGATAATTTTAATGGCATTATTTTACGTATTGTAGTGGTATAATTAAAGATTTTTTGCAATTTGCATTTAAATTGTACACCCTTGGCATTAAATTTTTTTTCTTCTACTTTCAAGTCTTTTCATTTAACTTTTATGTAAGTAAATGTGGGTGGTTTGTTAACCTCTATTTTGTGTCGTTTGTCTGTTATTCTTTCCTTTTTTATATGCTATTGTTCTTCTGTAAAATGCAAAATTACTGGGCTTTGGTGTCTTGTTTTGTTGCGTTGTGTTGCTTTTGTGTATGAAATTTTATCACATAATGCCTGAGGTAATGCAGTTTTTCCCCTTTGTATAAAACATTATTTTTTACTTTTTAATTTTTTACTTTTTACTTTGGATACAAATGACTTAACTTAAGGGAGGTTTTTATAAAACCAATTCTAGGAAGATGTAGTTAGGACACAGCATTAACAAGGATCACTTTAAAACGATCTTAAGTCATTTGTTTAAATGATTATTTTAACAAATTTATTTTCCAACAAATATTCTAAGCAACCACATATTCAAGATTATTTATTCAAAAACGCTATACCCATACCCCACTACCTCTCGCCATCTGAATTAAACAAATAGTAGAAGAAAATCAATTCATTTTATTAGAGTGCCCTAAAAGCAGGATATTTGCTCATATATATGTAGTATTTCCTTCATTACTATGGCATTTTATGTGCATATTTGATGAAGACAAGTGCTTAGAGATTTTTTTCATTTTAAATATTTGAATAAATTTTATAGCTTTTAAAAAAATAAGATACAAAATGAAAAAAAGTAAGTTAAGTATAAGTATATAAAAAGTAAGTTAAGTATATAAAAAGATTATATATAAAGGAGCAGATAAATATGTATAATCTTTATCTTTTCTGTAAAAAAGTTTTTAAGAACATTTTTAATATTGATTAATACAGTGAAAACAAATTTTCTACAAAAATTAAACATTTTTACTAAATATCTTTTTACGTCTACTACTTGTTGTTTTGCATTGTAAGAAAAGACATTTTTAGACATTTAGAACTATAAACTTTAGTATGGAATTTATTCTATTGGTTTGGGTCAAGGCTACAAACCTCCTGTTAATGACGATTTACATTGTTATTAACAGTATTACCAATAGCGTATTGAACGGTGTTACCAATTCAACTTTTGGGTAATAACGTAGCTGAACTAATTAGCCGAATACTACTTGATCAAAAATTTTCCAGAAGAACCCTCCGATTTGAGCTTTTTTTTGTTAAGTTGGTACATCTGTTGTTGATATTCCCGCTAAGTCTTAGCGTCAGAGCTTGACATCTGCATTTTTTATATTCGGTTTTCGGTATGTCCATCAGTGCTTCTTGCGATTTTTCCATTATTTCCTCTCGGCTGCTGAACGCGTTCTCCGCAATGTTGAACAAAAAGAAGTCACAGGGCCAAATCAGATCAATTCGGTGGCTGTTTGATGTTATTTATTGCATTTTTCGTCAAAAAATTGCGAATAATAACGGCACTGTGCGACGGTGCGTTAGCATGGTGCCAAATCCACGGATTTTTTGGCCACAAGTCTGCTCTCTTTCGGCAAATTACTTCACGCAAACGTCTCGTAACGCCCAAAGAATACTCTTCGTTAACTGTCTGGCTTTCTGGCAAAAATTCATGATGCACTACACCGTTTTAATCCATGAAAACCGTGAACATTTTGGAAGAGTATAAAGTACGCAAATAGATGCAATACATAAATTTCATCAAACAATATTTCTATATGTATTTGGTAGATGACATCGTGTAATGAAAGTTCTTCTGCTAAAAGAGGAATTGAATTTTAAATGCATGCACAAGTATATTGTTATAACAATATAATTCCAGGCTAAAATACTGGCTATTCTTAGAGCTACTCAAGTTAGAGCTTAGAATATTGCAATAGGAAAGGTGGCAATGGTTTATGTTGGCAGCCAGTGTGTACTTAGGACTCTGGGGTAGAGAGATTTAGACTGATTAGAGACTGTAGGATTGCCGTTAGGAGGCTTATGGACCATTATGTGGTTCGATTGTACTGGGTACCGAGTCCTTGTAGTATCAGCGGCAACAAAGTTGCCAGTGAGCTGACAAGACTGCATTCTGAGAACAGGAATTTACCTTTTGAACGATTGATGATAATCAATCTAATTGATAATCAATCTAATTAAAGATGTTAATTTTTTTGTTGGACTTGTTGAGATTTCAGTATCACCAAAACTATTTTTTTTTTTTACAAAAATACATAACTTTTGACAGCTTTAAATTTCTTTTATTTCGACTTCTGGTTTGTGTAACTTTATTCTTAAATTTTTACCCTATTTTAAGATCGCAGAACTTTAAACTGAAGTACCATAAAGTTAAAACAAACAGGAGAAATCTCAAATCAACAATGACTTTAAAATTTAAGCCTAGGCCAATAAAATATTGTTGCAAGAATAAAAACGCCTAAATTGTAGGATTTCGTATATTTTGTATCACCGTCAATGGCATATTTATTTGTGTATCTGGCAGTACTCCTAATTAAATATCTCTGGGTAATACAATCTTACATACCTAAAATTAACGGATAAAGGATATCAGATCATTTGATACATTTCCGGAACTTTCCAAACTGTGGGCAATTAGGTATATAAGGAGACTGCCACGTAGCCAGTTATCGTGTTGCTGTCGTAAGTTAAAGATGTGTTTAAGCGGAAATAAAAGTGTTGTATAAGCGCATATTAAGTTGTTGTAAACTGTATAAAAGTTATTGTGTAGTAAATAAAAATATAACTGTAACAACAACAAAAGTAGTGTTAATTTTATTTTAATGCAATCTAAGCGAACTCAAACGTTTTAAAAAACGTTGCATTATAATTTCAACAGTGTTTTCACATTGAAGCGAAAACGTACTTTTTTATTTCAAAAACGTACGTCTTTAAATTTATGGTTTGGCATTTTAAAATCGACATTGCAAAATTTTCAACTTGCGGTTGTTGTCTTTGATAATAAACTAACTCAGAAATCCAACATTTTTATGTTGAATTCAATGTTGAACATTTTCAAATTAACAAAAACATTTTTATTTTAAAAATGAATACGTTAATTTAATACGGTTTTACATACCTTCAAAGTTGTTCATCGTAGAATTACCGTAGAATACATCCAAGTTACAAAATTTTTGATTCAACAACGATAAACTTCGAGTGTGATTTTTCTTTCTGTGGAAAAGTGGAATGATGATATTCCTCCGCTCTTTGAATTGAATCAAATAGTGCATACAACGATACACTTTGAGAAGTTCAATTGTTGATGTCAAAGGTTGGTTATAATGTTGACATAAGCATTGATGACATTGAAGACTGGATCAATGATCACATTTTAGAACATAGCGATGATTTTGAAAGATTCGGTAATGATAACGAAGGGTCAATTATCGAGCAAGATACTCAACAATCTAAAGTAAGCTACTCGAAAGCAGCTTAAAGCATCAATACCTTGATTAAATGGTTTGAAAACAAGTAGCAGATCTTGTCAATATCCGGACGAAAATGATCAAGACCTATTACATAAAAAAAATAGTCTCGACTGCTTCTTTAAGCCACTCCGTACAAATTAATATTTAAAAATTAAATCTAATTTTCTTTTTTGTAGCGATGAAAACTAATTCAATAAATAAAAATTTAACATGTCTTATCGGAAACTGGAAGCTTATTATTGTTTTTCTTTCTCTATTCAATTTTTAAAAATATTAATAGTTCGAAAAAGTTGGGTTAATTTTTTCGAGATTCTACTGTGTGCAACGTTGCCGTGGTAGTTTTTCGTTGTTTAAAAACAATTTGGTTGTTGGGATGATTTGTTGCAATTTTCTTAAATTTTTGGTAGGTTTCTTAACTTTGATTTGAATCAATAACAATTTTCACTAAAATTAACACTGTTAAAAAAAATATAATTTATTTTAATGAATCTACGCACTTTTGCTCAGAGACTGCTTACCCTGCCTTTCAGTTTCAAAAAGAACCACTTTGTTCATAGATTGCCCCGAATTATCTTCAAATAGGGTCAAATATGTTAAGCGATCTTTGGTTGTATCAATAAAAACTTAATGCCAATCTCAGCTGCCGATATACATTGCTAAGCCACAACGAAAGTGCCTACATCCATGCTCTATCATTGGCATCAAGTTTTTATGCCAAAATTACTAATTTCATCGCTGAACATTTTGTTTTTCGTCACAAAGATATATTGTTTATTAAGCTTACTTTCATCGCTCTGGGGCACTGTAATCTTAGACACCGTCATTGTTTTTTGGGAAATGTTGAGAAAGAACGGCGTAGGTTCCCAGGCAATTTTGTCACTGTACCTGGTCAAAAATATATGGGTCAAAATTATTGTTTTCTTTTATTTTTTCCGGTGTTATTGGGTTTAGAACCACGATGTCAAGTGTTCATAGTCATTTTTTGCGCTCAATCTATCCAAAAATGCTTAAAAATCGTATATTTTATTTTCAATTTTTTCCGTGTATGTTTGTTTTAGTTTGCACAGTTCATATTTTTTTACAAAATTTAGCCAAGACACACACCAAATCGCACATTTTTCTTATGTAGCCAAAAGAACGGTGTAGGTTCTGCACTATTTATGACGAAACATCTGGACATGTACTGTGTAAGTGTTCAGCCATCTCGGGCCAGAGGATAAGGTTCCTGGGAGATGCTATGCTGGTTTCGTTACATATTTCTTCTCTCACAAAATAATATTCACAGCCATAACCAACATAACTTAACATATATCGCTCAACACAACTGTAGCTGTAAGGTAACGTAATAAATTTTCGATTTTAATTAAAAAAATAATTTTTAAATTTTTTACTTGAATTTTTGCTAGGCTGCGAACTATTTTGATAGAATTTTAGAAAATTTTTGGTAGGATATCAATTTATTGTGTGGCAACGCAGACTGTGTGTAACATAAAAAACTTTTAATATTTTTGCTAAAATTGAAGTTTCGCTGTTGAACTTAGACAAAGCCTCAAGAGCTTTCAAGCTCTTATAGTTTTCTTTTTAAACCTTAATCTTCAAAAGCTTAAAAAAGCTCTTAAAGCTTAAAAGCTCTTAAAGCTTTAGTCAAACGCTTCAAAAGCTCGAAAGCTCTTAGTTTTATATAGGGTATATTGAGTTTTTTTAAAATTTATTTTATTAAAACATAGTTTGCTTAAGTTTTAAGAGCTTTGAATTTAAATAGTTTTTCTTTTGTTGGAAAACCCAATTATATTAATAATTTTGTTTGTGCTTCTTTGGATGCTTTTTATGTCCTCCACTGCCTTTGCTATGTCATTAAATTTAATTAAGTTTTAGGTCAGTTAACGGTAACTATGTAATGGCTATTATCTATAAACTTGTTTCTCATTTTCAAATGTTTTTTTTTTTTATATACATATGAAATATAGAAAAAACGCTACAAAAACAATAAAAACGTCAACAAGAAAAAAAAAACCGAAAAATGTGAATGTAAATTAAATATTGGCAAATTGTTGTTGACTTTGTGTTACATCCTATATCCTGGTTGCAAAAGCAGCAACAGCAGCCATAATAATAATTTTTGCTCCATTTTCTGGGCTCTCATTTAAAGTGCCAAGAAACTGTTTTAACATTTTTTTTGTAACTGTTTTGTTTACATCAGGCAACTCCCAAAAGGACAATAAATAAAATCTCTACAATTTGGTTAGGAGTTCAAAGCAGAGAGTGAAGCGTAGTAAAGTAAGAGAGACGGAGCCTTAATTTAAAGTAGGGGTATTTAAAAGCTTTTCCTGCAAAGCTTTAGCTTTTAAAAAAAACTTAAGTTTGTGTGTGCATTCGATATTCTTTTTAATAGTATTGTAGGAGACAAATCGATAACATCAAGGGTTGCAGCTCCGATTTTTGTTTGTTTTGTATTTTCTTTTAGCATTTTGCAGTTCAGTTAAATGCAATATTTACATTTGTTTTTGTACTTTTTTAATTTCCCCTATATTGTGTTGAAAGCTAGGGAGGCAGTATTTTTTTATATCATTTTGTAAGGGTATAGTATGTTACACTATTTTTTTTTCTGAAGAAATTAGTTGTGTTGGAGTACTTTTTTCATTTTCTCTCATTTAATGGTATTTGCTATGTGTGCTTAAATTATAATGGATTGCATATTTATTTATAATATAATTATCATATATATATCGAGCTTTGATATACCATATTTATTTAAAAAAATTTTTCCAATAAAAAATAATTGGCATAAAATTTAAAATGATTACAATTATTCAAAAGGTACCTTAAGCTGTATTACAATCAAAAAAAGGATCAAAAAGGTTGAGTGGAAAATTCTCCATTTATGTTTTTCACAGAAATACTAAGTCTTTGCGGCGATTAAAAAAATATTATATATGTAATTAAAAATTTTTAAAGTTGTACACAAGTCACGAACTAAAAGAGAAAGTTTAATTTTTTACACAAGTTATTCTAAGTGAAATTAGTTATAAAAGCTTATAAGACACTGCTTAATAGTTTACATATTCACAGCAAAAGCGAATAATAACATGCATTCGCACAAGCCGTGAATAACTAGTGCCAGGTAAGAATATTGTCTGTAATACTGAATTTCAGTACCTTTTCCAAAGTCAGTCCAAATCATACATAAAATCTTTAATATTTATTTAAAGCAAACAAGTTTTGATATTAAACAATAGTTTTAAAATTCAACACAAGTCAAGATCTACAGGCTTCTAGTCAAAATATTTACCAAAAATAGAAAAATCAGTCTTAAAAGATGTTTAACAATATGCAATAAATCAGCATGTAAAAATATGTTTAAAATATAATTTAAAAATCTTTGCTTATAATATCATACAATTATTTTAGACTTTGACACAAGTCACGATCTATTTTGCAAATTTTATAAAAAGTTTTCTGTTTTTACAAAATATTACGTTTCCTAAGCCTTGAAGTTTATGGTCATATTACTAAAGCGGTGTTTTAATCTTAGTCCAAGTCACGAATTACAAGATTTACTGACATATATTGTAATACAGTTTTACAAAATTATGTTTAAATTTTACCCCGGGTAACGGATTATCATTATCATTCTGACCAGGCACTCTTGCAGAACACTGCGACCTAAAGGATATATTGTGCCCCTTCTGATCTACTGTTTGTTCAGCAGATCTATTTCCTTTCTACTGAACAGCAGCAAATTCGAAACCCTAAAGGTAGATACATATGTCTGCCAGTGAGATGCTATGTGTCCCCAAACATCTCCGTCTAAAGCTAGCAAGAATCCCACATTCACACAATATGTGTTACGCCGTCTCTTATGCCTGTGAGCAGAGTCTACAAACATTCACATCCGTGATCGCCAGCCACCCATAAGAAAATCCATTAGGAGTTTAAAGTCCCACCTATAATACTTGAGAACCTCAGAATCCCGCCCAAATCGCCCACTGATAGCCACGTTGAGATTAAGTGGTGCTGCAGAGTAGGGTTCCGGACCAATAAAGGCTATCAGGGAACACTTTCTAGCCAATGCTTCAGCTATTTCGTTGCCATTTATCAAACAGTGTCCGGGTATCCATAACAACAGGAACCTATTCCTAAATGCCAGCCTTTGCATCGTATCGTAGCAATATTTGATCAGCCTAGATGTCATACAGTTTGAGCCGAGTGCCATTGAAGAAGCTTGGCTGTCAGAGAATTATTTTAATGGTGTTACCTTTAGCTCATGGTCTACCCTTGAGCCTACTCAACAACACTCAACAATTTCCTTAGAGAGAGACATAACTGTTCGTTTAGAAGCCTTCGGTATACCTATTGAAATAAAAGTCAGCTCGAACTAAGACCCCATTAGACCAACAATCCCGGTTCGGGAATTCAATCCTGAATCTGCTGTCCAAGCACAGACACAGGCATGAAATCCAAGACTACCCTGCGTAGAATAAGCCGATTCCCCTACGAATTTCAGAAGCGTTTTCAAGCCAATTAAAGCCTCTAAGACCGAGGCAGGTGAGTCTTTGTATCCTACCTAAGTTATGCCGCTTAGTGACGATATATTTGACGACCGAATAAAGGCGTCATTCTCTTAGGCGGAGCAACAAGTTCAAAGAACCCCTATCGCCTTGTATTTTGAGTTTTAATCTTATATATAAAAACGCTTGTATGTTGGTTTGTATGTGTCTTAAAGAACCGGCTGAATAAATTTCAAAAATTCAAGAATTAAGAACGGTTAATGCTCAATTTTGAGTAGTTGGTCTGAATGACTGCATAGTCGATGAAAATCATCAGGCAAGGAGTGGGTGAAATTGGAAAAGTGGGCGTGGTGCCTCACATACGAACAAAATATTGATTTCTGTATATCTTGAGAACGGTTAATGCTAAAGTTTCCGTATTTGGACTGAATGGTTTCATAGTCAATAAAAATCATCAGGCAGAGAGTAGGTGAGAAATACATCATCAGTCAATAACTGGACGAGAATGGATAAGTAGGCGTGGCACCTTCCGTTCATACCAAATATAGGATGAACGGCAACTATTAAAACTTCGTAATTTATCTATTGAAGACTGTATGCAGCTAAAAAGCAGAACCTACAGTGTCTGTCTGGAAAGAACAAATGATTAGATTTTGACTGGAAAAGAAAGAAATGGGTAAAAAATATATTTCAATAATTTTGAAGTCATTTTTTTTACAAATATATGGTATTGTTACGAAAATAAAAATACAACACATCAGCGCTTTAGAACTGTGTTCGAAATTTGGCAGCACTCCCAAATCGACCATCTTTACGTTACGTTTGAATGAACGGATCTGAAAATAGAAGATGTTCGATATTTCCGGAACCTTCCAAACTATAGGCAATTAGGTATATAAAGAGGCTGCTTTACCTACAAGTCTGTTAGTTATCGTTTGGCTATCGTAGGGAAAAGACGTGTAAAAGCGGAAATAAAAGTGTTGTATAAACGAATATTAAGTGTTGTATTAAGACAAACACTATAAAAGTTATTGTGTAGTAAAAGAAAAACTGTAAAACAACAAAATAGAGCAGTGTTAATTATATTTTAACGCAATTTAAATGACCTCAAACGTTTTTAAAAGTTTAGAACGTAACAGTATGTATGTCTATCAGGTCACCTAATAAGTCCGTAGGATGATAAACACTATTGATTCGTGAATTATAGCATTTTGTGGAAAGCAACTTTTGTTTTTGAAAAAAAAAAAAATCGGAAAAATATGAATTTAGAGTTTTGATAAAGCATTGATGTTCGATGAAAAAAATACAGTGGAAAAAAAACAATGGCATGATAAGCATTATCCGAACTTTGCTCCATCGAGGCAAATGTTAGATAAGTGCTTTTAAACGTGGTCGTACCAGCACAAATGATGCAGAGCGCAGTGGACGCCCAAATGGGGCTGTTATTTATGAAAGATTGCAAATTTAAGGTGCACGAACTAGCTGACTTTGTAAAAATATTAGATGGTAGTGTTTTTACCATTTTACATGAACATTTGGATATGCGGAAGCTCTAATCAAAGTGGGTGCCACAAATCGATAAAAACAATAACAAAATTAAATGAATTGGGCTTCGAATTGCTTACCCACCAACCGTATTCTCCACATTTAGCCCCCAGCGACTTTTTCCTCTTTTCAGATCTCATGAGAATGCTTTGGAAAGAAATTTAAGTTCAGTGATTAAGTAATCGCTGAAACTGAGGCCTATTTAACGAGAAAGTGAAATCGTACTATAAAAGTGGTATCTAAAAGTTGGAAAATCGCTATACTCGTTGTATAGCCCTCGAAGGCAACTATGATGAATAATAAAAGCGAGTTTTGTCAAAATTTTGTTTTTTTGTTCTTACTTATCCTATGGACTTCTTAAGTAACCGATGAAGAAAATAAATAAATATTTACGCATATTATGAACTTCTAAAATAATTTTCTTAAAATCTAAGATTTTAAAATTTAAAATTGTTATTTGTAATAAAACGCATTTACCAATTCGGTTTGTATTTATGTATTGTTATCAATACTATTTATAAGCGAATTATGCAAGCAATTAACATTAAAATTATTTTTTTTTTAAGTACATCTTCTACAAATGCCTTAAATTGCTTACAAAATTAAATAAATATTTACATATTAATTTTAATTATAAAGCATAAATAGTGAAATATATTCAATTAAGGTATTTTATGAACCATTAACAGTAACATCCAGCTCCTCATCTATAAACAGAAAATGGGCTATATACTAGAAAATATATACCCCGCACTAGGGTATCCAATAAACAATTTTTTTTCCGGCCGCTATGCAAATATCGATGGCAAAACATTGTCATCGTCATACCAATCGAATATTGAATTTTAATGTTTTATTTGCATAAAAAATTAAAAATGATGGCTGATGAGAAAAAGCAATAATTTTTCAAACGTTTCTGGTTAAAAAAATATGAATATGTTATGTACATATAAAAATTTATGTATATATCGTAAATATATAAGAATATACAAAACATAGTCATAGAAACAAAAACAAAAAAAAACACAAAATTGTTAACAAATTATATCTTGTATGAATGGTATGTACATACTCGTGTAAAGCCTGTGGCATAGCAATACAATTGACGAGGAAGAAGTAGAAAAAACACTTGTATGTATATATGTGTGTCTTTTCTACTACCTTTTCCAACAAGGATTGTTATTTTCTAGCAAACAAACAAAAACCTTTATACCACTTTATACCACATAAAGTATTATACATGCACACATAACCAAAATCTCTCTCTCTCTCTCTTTTTCTAGTATACTTCTGAAAAGGATAAAAAATAGTTCAATAGTTTGTGTAACAATTTTTGTTATTTTTGTTGTTGCCTTAATTATTTTTTTTCTCTTTTTGGTTTTGCTTCTATTTAAAATGGTTTTCGTGGCTGCAGCCAAAAACCAAAAAAATAAAAGTGGTAGCACGAATTTCAAATATAATAATGAAATAACATAACAAAAAGTAACAACAACAATCATAATAAACGACAGGACAATACTCTACGAATTTAAAGGAAAAAATATCCCTATTTTGAAACACCTTCTAAGCAACCAAAAACGACTTAAATGTGAGCTAAATGTAGTTTCTTCAAAGAAATGGTTTCATCATACAAAAGCCTTAATAAAGCTTAACGTACAAAAAAAAACTTTTAGAATATCCTTTTTAATTTTACTCCAATATTATAAAGCTTAAAGTTTCTATTGAGTTTCTCAAAAAAGCATTAAAATATCAAAAAAACCTAAATTCCCTGTAAACTGTGTGAGCTTGTTTATATAAACGCAATTAAGACATATTTGTTAAAAAAACGCTTTTTGCAAATGTGCTTTTATAAAGATTTTTTTTATCAGACAAAATTTTAAAGCTTTTACAGTTCTTTGTTATGTAAAGGGTCCGCCATCCAACGTTTTTTTTCAACTAGTGCTTATTTCTTGAATGGTAACACTTAGCTCATGTCTGATTTGAGAGATAATTAGTTTTATCCTTCCGCTGAACGAATATGGTTGTGTCCAATGCGTTTTCGATTCGCTAAGTGGGCCTGCGATCGACTTACAGAAGATACCGATTTTGCCAAAAATATAATCTTTTCAGATGAAACTCATTTTGATCTTGACGGGTATGTAAACAAGCAAAATTTTCGCATTTGGGGCACAGAAAACCCGCACGAATACATTGAAAGACGATACACCCAGGACGAGTAACTCTTTGGTGCGGATTTTGGTCCAGAGGCATAATTGGGCCATTTTTCTTCGAAAATGAGCGAGAAGTGGCCGTTACAGACAATGGCGATTGTTATCGGGCCATGTTGAACGAATTTTTGTTCACAAAAATTGAAGAGGAGGATATTAGCAACATTTGGTTTCAACAGGACGGCGCTACGTGCCACACAGCCCTTTGCGCCCTTTTTTTGAAGATCGCATTATCAGCCGCAGAGCTGATGTCGTTTGGCCACCTCGGAGCTGCGATTTGACACCGTTGGACTATTATTTGAGGGGTACCGTCAAAGATAAGTGTTACGAAAACAAGCCAGAGAGAATTGACACTTTAAAGGACAATATTCGTGAAGCCATTGGTGAAATACAGCTGCACACAATCGATAATGTGCTTAAAAATTGGACCGATGGTGTAGGCTACTGCATGGCTAGCCGAGGCAGCCATTTGAATGAAATTATTTTCCATTATTAACCTGAAGGATTGTACTTTCAAATAAAAAAAGAAATTTGAGAAAATATTCAGTAGTTTTTTCTATAGCATTTAAAAAAAAAATAAAAATTTATTTGGCAGACCCTATATAATTGGAAAGCCTTATAAAGAAGTGACATTTGAATACAAACTCAATTGTTAAAATATACTTCAGCAATAGCAGTCGCAAAAAACAATATTTATTTACAAAAACATGGAGAGCTTTAGTTATATGGAATTGGCCGAAGAATATTTTAGCAGTAAAAACGAGGAATAGGTTCTTAATTATATTTAAATAACGCAAGGAGATTCTTTTCAGATCCAAAAAGAGCATCTGAAATAACAGGAGTTGATATAAATCTCATTTTGAGATTTAAATAATCCTCGAAGCACTTGTGTGCAATCAAAAAATTGACTCTACAAAGTTTGGAGTTTATGCTAAGGAAACTGCAGAAATATATACCAAATACCCGTAGAGAAATATGTTCGCAATAGTTCACAAAATTCTTATCTTATCATGGGGAAGATATCATTAAATATCACTTGGTGCCACTTGGAGATCTATCAGAGAAAGCTCAGGAAAAACAGGAATAGAAATTACAGATTTTGTAGAAAGCTTAACACCCGACAAATTTCAAGAAATTTCGCAAAAGAATGATCTATTTAATATATTAATCTCTAGTGTTCGACATCAACGGAAAGTGGAACGTTAGGACTTAGATGAAAAAGTCAAAGAACTACTACAGCATAGAAATAATTCAGAACAGAATTTGGGATATTTGCAACCAATATTCGTATCAAATGAATAATAAATATAGATACCAAATTCGTTCAACATTGGACTCTATTTTATAGAAAATATACAAGTTCCATATATAACTTATGATATTTCCGACATTCGATGAGTTACACTGTCAAATGATATAAGAAATTAAAGCTCATTTGAACGGAAATTTGATTCACCTGCTAGTTTATGAGATAATGGCAATTTTGTAAAAAAAGATCCATTTAAAAAAATCAAATGGTTCCAAACTTTTTATGCACATACACTAAATGAAAGGTCTGCGCTAGAACTTTTATTTGATACCAATTAACATGTTTACTGATCAAAATTCCGTGATATATCCTGGTAAAATGTTGGAACTAATATGCCTAAATCTCGGGAACCAAGCTTAGCTGGTCCAAAATTCTTGTATAGCTGATCTTAGAATAACTTACTTATTTAAGTACTATTAACGCGACCACGGTTGCTTGTCACCCAGGTATCTATAATTTAACCAAATCAAAGGTTCAATTTTGGCCTTGAATTCCAATTAAAACAAGGTAAAGTTTCATTTGTTATCTGTCCACTAAAAAAAGAATTACTAAAATAACTTCATCGGTTCAAAAGTTACAGAATTTTGGCTAATGAAAAACGATTTCAAGTCACTGTCAGCCGTAAATTTTTTACATTACACTTAAAAAAACGATCTTATCTTATCAATATTCGAAAAATGTTAAAAAATATTAAATATTTCTTCTAATAAGCTTTTATGTATTGTTACGTTTTAACCATTTTTTAAATGTTTGAGTTCTTTTAAATTGAGTCCAAACAAAATAAACACCACTTTGTTGTTGTCTTACAGTTTTTCTTTTCTCACTTTATCTTTATACAGTTTATCTGCCAAATACACAAATTGACAGGGTGACACATTCGCCGCTATCATGAATAACATGGAAAAATCAATTCCCATGAAATTTTCATTCCACTCGAAGGTAAAATTGCTATCATGAATCTCACATGAAGTTTTTGTTCCCTTTTAACAAGCTATCATTTTACGTTGAATGTTAACAAAAAATTGAATAAAAAGTAATTAAAATTAAAACAAACTCCTGCAAAACAATTATCATACAAAGAATGGCACAAACAAAAGCTGGAAGAGAATAAGCAAAACTAACTTTTCTTCAGCAAGATGAGCGGAAAGAAATTGGTGACTGTGGCTAAACAGTAACAATTTAAAAATGGCTTAAACGCCAAAAAGAATAGAAATATAAAACTAAAAGTGTACATTTATCCTGATGACATACCCATCGATGAACTTCTATCAAATGAAATTAAAAATCAACAAAGAACTCAGTGGAACCGATGAAGAGGTGAGGATGGATTTAATGACATATTCGGTAGTGGCAAAGAATCTGATGGCTCGGAGAAGGTCATCGATTTCGTTGTTGTCGATACATATACGAGGGCGGATTGACATTGAAGCTACCTAGCGCTAGATGGCAGCACAAACACAAAACTTTCTCTTTCTTAGAAATTACAATCTGTCAAACGTCAGCTGTTAAAATTTTAGCCAAATTCATCGATTAGTTTATTTGTTGTAGTCTTTTGAAGTAATCAACTTTTGTGTTTCTTGGAAAATGAAAAAAGTGAATTTCATGTAGTGATTAAACACTTTTATTTGAAAGGCAAAACGGTGAAAGAGACAAAAGAAAAGCTTGATAAACATTACGGCGAATCTGCTCCGTCAGATTATATGGTAAAATATTGGATTGCTGAATTTAAACGGGGCCGAACAAGCACTGCAACAATACCATCAACAGGAAAGCCAAAAGAGGTGGTTGCTGAAGAAAATATCAAGAAAATCCTCGATATCGTTTTGAATGATCACCTGGTCAAAATACGTGAGATTGCTGATATGGTAAACATATCATATGATATCAACATTTTGCATGAACATTTACATATGAAAAAGCTATCGGCAAGATGGGTGCCGCGTTTGCTCAGTGTTGAACAAAAACGAGTTCGACAGATCACTTCAAAGCGGTGTTTGGACATGATAAAGCATAAACCTGCTGATGTTTGGCGTAGATTAATAACTGTTGATGAAACGTGGGTCCACCACACCTGAAACCGAAGATCAATCGAAGCCATGGGTGGAAGCAGGTGGAAGTGCTCCGAAGAAGGCGAAGACAGCGAAATCGGCTGGCAAGGTTTTGGCCACTGTATTTTGGAATGCACACGGAATATTGCTCATCGATTATCTTGAAAAGGGATCCACAATCACAGGAGAGTATTATCGTGCTTTATTGGATCAATTGGTTGATGCAATCAAGGAAAAACGACTACATTTAAACAAGAAAAAAGTGTTCTTTTTTCCAGATAACGCGCCGGTTCACACAGCATTAGATACGATGCTAAAACTACGAGAAATCCACTTCGAATTCGTTGATCATCCACCTTATAGCCCAGATTTAGGCCCTAGTGACTTTTTCCTGTTTCCAACCTTGAAAAAATGGCTCGCAGAAAAAAGATTCATCTCAAACGAAGAAGTGTTTACCGAAACTAATGCGTATTTTGAGGAGTTCCCAAAATCTTACTAAGTGTATTGAGCTAAAAGGAGACTATGTTGAGAAATGAATGGTTTTTGGAAAAAAAAATGTTTTTTTCCTACTTAGGTAGCTTCAATATCAGTCCGCCCTCGTATATATATATATATATATATATATATATATATATATATATATATATATATAAATTTTTTTTTGTGGGAAAATACTATTCACGATCAGTGGAATTCTTACAGGGCTATCATTCCCCACTCAATAATCAGAAAATTGGAAAATTATTCATGATTGCAAATGTGGGAAATGGGAAAACATTTCGGGGGAAAATTATTTATAGCGGATAGGGGTGATTAATACCAAATAACTAAAATTCCACAATACAGTTTTAAAGGCGCTGAGGTGGTGCATTTTCTTTTTAGGCATTATTATTATGACAACAATATTAAAAAAAAATAATAATAAAATCTCAGAAATCTTTAAAGCTTTATAAATAGATATATTTTATAAGACCTTTCATAAGTTTTAACCCATAAGCTGTCATCCATCCCTATCAATGGCTATCTAAATACCCAAAAAAGTGACGACAGCAAATGGCTGCGACTTACGTTTTTATTTAAAAGTAGAGACTGATTCTTTGGTATAAGTAAATTAACGAATTTTTCTGTATCAGAAACTGCTAGAAAAAGCGTTGCCAGAGAGCAATCACTCTAAATACCCAACAGTCCTTAATGAATTCCAAATACTGTATATGTAACTATTTTTTCCATTTCAAAAAAATTGATTTTGGTGTAAATAAAAAGCGAACTTATACTTATTTAATTATTTAAATAATATAATAAATTATTGAGCCCCTCCAATCTTATATTTATCTGGAGCTGGTGCATTGTCGTAGCTCTGAAGCGTAGAACTGGTTGCAAAATTAACCTGGCACATCAAACATCCTTGTTCGGTCTTGCCACCACACTTTAGACAATCATAACGGGTGAATTTTGTTTCTCTGTCACTCTTCTAGGGAGCATATTGTCTTTCTAGCATCTATTGATTTGTCTCAGTTTCTTTAATCAATTTTGAACTTTCAAGTTAAGTAGATGATTAATCAGCTGTAGCTTTCTCCATATAAAATTTTTTGCATAGTGGTGAAGATCCTTGCTAATTGGTGGTGATCTTTACTTTAGCTTTCTAATTTATCCTCAATAGGTCAACAGAGGTATGCGGGAAGGTCGTGGGGGAGGGGATTCTTCTTTATTGTTTTAGATGGAGTTGTCTGGAGGGAAGCTAAAACCACAATTAAATTTTTCCTTGTCATGTCTTCTGCTGTGGCTCAAACCTGGGTTGTTTGTGTTGTTATGCTCCTCTTGGGAGCATATGGCTTCCACAAAGCATCTCCATCTAACGCGGTTTACAGCTGTTGACTTTGCCTTTTTCCATGTTAAGTTGCTCTGTCTTAGTACTTGGATAATTGTGCGATTCCAGGTGCTTATTTGGTCGACCACGATTTCCTGAGCCTTGAGGATTCCACTCGAGTGACATTCTAGTGATACTTTCTGACTTTTTCGTATGGTGTGACCGATCCATCCCCACTTTCTTTTTCTTATCTGTTTCAGTATGGGTTCCTCATTAGTCATGCTTCACAGTTCTGTGTTACTTATGGTGTTGGGCCAGAATATTCTGCATATGATTCTGAGGCACTTGTTAATGAATACCTGGAGTTTCTATGTGATGTTATTCGATACAAGCCAGGTTTCAGTGCCATATAGCAGTACTGATTTAACACATGAGATGAATATTCTGAGCTTAGTTCCCCTGGATATATGTGAGCTTCTCCATACTGACTGCAGTTGTCCAAATGCCGCTCTCGCTTTATTGAGCCAGTTATTTACGTATTGTACTTCCCAGATAGCAGAAGCTTTCTACATACTCGACTGTTTGACCCTGTAGCATGATGTTTTCCGTGCTCGTATTATTAATTCTCATGGCCTTGGTTTTCTTGATTTTTATCTCATGCCCAACACTACGGGCCAATCTTTCCAGGTCCTCCAGTTTCGACTGCATATTGGAAATATTATGCGATAGTAGGACAATGTCATCCGCATAGTCCAAGTGTTCGAGTTGGCGTGAGAGACTCCATGCGATCTTTTTTCTTTTCGAACAGCTGAAGTGATAGTGGGCATCCTTGTTTAACTCCAGCATTAGTGTGGAATGGTTGGCTGATGTTTCCGTTGTGAAGAACTGAAAGTTCTGCATCCTCATACATCGCCCTAATTATTCGAATTATCTTTTGGGGTACTCCTTTGGTTCTTAGTGCTTTCCATATAGCCGTTCGCCTGATGATATCAAACGCTTTCTTGAAATCGGCGAATAGTAGATACAGGGGTGTACGCCATTCTATGGACTGTTTAATGATTATTCGTAAAGTGTTGGCCTGATCTACGCAGCTTCTATTCGGTCTGAAGCCAGCTTGTTCGTCTCGCAGTATGTTGTCTATTCTGCTTTGAAGACTCCCCTGTATTATGACTGCAAGTATCTTATATATGGTGTTAAGTAGAGTATTTCCTCTCCAATTATTACAGTCTTTTAAGTCGCCACTTTTTGGTAACTTTAAAATGATGCCCTTCTGCCACGTAGGAGGCAGCCTCTGCTCCTCCCATACTGATGTGATATGAAGCAGTAGAAGTTCAGCTGTGGTTTGGATGTCAACCCGTAGAATATCCGCTGGTAGTCCATCTTCGCCCGCCGTCTTTTTATTTTCAAATTTACCAATCGCCTTTTTATCCCACTCAGATTGGGAGGGTTGCATGATATTCTTAAACTGTTTTCCTCATCTATGTTCTCAACTATTTCGCTGTCCTCAGTAGTGTTAGTGACGTTACTAATTTCATTGAAATGTTCTCTCCATCTCTGTGTTTGTGCATCATTGTTCGTTATTAGTATACCAGTTTTACCAGCAATGGCTTGGTTCCTATCACAATTTTGATTAGTGAGATATTTAATCGTCTGGTGTAGTTTTCTAATATTATTCTGGCCAGCTGCGTCTTCTGCCGCTGTTGCCAGTCGTTCCAGGAACTTTCTACTGTCTCTTCTTGCAGCTTTCTTTACTTGTTCTGCCAGCTGATGGTATTGCTGCCTCAAGGTATTGTTGCCATGTAGCTGCAGTTTTAATTCCCTTCTTTGAGAAACCAGGTTCCAAGTGTAATCTGATATCCAAACTCTTCTATTTGGTTGCACTACACCAAGTGTTTCCCCCGCGACCTGATTATATATTGCCCTGATATCTTCCCATGAGTGACGTTGGTTTTTTTGGTAGCCGTCCACGGACTGCCAAGGTTAATTCGTGCCTGGTTGCATCATTCTGGAGTTTTGGTAGGCAGAGCCGCTTTCGCCCTGTGTGACTGATGATGTTTCCCTAACATTTCAATTTAATATTGATATAACCTCTCCGAATTTCCGTGAGCGTGGATGTTAATTGTGTGTAGAATTAATCTTTATTATGTTCTTCAGCGTCTTCTGTTGGGGAATAGCACTGCACAATGGTAACAGGTCGTCCTACTTTACCCTTGAAGCGAGCCATTATCACAAGATCCGATACTGGTCTCCATGTTCGAAGGGAGTTCTTTATTCTCCTTGATTTTACTAAACCAACTCCAATTTTGCCTCCATATGTTCCTCCACTGTAGAGTACGGTATTACCATTTGAAGTGATAAGTTCACCATTGCCATTCCACCTCATTTCGCTTATCGCTAAGAATTCGATTTTATACGCCAACATTTGATCTTCAAGTTGTGCTAGCCTTGTCTTAGATGTTTAAAAAAATTACGATTACGAAATTTGTCTTAAGTCTTTAAAAAATTACGATTGATAGTATTATGTAGGCGTTGAACTGAGGGTTAATTCCCCACTAGTCGAAGTTTACACTTGTATCAACCTCTCTTGTATACTAGACATAGAATGCTGTGGCTCTGAACACGGCATTGTAGAAAAGGTCCACACCTCCGCCTAAAGTACCACCCTTTCTCCTAACTGTAAGTGTGAGCCATCCTGATCCGGTGCATTAGAGTATGCAATCAGCTGATGTAAATAACCTTCGTTAGACGCCAAACACCAGAACTTGCAACTAAATTAACTGACCTTCCTTTGGTAAGCAATTTGTATTAGCGCATGAATCGAAAGATTGTGGAAAAATACTCCAAATTGAAGTATCTTTTTGCTTATCAAGTTATTAAATTGTGCGACTTTTGTTATTCGGATCCAAGGCTGAGAATATTACAAACATGAACAAATTGCTTAAAATATATTGTTTTATCATCGCACATTCCAATGATTCACGATATCGCCAATAATAAGAACATAACAAGATATAGTAATCGGTTATATACAACACGCACAAGAACGTTTTAACTTCTTTATTTGTTCATAGGAATAACACAGTACGAAACATTTTTCGGCGTTTTAAAGGCCATACAAGTTAATAATATCGATTTTTATGCTCAAAAAATGCCTTTATTATAATAACAAAATGAATTGATACATTATTCAAAGTATTGCCCATCTTTAGCCACTACTTTTTCCAATTCGCGCCAAAAAAACTGCTACGGTTTTGAGGTAAACAATGAATCAAGCCAATTTCTGATACCCCGTCTTGAAGTGAAGCGCATTCCAATAAGAGTGTTCTGCATCGATCGAAACAAATGGTAATCAGAAGGGATAAGGTCTGGGCTATAAGGCAGGTGAGTTTTTGGGCGGTCTTGCAACATGTGGCCGAGCGTTGTCATGATAGTAGATTATGGACTCGTGCTTAGTCGAATATTCTGGTCCTGTTTTGTTGATTGTTGTCTTCAAACGAATCAATTGTGTTCGGTATAGGTCCCCTGTGATCGCCTGAAACACTCTTCAGATCCCACCAAATACAGAGCATTACCTCTGCGTTGATTTGTCTGGTTGGCCGGGCTTTACATATGACTTTTTGCGCTTGGGGTTATAACAATGTGTCCATTTTTCATCACCAATAACAATACGATGAAAAATGACCTCTTTTTGTAGCGTTCAAGCATAATTTCCGACATGCAAAATCGCCTTCAATTCATATGGAACCCAATTTCCCTGCTTTTGAATGAAGCCCATTGCTTTTAAACAAAGGGAAATGGTTTATTGAATGACTTCCAATGATAATGCCAGTTCTTCTTGCGTTTGACAACATTCTTCGTCGAGTAATGCTTCCAATCCCTCACCTTCAAACTTTTTCGGCTGACCAGGCCTCTCCTTGTCTTTTGTGTCGAAATCACTACTTTTGATTCGCGCAAACCATCACTTACAAGTCTTTTAAGTTGGTGCATGTTAAGTGTAAGTTTCTACCTATAATCGGTAACTTTCAACAGGCGTTTTCTTCAAATGAAAGAAGTTTATCAAACTTCCCAGCAAAACATCTCTTTTGGGCACAAAATTCGATATTATTATAGCCTAGTCGTAAGCGATGTTGTTAATTGATAATTAAGAAATGATAATTCTAGATATATTGAGTGTCCTTAAATACTAAACTGAAAAGGGTCTTCGAAACCACGAATTATAAGCCACCTTAAATATGTCTGTAAGACTGACGTTATTGTGCAGCAAGTAGTCTCTAAGCGCTGGCAAATAAAACTCTTACAAAATATGCTTTACTTGCTAGAAACTATAACATGGGACACAAATTTATTAACTTTTGCTAATGCAACAAGAATTGAGAAGAATTTTTGTTTAATAAAGCAACCGGTAAAGCGGTTCTTGAAAATCGAAAATCGTTTTTTTATATGTAACTTTTCGAATTATAAGATAACCGGTTTTTGAAAAAAGTCGAATAATAGATCTCCCTAGTGTTTACACTTCGGCGTCTATCGAATGCTGAATTATTTTACCCTACAAAATACCATATTTGTTATTATTGACACAAACCATATGTGATAGGTATGCTATATGTTGTCCAAATCGACATTATTAACTTGTATTAACTTGTAATAAATTGTATATTTTATTTTAACGCAATTTGAACCAACTTAAACGTTTTAAAAAGGTTAAAACGTATGACCACAAAATTTAAGTTTATGATTAAACAAAATTTTTTTCAAAAGTTGTTCCTTTAAAATGATACGAACTATTATGTGTTTACATTTTTTTATATTCAAGTTCAATAAATTGATATTATGTACGTCATTGAGAGAAATATTCGATGTCGGTCTGCAGGGATAATTGACCATTAATATTCTTAAAGAAAAAGAATTGCCTGCTTAATAGATCTAAAAAATAGAAAACTCATAACACCAAGAAAAATTCAAGGAGGAGATGCATCTGCTAAATAGAGACCGATGTACGAGTTCTTTTAATAGCTTTAGTGTATTAATGCTACTACTACTAGTTGCGCAAATATAGCTTACAACGTGCTACTCGACCACGGTAACCTTTTTCCCTTATGGGTTTTGTGATGGTGGATGAAGACACTCTATTCTGGGTGTATCTAAGCTCGTATAAGCTTTTATTTTTCTCACAACTGAATTTTCTTCTCGTTTGGAAAATTGTTTTTTGGCTTTCTTGTCCACTTAATTATTATTATTGTTTTCTTTCTTCATTTTTGTATCCTCAGATTATGTATCCAACTGTATTTGTCTTTATACATAGAATTTTGACGATTTCTTTGTAGATTTTACGTTTTTCGTCATTAAAAACCACAAGTTGTTTCTGTTCCAAAGACGTGACTTTCCTCTGCGTACCATTTGTATACTTTGCAACCAAATATAATTTTATCGGGCAACGAAGGATATATGTATAATGCACTTTTATTATGATGTATTTTTATATTGTAGAAAAATTTTATTATAAAACTCGTGTTTTACAGTTATTTTAAGACGTAAATGGAAACGCCGAATATTAATGACAACGCAAAAAATAGGGTTAACCCACTTTTATTAATAAATAGCGGTTACAGAATTAACGTTAATACATATATTTTTAGCCGTTTTGATTGTTTCAAAAGCAACGACCTTCCACTAATATCAGGTTGATAATATGAAAATACCAAAAAACCGAACTTTAATGACACTGATTGTAGTTACATAGGCTTTTTATTTAGTTCAGGAAATAGCCAACAACAGACAAAAATAGTATGTCTTGTAGCGAAGTAAGTAATCGACTGAAGCCTTTCAACTATGGCCGAAATGGTTGTCAATATAATAAAGCTAGGGATGGATAATTTCATCACATCTAGAAAGCTTCCGATTAAATCAAGTAATAAATCTTGGTTTAATCAGTCCGGTCCAGAGAGGAAGCATTCAGAAATTGGCGTAATAACAAATGCGATCATACTGATTCGCTACGCAAACAGGCGAGATCATCGCGTGCCGCAGTACTTCGGCGCGAAAAGTGTCTATACGAACTGCGTCTACGTGCTAAAGTTTCTACTTGTTCGCGGGGAAGTAAGAGCTTTTGGTCATTCATTAAAAGGCTTAAAAACAGCGCTAGTTCGGTTCCAGTACTTATAAAGGACGACCAAACATTCACTAACGCGGTTGATAAGGCAAACCTACTGGCTGAAATGTTTGTAGGTAATTCGAGCTTGCCGGAGAGCGTTCAACCACTGCCCGAACTTGAAAGAGTGACTATGCCTAGTATATTCTTTCGAGCCCGTGCAGTGAAAAAGGTTCTTGCAAATCTCGACGGTAATAAGTCTTCTGGGCCGGATGAAGCAGTGCTCTTCGACGCTTGCGCGTCCACTGGCTAATCTTTTCAGTGCGTCTTATCGTGCGGGTATTTTTCCATCTTGCTGGAAGATTGCTAATGTAACGCCAATCCCTAAAAAGGGTAAGGCTAGTAACCTTGAAAACTGTCGTCCAATAGCAGTTTGTTCGGCACTTTCCAAAGTTATGGAGAGTATGATTAATCATCACCTTGTGAAATATTTAGAGTCCAACTTGCTGAGCGATCGCCAATATGGTTTCCGTAAAGGTCGCTCTACTGATGATGTGCTGGCGTTACTCTCTGAAGGGTGAAACAGGTCCATTCATGGATTTGGTGAGGGTAAGGTTGTGGCCATAGATATTTCTAAGGCATTTTACAGAGTCTGGCGCGAGGCTCTCATATCCAAACTTATTGCCATTGGTGTCGGTAGCCACTTTGGTCGCACTATTCGTTTGTGGAACAATTTTCCTGCGAATGTTTTTCCTGCCACTTACGACATGAGCAAATTTATATCGAACGTGCACCGGCACTACTCTATCTGTCCTCCTTCCCACAACCTATTTTCCTAGTACCAGGACAATGCACTGCATGAGTAGGGGTTATTCCCTGAGTACTGGTCTTATTGAAAAAAAAAAACGAAGGGGTTCACATACATAGCCGTAGAATTGAAATATGTAGTTATAATTTATTATTGTATAGACATAACTGAGTTGCACTGATTAGAGTAAATTGGAACTCTATTGCTTCGACCCTAAGCTTCTTAGTAAAAAGAATAAAAAGCAATAATCGATAATTAATTTGTAAATATGTGGGCATTACGAAATGTTCTTAGCTTGACAGAGAAGTGGCTGTGTAAGCAGCAAAAAGCTTTGTATAATGGAAACTCAATCCGTCATATGAACACATGTTAAATTTCATTTTTATCTGCCAACTCGTTCGCATAATAACAGGTGTTCAAAAAAGGTGCTTTAGTGATTTTTTATAATGGAAAAATTCGAAATTCGATGACGTGATGTGATTAAATATTTACATAAAAAAGGTTTATAGGGATAAGAAATTAATAACGATATGGTGAATGTGTTAGGTGAAAGTGCTCCTCTATATGCAGTAGTAAAAAATTGGCTTGCTGAATTTAAACTTGCATAAGTGAGTAAAGTTAAAAATAAAACGATATCCATGCACAACATATTAAAAGCCAGTGCAAATTAAGTAACTACAAGTAGTAGTGGCGTGAAGTGCCCGTTATACCCAAACTTATAAATGTAAAGCGTATTAGTATATTTATACTTGGTTATGGGTATATTTATACTCGAGTATACTTAGAGTATACTTAGAAGTATTTTTCTACGAAATAAAACCCTTAGAAATCGCCAATAGGCAGTTAATAAAGGTATATAAAACACCTTTACATTTTGGTAATGCTAATATAACTATCAATGTTGCTACCTTGCGTATAATTACACATATTGTGTGTAATTTTTCAGTGTGTGTAGCCTGTGTATAATTTTACTTTTTGTTCAACCTTTAATCGCTATATTTTGAATTATTGTAATTTGATATACGAAATTTCCTAATTTGCAAACAAGCCGTTTTTAATACAACTGCTTAATGTTCGTTTATACAACACTTTTATTTCCAAAAACGATAACTAACTGACGTATAGGTAAAGCAGCCTCTTTATATACCTAATTGCCTATAGTTGGAAAGTTCCGGAAATGTCTCATATCCTCTATTTTATATCAGTTAATTCAAATGTAACACAAAGAATTGGTAGTGCTGTCAAATTGATAGGGTGACAAAAGTTATACTCAAATCCTACAATGCAGTGTTGTATTTTTATTTTTGGAACAATATTGAAAAATAAAATTATTTTAGTAGTTCTAGTACTATTTCGAACTGCCTTCGTAGAGCTCTTAATGATAACAAAAACAGAAGATGATATTTTGAAATGTATTTTTTAAATTAAATTTATATTTATGGAAATATTTAATTATTTTTATTAGGACCTTTTTTAAGTAGGGTATATGAGTAAATAAAAAGTGCATTTCCTAGGTTCATTCACCATATAAAAGGCAAACACAACAACAAAATAAAAATATAAAATTTTTAGGAGAAAGGGAAAATTCAAAGAAAATGAGAGAAAAGTGTAGAGATTTCAAATATTCTCTACACTACAGATGTATAGGAGAAAGCTTTAAACACCAAGCCGGTATACTAATAAGTGCGTGTGTGTGTGTATCTGTGTTATATAGGATTGCATTAGCAAAGCTTTACTCCTATTCTCTATATTGTTGTAGGTGCCCAGACCAAAAAGGATAGGAGGCAGAGCGGGAGGAGGGGGGGGGGGGAAAGAGAGAGAGAGAGAGAGAGTGTATGTGCATGTATATGTAAGCCATTAAATTTATAAATGGCTCAACATTTACTGTGTTAAGACGTTTTGAAAAATAAAATATATTTTGCATTCAGTACGAGTCAAGCGGTCTTCAAAGTATCCAGCAAAAGAACGCGGTTCTTTTTAAGCGCGTTTTTATTAAATTCTACTCATATAATTTATAATTTGCGTCGCTATATAATTTCTCCTTGTTTCGTAGATTAAAATAAATATTTAAAGAAAACAAACAAAAATATTTAATATTCAAATAATAGAAAAAAGCCACAAGAATAGAACCCTTAAACGGTTTGAAGAACAAGAGAAGAGAATACAAGTGGTATTTAACAACCGTTAAAGGTTTATGTTTAAAGTGTATACAACAAACACTGAGAGAAAAATAAGCGGTTGTTTAAAATTAAATAGAAAATTTGAAAAGAAAAAATTTTAAAAGAAAATTTACATTTCAATTTATTTCAATAGATTTTTTCTCATATTTAACGTATAACTCTCTATATATAGAAAAATTGTTTGTGTGTATTTAATTCACAATTATTTTCAGTGTATTATTATCATAATTTATTAAACACTCTTTCTCTTAACATTTTAATTAAAACAGAAAGAAAAAAAAAAAGAATAAACAAAAAGCAAACAAAACTTTCAAATGAATTTCCATTTTTAAAATCAATTTCGGTAAGTGTTTGTGCCCGGAAGAAGAAAATATTCCAGAAAATTTTCTTAATCAAGGAACGTATACTTGTATAGAATTTAAATGTAGATAAAATTGCAGTTCTTCCTTAAAAAAAAAATACATACATACATACATATAAATATATATAAAATTACTGGTGCAATTTGACCCAGTTTTTCTTTACAATGCGTTGCGTTCCTTTTTTGGTTTATTTTTGCGCACCTGGTATACATGAAAAATACCACGCCCTATCTGTTAATTTAAATACGGATTTTCTATTATTGTGTCACGAAGATTTAGTATATTTTGTTGTTATTCTGGTATTCTTCGTTTAAAGGCAGCAGGAGGCTCTTTTTATCATCTCATCTGACCGGTTTGACACACAGTTTATTGTGCTTTTGGTTTATTACTGCCGGTTTATTTTTATTATTTTTTTTTCAACGCCGTCTTAGAACTGCAGTTAGAAATCAATTGAACATATGACTGATCTGACAGACACATAATTACGGATTTGGTAGATTTGTTATGAAACATAAGCGATTGTAATGGACAATTTGAATTTCTAAGACTTGAAAAAAGTTTTTTTTCTATTTTTAAATTAGTCTAAGAAATTATTTTAAATATTTGTAAAATGATAAAATTATTAAAATTGAGGTTTTATTTGAAACGTTAATACCTTAAATTTTTGGAAAAAATATAAAAAATTTAAATTAAGTTTTCTTAGGCTTAGGTTTGCAACTAAAAATTTTTAAAATATAGGTAATAGGCTACCGAAGTTCTAAATAGTACGTTTAATTAAAAATAATAATCTCCCCAAAAAAAAAACAACACCAAAATTCTCGTACGGTAAGACGAGACTTTATTGCATATACCCTACACCATAATATTTTTTTAACAAGTGGCTTTTAGGCTGTGTCTCACAGGCATCATAGACAGTGAAACATATATTGTGTGAATGGTGATTCTTTATAGGTTTAAACGGAAATGTTTAAGGAAATATATTCATTATTTGGTTTCAGATCTGCTGGTCTTCATTAAGAAGGCAGCAGATCTGCTGAACAAACTGCAGACTGGAAGGAGTACAATAGATCTCATGTATCGCTATGTCCTGCAAGAGAACCTGATAAAAATGATAATAATTAGCAATTATTTTTTTGCGAATATAATAATATTGAAAAAATTAACTTCGTTTTTGAAAGTATTGATTAACTTAAGCAGCGATTTTTGTGTAATTAATAGGGAGACTAATTATTTGGCTTTTTTCAAAAGCCGATTTTCGAATAATTCGAAAAATAGCAATTAAAAAAACCGGTTATCGGATAATAATTACTCATATAACCGGTTAACTGGTTCCTTTATTTAAATAAAATTTTTCTTAATTTTTGATTTTCTTAATCTAAATTTGACAAAAATTAGCGAGAAATTGTGCGATAAAAACATTTTTTTGTGCAAAATTAACGCATTTTTTTTTTAGTCATAAAAAATTTTTCAGAATGAAAATATTTGATGTTAAGCACTTAAATTAAAGTTTAAAATATTGAGAATAAAATGAGCTTTAAATCATGAAAATCGGTTGACTATTGTTGATTTTATTCAAAATTAAATGCAGGTACCTAACTTTGACCAAAATTAGCAAAAAAAATGCTTTCTTGCAAAATTAGAGGAATTTATTTTCAAAAAGTTATACAAAAATTATTAAAATAAAATTTTTACATTTTTTTACATTAACAAGTTAAAACCACTTATCTGGTTTTAACCTATAAAGGGAGGTACTTAACTTTGACAAAAAATTTGTAATACAGTATTAGGCAACACAAACATACTGAAAGGAAATGCTTGGTAATAATATGTATGTTTTCCTTTGATGAATCAATATCAACCGTTGTAGAGAAGACCGACCTTTACCGGCTCTCAAAGTAAAAAATAATTGAACATCATACATCAACATCGTACATAAAAATTTATAATCGGAAATAATATCAGGGAGGGAGATCATTAAGAAATAAGAAAAACAGTAAAGGCAATACGCACAATACAATACATTCCGCACTGAACCCTTTGAAAAGAAGGAAGGCACCAATCCAGTAACGTAGTCTATCGGGAATACTAATAAGTTCAAGTCTCGATCAAGGTCCTGTTTGATGTCAGTATAAATGACACCCATTTATGCCCTAGCAACAAAGTTTCTACAAACATGGGTAGTATACTCAAAAAAGTTATTGACAATCGACCTGCCCTTTTGAAAAACCATGCTGCAAAGGGGACTTTATAAATTTCAAACAGAAAGAGAGAAATGAATTCATAAGTTTTTTCATAAGCTACGGAATAACACTAAGTTTAATAATGCAGCTTTTATTCAATAAGTCCGACCTATTACCCGACTTATGCCGTAGATTAATAAACGACTCTTTCTTTTTCAATATGGGAGTAGAAAAAAAGCCATATCCAAAAGCCTGTCACGAGACTACTCAAAGTCATAGCATTATTTCTTTAGGCACCATTAGTGCCAGGCAGATCAGAAAAGGCACTTGCAACAACACCAACTGAACCTAAAAGCGACTAGGTTTGCCTATAAGTCGAATGGAAAAAATCGACAAACATGTTCGAAATGTGAAGGTAATCATAACCATAAAAAATTTAAGTACAAAACGAAGAAAATTTAAGTTTAGCACGTAAACAACCGTTCGAATGCGTAAATAGCAGGGAGATCGATTATTCGACTTTTTTAAAAACCGGTTTTGAAATAATTCGAAAAATAGCACCGGTTTTCGGTTAATAATAATTCAAATAACCGGTTAACCGGTTCTTTTATTTAAATAAAAGTGTTTCTAATTCTTGAAGCGCAAAACTGGACCATGTCGTTTTAAAAATAAGCAGAAGCTGACGGAGACCTTAAAATTAAAGTGACAATCAATGCTAACAATAATTCTAACAAATCTCATAAAAACTATGCCAAAACGATGTCCGAAGCCCATACAAACAAAGTTTATTACACGAAGTACTGATAGTTAATTAGATTTCGAACAGCTACTCAAGGAACTAATTATTTGTTTGTTGAATTAAATGATTATTTTGAATAAATCTACTAGAACATACGAGCCCTTAACTGCCTCGACAAGAGTCACTGTGGTATGTTAGGTAAGATACCCACCTTTCAACCAACAAGTCGTCGTTTAAATCCCAGGCCATAACATCTCAAAATTTTCAACAGTGTATCACCCAGGGTTATGTGTCGCTGTGGTATGTTAGGTAAGACACCCGCCTACCAACCAGAAGATCGTCGGTTCAATACTAGGCCAGACCATATTAAAAAAAAAGAAAAAAGTTTTTCGACAGCGGTATCACCTCATAACATTAGCTAAATACTATTAAAAACTTCTCTAACGCATTTTCGGAGCCGGCATTAAACTGTAGGTCGCTTTCAATGAGTTTAAAAATAGAATCGGGTGCAGTTGATTGACTGAGAGTAGTCCTCATGTTCCTTCATGGAATGTTATGGGAATTAATACATATATCACCCAGAACTTGCAAGAACCCGGGTTTAAAAAAAATAATCCAGACCACCGGGTTTATTGGATTTTTTTTATGGGCTTTGGGTTTTATAACTGCTTCCAAAATCCGTTCAAGTCGACAATATTTTTTGTTTGTTTGTACAATCACGTTGTTTTAGAATTTATAGTGCAACTTTGCACTTTTGATGGGATCAAGGCAGCATTGTGAACTATCAGCTTCTCAAGCTTGTTAAGCGAAGCTTGTTGAATCATGCATTATGAGAAACGGCCGGAATATAAAGACAGACATGATTAAGTTATACTTTTGTATGACAACACCCGACCACGTGTCACAAAAGTTTCAAAACAATTATTAGAAATGATTAAATTTATTTAAAGATTTTCGTAGTTTATTTACAACAAAAAATAGGTAATATACGCATTGAGACTACAAATTAATTCGATAAATTTTTTTTATTTCAAAAAAGATAATGAATTAGCAAGTTTCTCAAATTAATAATTTATCAAATCACTGTTTTCATCTTTTCCCCTCCTCTGAGCCATCTTTCGTATTCCCTCTGAGAAAAGCTTCTCGTTTTTTAAGGCGTTACAACTTTGAAGCCGATTTTATATTTCTTCAAAGGACGTGAATTGGTGACATGGTTGCAGATAAACGTATACCCTTTATATGGCCTAGATAGGTTCTGAAGACCGTAAGCTAAAATGCCGTTAAACGAGATGAATATGTGTGATGAATACGTTTTTTTATCCGTAGAATGACGTAATTTGCGGCATAAAGCGAATTTGTTCAATAATTCAAACAGGCCGTTATAGCGATGTGCCGTATAAAGAAAAGCTACATAAGGAGATATTATTATGAGTTTTTAACTAAAAAAATGTATTGGCTTGTGTCAAGGCTTAAAAACTTCTAAAATTATCTGCACTAATTAAAAGTGCTGCCATTGCATGGATCGGTTACTTTGTATGTTATTTTAGACCACTTTGAATTAATGTCGAATTTTAGCATTGCACACCGAAGTGGCATAAAGCACGTAAATGCTGATGCTCTCTCACATCGGCTTTGTAATTTGGAATGTAAACATTGTGTGAAAGCCGAGTGGAAGGAATCCATCATTGATATCCGGCTAACGCAAATAGACGCAGACGAAGACTGGTCAGAAGCGCAAAGGAGTGACCTAATATTGGCGAAGATTATATCAGCTAAAGAAGAGGACAGACGACCCACCCGCAATGAAATTTCAGCAGAAGGTCCTCTTACAAAAGCGTATTGGGCACAATGGGACAGTTTGAAATTGATTAATGGGTGCTTAACCGATATTGGGAGAGTGTATATGGCAAAACTTCATCCAACCTAATAGTGGTGCCTTCCTCCAAAATGAAAGAAGTCTTAAATGAGTTCCATAATGGAGCCAGCGGAGGACACCTTGGGGTGACAAAGAATCTGGAAAAAATAAATCAACGCTTTTATTGGGTTGGATGTCAGCAAGCAGTGTCGATTGTAAGTAAGACGAAGCCAAGATCATTATTTGTTTACCCTATAATTTGTATTATTAATTAAATTTTTCAATAAATAAATAAATATATCCATTCAGCTGGGCGTATTGGAACGAAAACAAGTTTCCGAGATGAATATAATGTCGATATTAGATCCTTCAAAAATATATCGAAATTCATCCATTTTATGGTTAAGGCTTTGAGTATTAATATGACAAATATCAAGACTCAAATTGTGTCTACAAGGAGTGTGTAATAAATTATGAAGATTATCACCAGAACCAACTAACTTTTATAGACTAAACAAATTAAAAACGATATATGGTTCATCAACTTAATACGAAACTAAATTGTTTATTCATTAGGGATATCGATTATCCAACTTTTTTCAAAAACCAGTTTTCGCATAATTCGCGAAGTAGCACTTTTTAAACAACCATTTGTCGGTTACTAATAATTCAAATAAAGTGCAAAGCTGGACCGCGTCGTTTTAAAAATAAGCATAAGGGTACATAACACATCTCTTTGCAATCTTCAAAATAATGTGACAAATAATTTTTCATGCAATTTCATGGAATTCGCAATAAACCTCGACAATATCCACTTCAGTTTTGACCCTTGACTTAAAATTTCATTGTAAATAAGACGTTTTGAACGTTTGTATGTCGCTCTGATTAGTTGTTTGATTTGCATCACTCCGCTTTTATGATGCTGTGATAATTTATCACAGCTTTTGTGTAATACGATATGACAGAGTTATATTACTCCTTTTTTTTGTTTGCATCCTTAAGGGAAATTAACGCCTTCTATAAAAGTGATTAATCTGTCCGTGGAGGCAAAATTTTTAAGGAAACCATGAATAAAATAAAAACCTGATACCCTTGATGTATGTTTGTATATATTTTTAAATGTATAGACAGTTTTAAATACTTATAGATATTCTTTTAAACAGAGTCAGATTAATTTGTGTTGAAATATTCTAATGATATGCTAATGTAAGTCCAACTAAATATGATTGAATAATTTAATATTTTGTTTTACTATTCTTACCTATTTCCTTTAAATCGTATTAGGACCATAGCACTATCACAAATTTTTTCCATTTTAATCTACATAATGCTAGCGCTTTAGGTTGGCTTGTGCGGTACCTACTTCTTCATAAATTCCAAGAAATTCCAATAATTTCTTATTTTTGTAAACATTTATTTTACAGCAAAAAAACTAGGTAAAGATTTTTGTTTGTTGTTAGCATTGTAATGTGTGGGTCTATTTTAAAAGTTATGACGTCTCGAAATCCTCAAGAGGTAAAGTAACGGGATGTGTACAAAAAGAAATAAACTTGTTAAGAATTTGTTGTTAGAATTTACAAATGAAAATACGATTTTAACTTTTTTTGTACTTTGAAAAGATTTTTTTTACATACTGTATATTGCACTGTAAATTGTAGCAAGTCAGAGTATGAGGAAGATTATTAACAAGCAACGGTTTATTAACGTCAAGACTTTACACTTGAACTGAATTTGATCAATTTTGTGTTGACAAAAATGTATGAAGATCTCCATACAACCAAGCTATATACCATATACAATATATTTTAGTTCGTTTTGCTTCTATAAGAAGCATATGGCATTAAACAAATTTCTCTATTCATTTCTTCTTGATTCTAGGTTCTTAGTTTCAATCCACCTTTTTGCTTATGCGGATCGACCTTCTCTTCTGCTATTTAGAGGATTCCAACGAATAGCATTGCGGGTGACATCTCTTCTGTATTTCTAAATGATTTGGCTTTGATAAGTGCGTACGCAGAGTTATTCGCTTGCCATATTTCAAGTCTCACAAATATAGAAGAACGACAGCCAAGTGATGGTTTTCAGTATTTATAACCCATAACATCAATCACGAACACTCTTGGAAGGTTAGGCAACAGAACCTCTTGAAAAAAAAGGTAGAAATCAATAACTTGCAAGGCTCTTTATCACAACATTAAACAAAGGGTCCGCCATCTAACGCTTTTTTTCAACTAGTGCTTATTTCGTGAATGGTAACACTAAGCTCGTGTCTGATTTGACAGATAATTAGTTTTATCCTTCCGCTGAACGCATTTGGGGCACAGAAAACCCGCACAACTACATTGAAAAGCCGATACACCCAAGACGAGTCACTGTTTGGTGCGGATTTTGGTCCAGAGGCATAATTGGGCCATATTTCTTTGAAAATGAGCAAGGAGTGGCCGTTACAGTCAATGGCGATCGTTATCGGGCTATCTTGAACGAATTTTTGTTCACAAAAATTGAAGAGGAGGATATTAGCAACATTTGGTTCCAACAGAATGGCGCTACGTGGCACATAGCCGAAGCTACACTCGATGGTTTGCGCCCTGTTTTTGAAGATCGCATTATTAGCCGCAGAGTTGATGTCGTTTGACCACCTCGGAGCTGCGATTTGACAACGTTGGACTATTATTTGTAGGGTACCGTCAAAGATAAGTGTTACGCCAACAAGCCAGAGACAATTGACGTTTTAAAGGACAATATTCGTAAAGCCATTGGTGAAATACAGCTGCACACAATCGATAATGTGCTCAAAAATTGGACCGATCGTGTAGGCTACTGCATGGCCAGCCGAGGCAGGCATTTCATAATTATTTTCCATTATTAACTGCAAGGATTGTACTTCCAAATAAAAATATAAATTTGAAAAAATATTCAGTAGTTTTTTTATAGCATTTTCACAAAAAAAAACCCCTTTAAAAGGATGGCATTGTTGCTAGGCAACGAAAGGTGATAGCGCCATTATCCTAGTACCTGGTTAGCTAAAAAAACACTGATTAGATAACTTAAATAAATCAAAGTACTTGTGATGCTTTGTGGAAGCCACATGCTTTTAAGAAGGGGCAAGAAAAAAAATTTTGTTGGATGTTTTTTTACAGGCATATTGCAAAGCAAAAGGTTTCTCAAAATCTATTCTACTATGATCGCTAAACGCTTTATGCGATCTAAGCGACATTTTTTTGGGTAGAAACCAGCTTTTTCACAATGAAAAAGCGGTATTGAAAATCTTGTAGCTGATTAGCACAGAAATTTGGTGTGTATGCTGTCCACTGCTGATTCACTTTGTTCTTAGAAAGAGTGTTGATTACTAGCTATATAACCAGGCAGTAGTTAAGCTTAACTTATATATAATATTTTAATATTTGATAAGGAAATTGTAAGGGATGTTTTTTATAGAGGTATAGAACTTTATGTTGCAATAAAACAACGATGGATTATTCGATTGACATGAATTTTATTTATCCGAAAGATATTCCTGTGGCATTACATTTTAAATATGATTTCTGGCATATGACCGCCACGGCTGACGCGGATGTAGTCCAATCTGGACGTCTAATTTTCGATGACTTTTTCCAACATTTGTGGCCGTATATCGGCAATAACACGGCGAATGTTGTCTTCCAAATAATGGTCAAGCGTTTGTGGCTTTACATAGCCTCACAGAGTAGTCTAGAGGTGTTAAGTCACAAGATCTTGGAGGCCAATTCACAGGTCCAAAAAGTGTCCTTCAATAAATCTATTGTGGCACGAGCTGTGTGACATGTTGCGCCGTCTTGTTGAAACCACATCTCCTGGACATCATGGTTATTCAATTCAGGAGTGAAAAAGTTAGTAATCATGGCTCTATACCGATCACCATTGACTGTAACGTTCTGGTCACCATCGTTTTTGAAAAAGTACGGACCAATGATTCCACCAGCCCATAAAGCGCACAAAACAGTCAGTTTTTCTGGATGTAACGGTGTTTCCACATACACTTGAGGATTACCTTCACTCCAAATGCTGCAGTTTTGTTTGTTGACATAGCCATTCAACCAGAAGTGCGCTTCATCGCTAAGCAAAATTTGCTTATGAAATTCGGGAAGAACGGTAATCGCGTTTTGGGCCCATTCGACGAATCTACGCCGGGTTCATGATGAATTGCCAAACCAAACTGAGAAGTGATCACTTGACAGCTGTTAAATCGGTCGCCATCTTGAAAAGTCATGTCAACTTAAAGTTCTATACCTCTATATACTATGAATAAAGAGATCATTTAATTTTTAAAATTTTGAATTAAGAAAAGTTTTATTTTATAACAAATCTCCTTGTTTAAACCATAGTTGAACAGATAAACCTGTAAGAACCTTATCGGGCGTAGAACTATCTACAGCGTATATGTATACAACTGCACGAAAATGAGAAGACAATAACAAGATAATAAATAAAGCAACAAATAATATTTAGTTGTAGAATAGATCTCAACGAGAGCAGACATATGTTGCATTGCTTTTAACACACGTCTTTTTTTCTTTTTAATACACACAGCAAAAATTCACTAACACTACTAATTTCTCTTCTTGGTCACCCTTGGTTTAGATCAGGGCTTGTCAAACACATACATTGTTATTTTGTTTGTATGTGAGTTCTCCCTTAAGCTGGAATCACACGATTAAAATTAAAGTAGCAATCAATACTAACAATAATTCTAACAAATCTCATAAAAACTACTCTAAAACGGAGTGCGAAGGCCATATTACACAAAGTACTGCAAGTTGCTTAAGTTTCAAGCAGCTACTCAAGGAGCTAATTTCGTTTCTGTTGTATTACTTGGTAGAGTATGGAGTTAAGGGTTTCTTTTTATAGTTATAATTTAGGTGCCCAAGAAAACAAAAATCAAATGTTTTACTTTGAATAAATCTATTAGTAATATACGAGTCCTTAATTGCATTGACAAGAAAATTTGCTTAGATTTCGAGCAACACTGTATGTAAACTGTGTGCCTCACTGTGCTATGTTACGCAAAAACCAACCTACCAACCAAGAAGTCATCGATGCAATCTCAGGACACACCATCTGACAATTTTCAATAGCAATATCACCACACAACATTACTAGCAACTGGTTATGTGTCTTTACGCTGTGAAAAACTTCACCAACTAATATATCTGCCGTTCGGAACCGGCGTTTGTGGGTCTGTGGGCCTTCAACAAGTCTAGTTTATCATTCTCCATATATAAAAATCAATATTTGTTTACAGAAGATGAGAAATGGTTATTGCAGCTTAAGAGTGCATATCTTTTCCGATCCACTTTGGTTTCACGTTCTTTGTGAGACGTTCAAGGTTGTCATATACATATACAAAAAGAATTAATTTAATACAAATAGTTAAACGATGATCATATTATTACCGGTTTATTCGGTATTCGAAAAATGAAGATTCTGAAAAAACCGTATTTGACAAAACCAAAAAAACCCGTTAAAACCGATCGAGTAATAACCGTCCAATCTCCCTATTATTCATTAAGATTACATTTAATAAATATTAATACAACATTTTAATTTTAATATAATATACATATATATTCTTTGAAAATTTTTTTGCAGTGTTTTTGACATTGTTTCCACCAGCGGATAAAATTACGTTCTCAAAATTTATTTTCCAATAAAACAACAACAACAACAACAAAAACGGAGAAAAGAACGAATTTAACACAAACAATATATAAAATAAATTATTTAAACAAAAAAATAAAACCAAAACTCTAAACTCAAACTAGAAAATATACAGTATTGAACAAAAGTAAAACACTAACAGTTTTAAAATAAAGAAATAAATACGTTTTTTTAAAAAGAGTAAAAGTTGTGGTCTGATTAATTAAAGAGTGAATATTTTTTAAGGAACTCAATATAAATTTAATTTAAAATAAGATATTGAAAAAGATAAGCAATTTTTTCATAAATGGTGTGCATGCATTTTATATAGAATACAAAAAAAAAAAAAAAAAAACAAAAAAAGCGTTTTAGTGTAAAAAACAACAACTACTTTTTATATAAAAAAAATTATAAATGTTTTATATATAAACATATACAAAGAAACTGAAAGGATATTGACTTGAAAACTCTGAAACACTACTATACTATAAAGTAAGAAAAGAAATAAGCGGAAGACTTCATTTAAAATTCTTAACCACTAAAGGAATACACCAAATATTTTAACAAAAAAAGAAATATTTTTAAAGGACTTCCAACGATTTAAAAAAAAAACGACGACGAAAAATTTATTCATTAGATGTAAATCTTTTTTTAAGATTTTCATTTTATAAATTGAAAAAGAAAATATTTAAGAAAGACATTTTTTAAACGGTTAACAAAATAACAAAAAAAAGGCCAAATTTATAAAAAGAAAACTACACGTAAATCTACTAAATTAAGCACTGTATTCAAATAGCAACAACAACAAAAGGGTTTGTGACTAATAATAATAATTTTTTTAAAAACTGATTTTTTAACAAAAAACAAACATTTTATAAAAAAATTAAAAAAAAAAATCGAAAAAAGAAAACTTAATTTTAGAGTGAAACCAACAAGAAAATATTGTTTAAGCATCACCCAAAAGGAAAGAAAGTGGTTAAAATTAACAAAAAAACAACTTAAAAATATTATATCAATTGGAGATCCTTTTTTTTAAGAAATGGTAAGTCAAAAATAAATTATTTGTTATTATTTAGTAGCTCAGGGCTGCCAGATGAAATTTGTTGAAAATTTTCAATTTTCCGATTAGTTTTAAAAATATCGTCATTTCGGTTTGGTAAAATCGTCAAAATAAATCGTCAAAGAAATCTGGATATTTCCAAGGCGTTTGACAGAGTCTGGCACGAGTCTCTCATATCCAAACTTATTGCTTTTGGTGTCGGTAGTCACTTCTCTCGATTCATATGGTTATAGGTTCAGTGGTTATAGATGGGATCACATCCGACGAGTTCAGGATAAATTCAGGGGTACCGCAAGGCTCTGTTCTTTCTACAACTCTATTTCTAATATTTCTTAACGACTTTATTTTTCTCACTTCCAATCCTATTTACTCTTTTGCAGATGACAGCAACATTTGACATTCATATTCTTTTTGATCGTAGGGCGCGCCTTTTGGAGATTGGGGCGAAAAGGTAAAATCTGAACGACACGCTTACAAGCGACATGGCGAAAATCTCTGAGTGGGGTGGCGCGTACAGGGTCGTCTTTAATGCGCGCAAGACCCAATGTTGTTTTCTGACACACAGACCTGGTGGTGTGTTGTCATCTGTATCTATGGGTAATGTAGATATTGAGCAATCAGATGCTCTTGATGTTCTGCGCATGAGAATTCACTGTGACGGTCGTTGGAAGGAGCACATATTTCGAGTGTCGAAAGAAGCATTCAAGTGCCTCGGCTTTTTAAGACGGTGTAAGAATTACTTCATTACTCCATCTGATCTCCTTAATATTCACAAGACCTATATCCGACCCAAATTGGAATACAACTCTCATGTATGGGCCGGTGCTTCAAAGTTTATTTTGGAGTTTCTCGACCGCGTACAGGAGAGGGCGAAGGTTTTTATTAATGACGGTAGGGTAGCCAACTCTATCGATTCATTAGAGTATCGTCGCAATGCGGCGTGTGTTTCATTGTTCAATCGGTACTATAACGGAATGTGTTATAACGAAATTAATGAACTAATTCCTGGTAATCATATATTTTTACGTAGTACTCGTATTTCTTGTAGAGTGCATCCCTTTCTAGTTGATTATCCAGTGAGTCGCATAATGCATTATAGCGAGAATTCATTTTTTGGTCGTACTGTTTGTTTGTGGAACAATCTTACTGCGAATGTGTTTCCTGCCACTTACAACATGAACAAGTTTAAATCGAACGTCCATAGACACTACTCTATCCATCCTCCTACCCACAATCTATTTTCCAGGTACCAGCACAATGCACTGCATGAGTAGGGGTTATCCATGAGAGCTGGTTCTCTCAAGAGAAAAAAAATCTTTTCTAATCGTAAATTTTAATATGACTAGATTCATAAAAATTTTAAAACTATTCTTTTATTATATTAATAATTGCTTTCTTTTAAATTTATTTTTTCACTCACAATTCTTTTTCACTATTTTTTTATATATATAATATGTGACAAAACATCTTCACGAGCTAGTACTTCATAAAATAAAAATTCATAGAAAAGCTCATTCCAATTTTGATTACAAGAAGAGACGGAAACAAAGATAAACCAATTTGTAACACTATGTTACAAAACCGCTATGGAAGAGCGTACTCTTCTCTGATGAATCCAAATTTAGTGTGAGCCGTTCTTATGGATTTAGCCTGTTAAGTTGAATAAAGAGGACAACGTCTTAATCCTCGGTATACCAAAGACACGTTAAAATATAAAGAAGTAAGTGTTTTGGCATGGGAAAGCATTTCTGGCCATAAAATTGGGCTTATGCACAAAATAAGAATATCCTAAAATACATACTGATACCGCATGCAGAGGAGAAAATGCCACTTGATCGGAGATATCAACAGGACAACAGTCCAAAATGCACAGATAAATGATTACAAGAGTGCTTAGTAAGTAAACAAATCAATGTTTTGAAATGTCTAACGCAATCACCAAATCTCAATCACCCAGAGAATTTATCTTGGGTATTGTACATATAAAAATAAACCGCAATAATTGCAGTAATAAAGACGAACTTTATTGACGAGTGGAAATTGCATTGAATGAAATTTCTGGTAAAACATTATCGAATCTAATCGAGTCAATAACATGAATAAAATAAATAATGGCTACGCAACTAAATATATTGTTACGTTTTTAAAACATTTGAGTTCGTTTACATTGCGTTAAAATAAAATAAAACTCTATTTTTATTTCAGTTGTTTTACAATCGGTCTCTTTTTTATTAATCCCACTGTACTTTAATACAGTATGTCTTAATACACCAAATTCGCTTTTACAACACTTTTTATTTGCGCCAATTGATAACTAACTCACCAGCCGCAATTTGCCGCCTTTTATAGTATTTCATCATTAATTTAGAATGTTGTAGTACGGATACGAATCTTCGATTTTTCGACTTTAATTCCAAATGGTCTAAAAATAACCTATCCAGGCGTTTGTTAGCACTCTTAATTAGTGCAGGTAATTTTAGAAGTTCTTAAGCCTTGACACAAGCCAATAAATTTTTTAGCTAAAAGCTCATAATAAGCTCTGACGTGGTAAATGTTGTCTTTAGTATTTTCATTATCGTAACAATACGTAAGTAAAATTGATATTTTAAGTGAATTTATGGAAGTCGTACTTATGTTTTGTCCCATTGAAAAAACTGCGCCCAACGTACAAAATGATTTTTTTCTAAGTTAAATAGGAATATTCTGTTTTTTTTTTATTTTTTAGTGAATTTAGATTATTAATTTTACAAAAGTTTTTGTTTTTGTTATTGAGACATTTTGTATTAACCAGAAGTTCGTTTGCATATGTTTTGTTGCACATTTATACAAACAACCGTTAGCTTTTGTTGTTTAGTTGAAATTTTTGCCCCCAATTTACACGATGATTTTTCATGCACGCATTCTTTGTTTGTAGGCAAGAGGAGTAGAAAAGAAAGCGGAGTAGAAAAAAAACCACGATTTCTGTTTTTCGTGCATGTTTTTGCATTCTCCTTTATATGTATTTTCGTTTTTGCCATTGTGCTTTGTTCTAGAATGTAAACTAAAACAATTATAGTTAAAAAATCAACCCTGCAAGAAAAAAGGCATGCCTTACAAATTATGATGTAACTGCGGTTGATTTTTAGAAGCATATTTAAAAGAGAATTTAAAAAAAGACATGCCTTTAAAGTCCTCGCGTAAATTGGGTGTTGGTATAAAGTCACAGAAATTGTGAAAATCATACAAAAAAAAAATATCCTTCACTTAAACTCATGCGCATATTTCTTTACGATTTATTAACAGTGACCGCAAGCAAAAATCAGATGTAGTAAGTTAGTTGTCTCACCTACAAATAATTATTAATATTTTTAGAGCTGCCAGTTATTCATATAGCAAAAATCGTCATTTTAGAGGCTAAAAAAAGTCAATCGTCATTTTGCCAAAATTTTGTTAAAAAATCGTCAAAATGACGATAAATCCTAGAATCTGGCAGCTATGAGTATGCTATTGAATTGCTGGGTCGCAAATACACCAACAATAGGATAAAATTTTTATTTTCTTTGATTACCGAAATATATTTATTATGGTCTTGAGCTACGATCGAAGTGAACAGGCTACGTGTTGTCTGCTGCAATGCTTAAATTTTTTAATTTATTTTCGTAAAATAATATGGGACATATTGCAGCACATTTTGAGTTAATGACTCATGTCACGTTTGTGACTCATGTTTACCTATCGAGTTGTCACGCGTTTGCTGTACCAATCATTTGTGCATGGCAATAATCGTGTAATCCCAGCTTAACCCTTATGTGTGTGACAGAGTACCCAGGACAAAAGACGAAAAATACTTGACAGATGGCGATGTAGGCGGTTATTCCTTTATCTCTCCTCGTGTTAAATATATTTAAATAAAATTTGTTACCCCGATTCAGTGCACATATTCTAAGTTCTGAAGCCAATATGAACAAGATTGGATAAGTGAGCATGGTACCTCCCATACAAAGTAAAGATTGATTTTTGTGTACAATTAGAACAGTTAGAGTGTAGGTTTTTGAATTTGGTCTAAGTGATTTCGTAGTTAATACAAATCATGAGTCAAGTGGGCGGAATAGGGTAGGTATGCATGGTACCTCACATACAAAGTAAATATTGATATCTTGAGAAATAATAGTAAGTTTCTTAATTTGGCGTAAATAACTTCTGGGACATGACACATCATCAGTCAATATCTAGGCGAGATTAAATAAGTGGGCGAGGTAGCTCATATTCATACTAAATATTAAATTTTGCATGTGTGTAGAATAGTAAAAGTCAAGGCATCGTTATCTATTCACATCAGCAAAAAAGAGTGAGATTTTGGAAAAGCGGGTATTGCATTACATTCATATAGATTTCCTGGCAATGCCGAATAGTTAAGCTACTGAATTATAAAAATATACGCTCCAACGTATATTTTGAATATCTCACGAACATCACTGATGCGAATTTTGAATAGACTTAAATTTACACGCTTACAATGTTCAATTGACTCAAGAGCTGAAGCCTACTGACTATTTTAAGCGCCGTCAATGTTTAGTTGAACAGAGAGAAGTGCTATCTGGGTTTACGTGAGTTTTCGCTGCGCTGGCATACCCCACGCTGCCAAAATGGCACGAATACGATGCGTCCACCTATCCGAAGGCGTGTTGTTAAGACACTTAAAACCCTCACCTTGGTGAGGAGTCGGAGACTATCTAAATTCCTGGCGTTGAGGAGAAGCAAGACCACAACGAGCTCGTGCTCTGCTTGCGCTTTAGGCCTAAACCACAGCCACCACGAAACTCTCACAAGGGGGCCTACCCAACGATCGTGTAGAGATTGGAAACTCTGGGGTTCCCGAATCCTGTGGTACCAGAATACCGCTGTTCAGGCTTAGTGACACGTTAGTGTAAATACACGTGCCGCCTCCAGTTTCGGCCCCACAACGACCCCGGACTGGTCACCGGTAAGAGTTGAACAGACCGAAGTGAATGGTGACTTTACAAAGAAAATCATCTTCAGCGACGAGGCACACTTTCATCTCAGTTGATTCGTTTACAAGCAGTATTTGGGCAGATTAGAATCCACGAGTGATTATTGAAAAGCCGCATACAAAAAGAGATTCTTTTGTGAGGTTTATGGACCCTACTTCTTCGAAAATGAGATCGGCCAAGCAGTTATCGTAAATGGTGCTCAATATCGCCAGAAATTTAAGATACGGACCTGCACAACATGTGGTGCCACTTGTCACATAGCCAACGAAACAATGTTTTTTTTTGCGAGAGAAATTCAATGGCCTTGTTTTTTTTAAAACATGATGATGTTAATTGCCACGATCATGTGATTTGACATTGTTGGACTTATTTCTTTGGGGATATTAAAAAAAAAAATGGATGTCGATAAGCCAAGAACGATTCAAGAACAAAATTAATGGCATTAAACCTTAATTATGTAACAGAGTCATCGAAAATATGAACCCATGAGTAAAGCTAGGCTACCGAAGCCTACCGATATTTTGTTTCACACATTGTCATAGATCCTTCTATCATAATAAAAATTATTAAGATAAATCTCTGCAAACGTTTTGCTTAATATACAATTAACAGCCAGCCTTTACATCTGACATATACCTGTAATATGTCAACATGTAGTCATACCCATAACTCAACTTTCGCCGATGATACAACTAATTTAAGCACCCATGTAGACCCGCAAGAAGCAACTAGGTATTTACAAGGTCATATTACACGGCTGGAGGCCTGGTACTCACGTAGCATTCACACTGCGTAGGGCGTTATGTCCATCTATTCAAACAAACAACCAAATTATCTTCCACAGGTATTAGGTTGACCACCGGCTAACATGGAAAATCCATATACCATAGATGCTAACTTGACGTAAATGAAATTAAAGGCGATAAAAATAATTTGGCTTATTAATAGAAATCACCTTTATTTTAAGGTGATTTGGAAGCTAATTTATTGCTATGGAATACAGTTATGTGGCACAGCCTCAGCTTTCAACATTGAACCTAATCAAAGGAGACAAAATAAAATATTGTGTCTGATAGCAAATGCTTTATCGTTTATCAGAAATCCGAACATACATGTATAAAAACCTAAACGTGTCTATGGTTAAAGAGAAAATCGTGAGGTATGCTGAAACGTATTTGAAGAAGCTAGAGGTTCACCCGAATCTTCAATGATACTGATCACAACCTATTGCGAAGAAAAGACACCGCGGAACCTTATAAGAAGAAGAATGAAAACAGTTCAAATTGATTCCACGTACCATCGATATTTCTTCCGGCGCTGGCTGGAATAAATTAGCATAATAGTGCAGCATAGTTTTTAAGATATGAATACAAATTGTTAGCTCACATTGCAGTGAGGACCGAATTTTAACCCTTTCATGCATTTGTTGTTTAGATACAACATCATTATTTGGGAGCACATTTCTCATATCTACCGATATTTTATTTTTCAGCGGAGTAATTCAAAATGACATTTTATGCCTTTAGGTTAGATTTTTACTAATTCCGCTGACGCAAAAAAATTTTTGTGTTTCTTATTATAATTTTTCTACGGTAAAGTCCGATGATTTTTTTGATATTTATTTTTAAAAAAAATAATTGCCTAACTTTTTGGAAAAACTGAAGATAATTAATTCAGTGAATATTTTTTCCAGTTTATAAACAAGTGAAATATAAAAAAAAAAATTTAACGTCGTAATCAGACTATATTTTGGGACTATAATTTATCTCTTGTTTATAAACAACATAGTGCATAAACGTGCTTTTTAATTTACCATAGTTTTCTTTGTTTTTGAGAAAATTTTGCACAGCAGACAAAGATCATCCCAGTTTTGTCACCATTCCACGCATACTCAATCCCTGCTCATGAAGTGCCACAATTTGCCCTTGTTCATAAGGTAACAAAGGTTTCCCACTACCGATACCGCGCAGATATTATTTGAATTATAAATTATTAAAAAAAAAAACAACAATTGTGATACCTTCCGATAAGATTAATTGCTTATTAATCACTGACCTTATCATTTTGCACTTATTTACGTAATTTTAAATAAACATAATATAATGGTACATCTCTAAAAGCAAAACCGGCTTATTATTCACTTATTTGAACGTAGAATTTTTTTTTTTTAATAAGGCCATACGTAACATTTTATAGTTTGGATGAATTGAGCAAATATTAAGGTGACCTTATCATTATGAAGCACACCTTAGTTACCTTTTAATGACTTAATTTTTCGTCTAGAGTAACAAAGTTTTCTTGCGCAGCAATATCTTTAGTCATAATTTCGGCATGAAGAACACAGCAGTAGTCTAAATATTTAATCCCAGCTGAGATATCTCCACAGCCAGCTTCGTCAGTAAATGTACCTATCGCCTGTCCAGGGAGGGCTACTGTGACCTATCCGGTATATCGGTAGTGCAATCCGTATCAATGTAAGGTTTAGGTATCTTAATTAAAAGCGCATTAAGCCGGATTATAAATTCAACGGTTTGCCTGCGACTGCTCAAGAAAAATATTTTTTTTTAATGTTACGAAAAATTATCACGCTACGAATGAAATAAAATCAGCTCTTAGCTATTTAGAAATATTGGATTACAAATTTTGAATTTTTTTTATATTTCTGCTTAAAAAAGGTGCTTAATTATTTTAAATTTTAAATTATGGAAAATAGTTTAAATAGAAATTTGATTTAAACGATGTTAAAATTTAAAAGCTTATATTTTTAAAATTTATTTTTTGTTTATAATTATTAAACATTCTCCGTACTTTTCTATTAGAAAACATCCTTTTTATGGTATATTTTACGTGTTATATTCTTTTAAATTTTTGAATTTAATATTTCTCATTATTTATTTAAGATCTTATATATTTTAATAAAATTATAATCTCTAAAATGCTTTGACAACATTAAAGTCCTTTAATAATCCCTAAAAATATGCAATAGTTACATTTAAAGCTCAGATGTATACCACACAAAATAAAACGATTATTATATATAAAAATGACTCATACTCTATTAAAAAGAAATTTTATATACTTAAAATTCAAATGGAATATTCAAAAGAGTAGATAAAAAAGAATGTACATAAAATACTATATACAATTTTACGGCAGAATTTTGAAAGAATGTAAACAATAGAAAATGGAAGTAAAATTTTATAAAATATAATAACACTAGTCTGTAAAAAAACAAAAAATTTCAAGCCTTTAAATAACTCTATATGAAATAAAATGATTTTAAACCGCTCAATTTTTCAGTTTTTTCCATCGTGCCTAAAAGTTTTTTTATGGGCGTGGCAAATGTATTGCACAAAATATGATAGTTATGTCAATATATTTCACCATAACTTAAAAACTACTTGGCCGATTTTAATGCAAGCGTTTTACCACCAAACGCTTAAGCACAAAATTTTCTATAAGTCAGCTGAACAACATTTTTTAACAGTTTCGGAGTTCTTCACAACTTAGCTGTGAAAAAAAAATATTCGGGTAAAATTAGAACAATTTTTTTTTTCAAAAAGTGATAGAAAATTTTTTAGAATGGATATTTTAAATGTTAAGCTCTTAAATTAAAGCTTAAAATCCTGAGAATAAAATAAGATATAAGTAAAGGAAATCGGTTGGCTATTGCTGATTTTATTCAACATTAAATGCAGGTACCTAACTTTCGAAAAAGTTATAAAAAAATTATTTAAATAAAATTTTTACATTTAAGCATTTAAATTAAATTAACCTATAAAGGGAGGTACCTAACTTTGACAAAAAATTTGTGATACATTATTACATTATTATGAATTAATAAAGAGTCGCCATTCCTCAGACTTTTCAGAGAAACCCAGCTTTCGTAATAGTCTGCATCATCACAAAAACTAAATCGCCATCTCTGCTAAAATAGGCCAGAAAATCATGTCTATATCGAAATTATGAGGCTTTAGTTTTCTTATCCACTTCGATTTTGAGAGTTCTAAGTCTCGCACATAATCATTCAGTTCAGTCTGGTTCATACAATGAGGTTTTCTCGATTGACTTATATATGCAGATGAAGTAAAGCGTTTTTTTTTATAGAGGTATAGAACTTTAAGTTGGCATTACTTTTCAAGATAGCGACCGATTTAACAGCTGCCAAGTGATTTATTCTCAGTTTGGTTTGGCAATTCATCATGAATAGAATCACGCTCGGTGTAGATTCGTCGAATGGACCCAAAACGAGATTACCATTGTTCCCGATTTTCATAAGCGAATTTTGTTTAGCGATGAAGCGCACTTCTGGTTCAATGGCTACGTCAACAAACAAAACTGCCGCAACAAACACCGTTACATCCAGAAAAACTGACTGTTTGGTACGCTTTATGGGCTGGTGGAATCATTGGTCCGTACTTTTTCAAAAACGATGGTGGCCAGAACGTTACAGTCAATGGTGATCGGTATAGAGCCATGATTGCTAACTTTTTCATTCCTGAATTGAATAACCATGATGTCCTGGAGATGTGGTTTCAACAAGACGGCGCAACATGTCACACAGCTCGTGCCACAATAGATTTATTGAAGGACACGTTTGATGACCGCCTAATTTCACGTTTTGGACCTGTGAATTGGCCTCCAAGATCTTGTGACTTAACACCGCTAGACTACTTTCTGTGAGGCTATGTAAAGCCACAAACGCTTGACCTTTTGGAAGACAACATTCGCCGTGTTATTGCCGATATACGGCCACAAATGTTGGAAAAAGTCATCGAAAATTTTACGTCCAGATTGGACTACATCCGCGGCAGCCGCGGCGTTTATATGCCAGAAATCATATTTAAAATGTAATGCCACAAGATTATCTTTCGGATAAATAAAATTCATGATAATCGAATAATCCATCATTGTTTTATTGAAACTTAAATTCTATACCTCTATAAAAAACACCCCTTAGTAGTAGACGCGTAACTGGTTTTACTCCGAACAGAAAATACATCTTTTTCATTAACCATTTCGTGACGTTTAGGAAGTATTGGAGGTAAAAGAATATCATTGTTGCGAAGAACTGGTCGTCGGGCAGATGAAATTTTCTGATATACGATTCTGTTCTTATTTTTCCTCGTAAATCCACTTGTAGCTTTCATGGAGAAATAAGAATTACGTTCGTGATTTTGTGGTTCACTCCATATCATTGGTTTCATAAGTGACATGATCTTTCTATTGTCGTCAAGACAACCTCTTAAAGCTCTTGCACAAGTATTACAACATATTTTTGGCAGCCAATATTTGTTTCTTTCATCGGTAGGAAGTCCAATGTGATGTTTATAAGCATTCTTAATTTGGGCAGTTATTGCATGGCGTTGTGAATTTAAAGTTAATTCCCCACATATGTAGCAAAACAAATCTGAAGAATTTTTGCAAGTCTAAGCCCTTGACATATTGTAATCTAAATCAATAATCCATTATAAATAAGCTAACTTTATGCATAAATTTTGTAGAACACTTACCCTAATAAAAAGATATAAGACGCATATGGTCCTTAGAGTACTTTTAACTTTTGGTTTTGATAAAATCAAATATCGGATAGGATTTGTCTTTTCGTTATCTTTCTCAAAATTGCATTTTGTACTGGATTTTTTAACACAATAATAAAAAATCGTATGCTTTGAATATTTTTTACTCTTTACTTTTGTCAAAATTAGGTAGCAGCCTTTATAGGTTATTTTACTTTCAACCCCACACCTGGCTTTCATTAAAATGCTTAGAATGTGAAATTTATATTCTAAGAACTTTTTTATAGCTTTTTGGTAATAAAAGAAAAAAAATGACACTAATTTTGCCAGAAAAAAATTTTCCCCTAATTTAGGTCAAAGTTATGTACCCGCATTTAATTTTGAATAAAATCAGCAATAGCTAACCGATTTTCATGATTTAGAGCTTATTTCATTCTCACAATTTTAAGCTTTAATTAAAGTAAGACTTAGCATCTCAAATTTTAATTCTGAAAAAAATTTTTTTTACGCAGCTAAGTTGTGAAGTTGGGAGTGGCGTGGTATAGTGGTTAGAGCACACGCATAACAACACAAACGACCCAGGTTTTGAGCTCCAGCAGAAGACATGACGAAGAATTGTGGTTTCAAATGTTTAATAATAAAAAAAACATCAAAACAAACATCAGACGAATGATCAGGAAAAACAGGCCACCTACTGGGAAAAAATTACAGTGCTGAAGTAAAGATCACCACCAATTAGCAAGGATCTTCACCACTACACAAAAAAAAAAAATCATTTGGAGGAAGCTACAGCGGATTAATCATGTATTTAGCTTGAAATATCAAATTGATTAAAGAAACTGAAACAAAGCTGAAGCTAAAGTTGTAAATAACTCCGAAGCTGTTGAAAATACAATAAAATGTTTTTTCAGGTGATTTATAGAACATTTTGTTCCTGAACGTTTAGTGGTACATTGCATTTAAATCGGTCAAGTCGTTTTCAAGTTATGATGAAATATATTGACATAACTACCATGTTTTGGGCGAAAAATTTGCCACGCCCATAAAAAAACTTTTAAGCACGATGGAAAAAAACTGAAAACGGATTTGAATTCAGCGCATTAAAATCATTACATTCTAAATAGTTTCATTTAAAGGCGTTTTTTGCTGTAGACCAGTGTAATTAAAGCTATGGTTTTCAAGACTAAAGCTAGCTACGAGTATATAGTGAACTAGTGGATTGATTACAGTTAGTGTTTCGAAGCAATTTATTTTTTAAATTTCTTTTAAAGAAATTATTCTTTTAAGTGTTATTTTTCAAAATGGCTACAATTATATTAAAATTTTTTTACAACAAGGGTCACTTTATCTAAAACTCCTACACAAAAAACAATAGGAGCAGCGTGTGCAGCATCAGAGTCAGCAGCAGCAGCAACTTTGGGCTTACATAGACAATAAAAATGTTAAAAACGAAGTTGATAAAAAAAGGTGAAACAACACACAATTCGTGAGGGTGGTATTAAAGGAACAAATTTTAGTTTTAGATATTTTATACAGAAAATACATACGTAAAAGAAGGACTTGATGTTGTGCCTTGGTCAATGCATTTTATTACTTTGTATACTGGTCAAAAAGTTCAAAGTTAAATGCATCATAAGGGATGTATAAAAAATTACCATTTTTGTACGTGTTCCATAGAGTGATACACATACAAGCTATGCAAGTACATATAAACAAACAGCAAAGGATAGCTGAATAGTAATAGGTTATTGTTAGAATAGTGCTTTTAAGGGGTAGAAATTGTAATAAGTGTTATATATTAAAGGTATTTTAATAAAATATTACTAAAAATATTTGATAGTAAATACTGTCAGGTTTTTTGTAAACACTTACATTGAGCAGTTGGCTTTTAAGCAGCTTTAATCTGTAAAAGTAATAGAAAGAACAAAATTTATTAGGTGTTAAAAATATTATATACATACGAGTACATATACAAAACAAAAAAAATATAAATCCACTGAAAGTTTTTATAAAAAATGTCGTTGAATATTTTATAAAAATCAAAACTATAATTTTAAAATTATTATTGGCTAAAAACCGGGTTTTTTTCCAAACCCAACCCACCTATTGGTTTTTATTGGGCTTTATAACTGCTTCTAAACTTCGTTCATGTCGGCAATATTTTTTATTTGTTTATACAATCACGTTGTTGTAGTGTTTATAGTACAATTTTACACTCTTGGTGGGATCAAGGCAGTATTATATACTATATATGAGCTGCTTAAACTCAGTGATCAAAGCAAACAGCAATTACTTCATTTGAATCATGCATTATGAGAAAAACGGCGGGTAATAAAGACACACGTGATTAATTTATTCTATTGCACGACAACACCCGATCTCATGCCGCAAAAGGTTCAAAACAAATATTAGAAACGATAAAATGCCGCATCCGCCCATTCTCCAAATACTTTGCACGGCATTTCGCTATAACGGTCTGTTTAAATTAAATTCTTTGGCTTTAAGCACAAATTACTGCGTTCCATGGCCAAAAAAACCGTGGATTCTACATTTTTTAACTAAAAGTCTAAAGAAAGCAAACACAGCATATATTCATCTCATTTAAAGGCATTTTGATTTACGGCATATATTTTCAGAAACTATCTGGGCCGTATAAAAAGGTATGAATTTATTTTTTATCATGTCACCGAATCACTTCCTTTGATGAAATACAAAATCGGCTACGAGAAATTTTTCTGAGACGGGATTTATAAATTGGCTCAGAGGTGAGGAAAATATGTAAGCAGTGATTTGATAAATTTGTTAATTCATTATCTTTTTTGAGCTCAAAAACGGAATAAATAAATTTGTAGTCCCAACACGTAAATTACACTTATTTTTAATAAAAATTAACTACAAAAACCTTTTAATAAAATGATCCGGGTGGGTTTAATTGCGTTACCCAGTGGATTGCCAACCCTGTTGATAAGTGGGGTGGTGGTGGCAATCCTTACTCACTTTCAGGGTTTGCCTGCAGAGAACTCCTTTTAAGATTGTGACTGATTGTAACTCATTGATGTTAAATCGGGGTAGAGAACAGTTGGGCACCTGAGCTGGAGGATTATATTTATTTCATATTTCATACAGCATCGAGATGAGGTTGATTTTTATAGTCAGGTGGCTCAGAACCGGCACGATAAAATTGTTAAATTAAAGAATAAGTTAGAAAAGTAAATAGTTGAAGGTATTGAATTGAGGGATGGATTGGGTTTTAGAATAGGAAAGCCTTCAATTATTCAGGAGAAGATATTCAATCTGGGAGTGGATAAGACTTGTGAGCATATAAAGAGGAACTATTGGTGCCCAGGGATGAAAGGGAAAGTGGACAACTTTTATTAACAATTATATTCCTTGTGTTATGTGTTCCGCTCCCACCTGTGTGAATGAGCGTAATCTGTACCTAAGAAACCGATCCGTTTTAATATTATACACTTTGATCATTTCGGACCCCTGCCTTCTGTTAACTCGAAGAGAAAGTATATATTGGTCGTTATTGATGTCTTTACAAAATTCGTTCGCCTTTATCCGGTTATCTCTACTAGCAATAGGAAAGTAATTGCATGATTGGATAAATGTTTTAGCTACTGCAGTAGACCCAGACGTACCTGCTTTATCTTTCTTAAATTTAGTTCTTACCTTTTGAAGAATAATATATCTCATATTAAGGTTGCTACCGCTTCTCCACGGGTAAGAAAAGCGAAGATCACTGAACCAATTAACCATGCCAACTGGTCCACTAAGTTAGGAAGAGTAGAGTATGGTTTGAATAACACTACGCATTCAACTACACAAGTATGTTGCTGTTTGGAGTTGAGCAAAGGTGTGACCAGATGAATGCACTTTCGGAGTACGTTGAAGAGGTGTAACTTGATATAACTACTAAAAGTGATTTGACGGAGATTCGAGCCTCCGCTTTGGATTCAGTAGAAAGATCGCAGGAATACTCTCAGTGACAATTGTGGCAGCATAGAAAGCCGACGAAAGAATACAGGGAGGGTGATTTTGTCGTAATCTGTAATGTAGATACGTCACGACGAACAAGAATTCATAAAGTTTTGTCGCATGATCGATATATGATAAGGGATATTGAGAACTGACAACTCACACAACTTCCATATGATAGAGTTGTGGAGGCCTGTAGAATAAGGAAATAGGTGAACAGCTGAATGGTTTTGGGATCTCCTTCAGGCAGATTGGAACACCTTAGTTACCCTAGTTAAGTTCCAATCGAGGTCGATTGAATCGTCAGGTTGGCCGAAGTTGTAACGAGTAAGTTTTATAATAATGGAGTGGCAACGCTGGCAACATTTATTTGGGTTGGCAACATATTTTTTGACCAATGAGGGCACTGATTCTAGTTGGTTACTTGACAAAATTCGTTAAGTTGCTGTCAACCACTCAAAATCGAGCTTCTAAATGCTGGCAATGTAATGCGCTTCTAGTTTTGAGCGAAATCACTATGGTAAGAAACCTTAAACAAAGCAGACGCTAAATTTTGTAAAAGAATAAAATTAAAAAAATTAAAAACTATTAGCGTCTGCTAACAGCATTGTAATTTTTTCCCAATAGGTGAAGCTGGAAGATTAGAGGGCTTCTTTATATTAAATTGTTTTTATCATGTCCTCTGTTGGAGTTCGAACCCGGGGTTTTTTTAAATAAACCCAAACCACCTGGTTTTATAACTGCCTCCAAATTTCGTTCAATACGAAAATATATTTTTTTCGTTTATTCAATCACGTTGTTTTAGTATTGATAATGCAATTTTGCACTCTTGGTGGTATCGAGGCGGTATTGTGTTCTATGAGCTGCTAAAAATCGTTGATCTGAGCAGACTGCAATTACTTTGTTTAAACCTGTCCCCCGTTAAGCTGTCTTTTAGGCAAAAATACTTATTGAACGTTGACAGATTCTGGTCAGAGGGTAATCTTGCTTCATTGCTAGACTCACCTGGCCTAGATTGGATGGTAGGCGTCCTCTATTGTGACTATCCTCATTGGGCATTGTGTTATGGGTAGGCACGAGCAAAGGCTGCGCTTATCGGCGAATGACATCTGCCAAGGTTATAGATCAACTGAAAAAGACGAGAGTGTGGCCCACTTAATTTGCCAGTGTCCGTCTCCAGCCAGAAGTAGATTGATTACACTTCGCCCGCTCTTTCTCGATAGCTTATCGGAACTATCGACCATTGATATCAGGTTCATTAGACTGTCTGGCTGATTTCCGACCTAATTTGCAGGATTGTGCTTCTATGTGAGACCTATGGATGATGTCAAGACCGGTTAATCTGAACTTGGCGGCCAATACAGCCACGGGCCGCTGTTTTCTCTAATATGCCTTGATTCAACCAGGCTGCCGCTAACCCAACCTTAACCATGGATTATGAGAAAAACGGCCAGAATAAAAAGACAAACATGAATAAGTTGTTCTTTTGTATTTCAGCATTCGGCCTCAGGTCGAAAAATTTGCCAAACTATTGTTAGAAACGATCAAATGACGTATTCTCTGCACACTGCTTCTTCTGACTGTTTTTACAGATACAATATCTTTTGACATGCTAACGAACCACTTCTTTTGAAGATATATAAAATCGACTATAAAAGACTAGAGGTTTTTCTGAGACGGGGATCGAAAATTGGCTAAGAGGTGGGGAAAAGATGTAAGTATTAATTTGATAAATTTATATTTTGATAATTTATCAAGTCACAATCTTTTTTGAGCTAAAAAACGGTCCGAATTTATTTGTACTCCCAATAATTATTTTTATTGCAAATAAACTAGAAAAACTTTTAAATAAAAAGTTCTTCCGGATTTTTTTTTTTCAAATATAATTCGAAATAAAACCCGGGTGGTAATAGAGACCTGCATGAATGTCAATAAAATGCTACTTTAAAATGAATCATTGTTGTGATCTTATTTCAGTTTTTGATGTGTGTTGAAGATTGTACATCTCTTTGATAAATTTTGAATGTTTCAGCTTTTCATTGTTCTCTGCATTCAGTCATTTGCGTTTAAGTGAAACATGAGCCCATTGAATCACAACAACAGTGACTACTTCACAGTACACAGTATGTATTCATTGTGTTGTAACAATTTATTATTTTTTTTATACCAAAGCGCTACAAAAAAAATACAAATAAAATTTAAGTGTCTTAAGGATATGCAATAAAATGGTATGCCATGGTTTTTTAAGAGAGTGCTCACTATTATCTTTGTGTTTAATGCTTGAAATGACAAAGAAAAGAAGATTCAGTGCAGTTGTTTTTCAATGAATTTAATGATTTACTATACACTGTCTTGAGTTTATTGTTATGCTGTGTAGTGAACAGTGTGAGTGAGCATTCATGTTTAAGAAAATTAAATATTGTTGAATAAACTTTGTCTCTCTCTTATTGAATTCATGTATTTGGTATATGTTGTGCAGTAAATACTATCACAGTTTTAAGCTGCATTCGCTGTGATTAAAAAAATGAATGCAGTAATGCAGGCATATACATATTCTATATGATCATCATAATAATTTTATGCCCAATGGATACAACAGTAAACAGATTTGCTGAATTTGGTCTCTACAGGCAGTTCAAGAGCTGCCAATGCACGAAAAATAAACCATTTGTTGCGATGGGTGACATTGGTAAGATACTGGCCAAATTACAAAAAATAATATGAACAAATATGAGCTCCCGGAACGATATTGCAGATTTTAATATAAGCACATAACCAGATAACCCGATAAACAGCCTACCGTGAACAACGCCATTGTTTTATTGTCGAAAACATGAAATAATTTTTACTTATCACATCATCAGTATCTATTTAACTTAAACCAGCTATTTTTCAGAGAAAATTAATATACAGTTACATTTTATGTCAAGTTTTATTTTCCGCCATCTTGTTTTTACTCGTTTTTTAATTGTTCATTTCATTCCAATTCCATAACCGAAATAATAAAAAAAAATTTACATGAAAATTTTTTTATGCAAATCGTTATGTGCGAAGGCTATATATTACACAACAATATTTCTGATGCAATTTTTTTTTATTTTTTTTCTCGTTTTGGAAAGAAGGTAAAGGGCAAGAGAAGGGACATGCAAAATAGATATAGAGTGGGTAGACAAATTGAAATCGGTACGAAAATATAACCAAAGTTTGTGTTACCGCAATACGATACGATATTAATAAAAATTATTTTGAAAAGGACCAGTAACATAACTACAGTCGCTCACATTGAAATTCAGGGAACTCATTACAAAAACTTTAGATGGACGTTAAAGCAAAAAAAACAAAAAAACAATAAAAACAAAAAAAGAAATTTCTAACTGTAACATACATTTTATAAAACAAACCAAAGTGAGAAACTCCAAATTTGAGCCAACATTGAAAGACGGGCAGACGCTTATATCGTTTTAATGGCCACACCATATTTACAGATGGATCTAGGACCGAGAAGGGAACATTACGGGAGTCTACATTACGGACAGTGACATTAAACTGTCCTTTAGCAGCGTTTTAGCTGAGCGTTTTTTTACTTGGACAGTCAGGCGGCTATTAGGGCGCTGACTGGTCACCATGTTAGTTCAAGGCTGGTTGCATTGTACTGGAGTACCCTCACGTCGCTCCTGGATGTGTGCAGTAAGGGGAAACGAGATTGCAGATGAACTGGCAAGAGCGGGCTGTGAAGCCACTGCGTCTGTGAAACCACCGCGTTTGTGAAACCATCGTTTGGTTTCTCTGGGAACTTTATTGATAGCTGGGCCCTCGTAGAGTGGAGGAGTCGTGCAAGAGCAGAGGAGATTGTAGGGTCTCTAGGCTGTTGTGACCGCTCTAGGACGGAATGGGTCCTCAATCTGAGGGGGAAATCTCTTAGGATTAGCCGGAGACTGTGGAACACATCCTGTGTCACTGCCCAGCTCTTTATGGGCAGGCTCAGGTTCCTGGGCCGGGGCTTTTTCGATGGCTTTAGTGATATTGTGTCGGCTAGGATATGCGTCCTGGAGGGCTTTCTATCAGTTCTTAGCTGGCTCCTTAGGTGATGCCTGGTCCTTTTTGGGCATCGGTGTCTCTTCCTGTACACTATTTCTAACCCTTTTTCTTCTTCTATTTCTTTATCTGTCCTTCCTCTCTCTTCTCCTTTTACTCTTTTTCTTCTTTCCTTTTCTTTTCTGCTTCGGTGAAAGGTCTTTCCACAATGGGCCGTTGTGGTCTCTGGGTGGGGCATTTCGGTACCGCCTTTCATACCTACGTACCCCCTTTTGATTTTTTAAAGCCTGCAGTCTTCTTGGGATGGATTCAACTAATTTTCTTCACACATTAGGACTTATCTGACTCCATTTCTTAATTGGTACACGAACGCTTTTGTATTCGACGTCCAAGCATAAATACTCAATAATATTTAGTTCGTTTACTTTTGCTTCTTTAACGTCCATCTAAAGTTTTTGTTATAAGTTACCAGAATTTTAACCTAAGCGACTCTATATTTCTTTAATAACTGAGATAACAATCGGTCCATATTGATATTAGCTGCCACATACATTTCTTAAAGTCTACATATTTTTTATTTAAATTAACGCAATCTTCATAAATTCTTGTTTGAAAATATTGAGACGTTTAGCTTAAAGTTGCCGTTTGCATCATATAAACAAACGAGATGGACGAATAGTGACAAGGGAAGGGTGACTTATGAATTTATTCCGGACGTGGCCACCAATCCGGAGTCATTTGGGACTTACACTGGTAGTAGTATTCATGCTACGAAGCCTGTCCAGAGGCTTAATTCTGGTACCACGGGTGGCGGGAGCTCCAGGAACTTCGGTTCCTGCGTGACTATGATGAGGCCCCCTTGTGGGAGCAACGTGGTGGCTGGTTTGGAGTTACAATCTTAACCGGGTGCCGTGATCCATAGATCGGTAAGAGTTGAGATAATCTCCGGCACCTCACCAAGGAGTGAGTGAGATCATGTCCAAATAACAGTTAATAAAAATTTAGCAGTTTCTAATATAACTGCCTCTTAATATGTTCCGAGTTTGTTGACTTTTTTTTGGGCGTTAAACTTTCTTGTGTGCAGCGGCTGGACACAAAGTGTGTGCGGTTATAATCAACTTATTCTGGTTTCAAACCATTTAAAACCGAAATTAGCAACGAACAATCGTTACAAACATGGCGTTCAGATCGGAAAAATAAATCCTATAAAAGAATGTGCAAAATGCAGAGGCGTGTATATCGAAATCGCAAATGTTTTGCACGACGTGTAAACTAAGTTTCTGCTTATTAAATAATAAAAAATGTTTCCAAAATTACCATACAAAATAAGCAAAATCTTTAAATAAAACATATTAAAAATCCTTCTTTGGTAAAAATATATTTTTTTGAATTAACAGGCAAGTCGCAAATGTTTTGCACGACGTGTAAACTAAGTTTCTGCTTATTAAATAATAAAAAATGTTTCCAAAATTACCATACAAAATAAGCAAAATCTTTAAATAAAACATATTAAAAATCCTTCTTTGGTAAAAATATATTTCTTTGAATTAACAGGCAAGTCCGCCTTTTGGCGGGCAATATATTTTCTTAGCTGGAAAATAAGTTCTTGATATTTTTCAACTTGTTATTTTAAAATATTGTTTTTTCCCCAACTACCGGCTCAGTAGTTTGTTTTTAGCTTAATATAAAATTGGGTGCTTAGAGGGTTAAATTTAATGGGATGTATGCATATCTTGGATTATTTCATTTTTCTTCCTCATCCTCTCCTCTTATTTTTCTACACAGGGCGATCACAATCGGCGTTTTTGTGACCTAAAGGACGCTCCTTCTCTAACCTAACCTAATTGCATCCTTGCTGCAGTATAATGCTGTGGTTGCTTTCGTAGAAATCCAAGATATGAAAGAAATATTGAAGAGTCACTTTACTTTGCAGGGTGGGTGTAATAAATTTTGGAATTTTGTATTTCTTCACATAAAAACGTTAAAAATTTTACAGAAGTTCTTTAATATAACCTTGTTTGTCTAATTTTAGTAAAAATTTAACTTCAAATTTAAATAAAATTCTTCAAAAAGAAACACCGAAAAACAATTACAACTTCTAAGAGTGGGAAAAAAATTATTATTAATTTTAACAAAACTTTTATTATTTGCTTACTGGTTACAATAAAACTTTTTTAATTGCTTTTTGAGAGAAAAAAGGCTACAACAGCAAAATTAAATTTTGTGTTCTATTGGAAAACTTTATTTGACATGAGAAATGTTAAAAAATTCCAAATAAATTTATTAAATTCGTCTGTTTAAGATATAAATGTGTGCCACTGTGGTGAGGTAAGTAAGACACCCAAGCCAGACCAGCTGAAAAAGAAACAAATTTTCCACTCTTGTATCACCTCATAACATTAGCTAGTTACTGGTTACTAGTACAAGTACTATTAAAAACTCTTATAAAGCATTTGCCGTTCGGAGCCGACTTTAAACCCCTTTCAAAAAATCTAAATATAAAGGGTGGTCCTACCAAAATGCACGATGTTAATTGTGAGTCACACCTTAGCGTCAAGTTTTCTGCCAACTTAATTTGACATTTCTTTGTTTCAATATTTGACAAATTCAAACATGGAGAGGTACACAATTGAGCAGCGCGTTAAGATTCCTGAAGACTTTTACGAAAATGGGCGTTCAAATCAAAATGCATTTCGTGCACTTCGTGATTTTTTTGTCAGCATAATCGACCACAATCGCGAGAATAGTGCTCAAATTTAAGCAAACCGTGTCTGTAGGAAATGTGGAGACACTTGTGCATGCTCGCCCAGTTCGTTCTGCGGAAAACATTGCTATTGTTGGCGATAGTGCGGCAGAAAAGCCGTCAACCTCGATTCGTTGTTGTGCCCAACAATTGAACATCTCACGAACATCACTGATACGAATTTTTAAGAAAAGATTTGAATTTACACGCTTACAAGGTTCAAGTGACTTAAGAGCTGAAGCCTACTAACCATTCCAAGCGTCGTCAATACGCCGAATGGTTTAGTTGAGCAGACGGAATTGAACGGTGATTTTACAAAGAAAATCATCTTTAGCCAGCAGTTAACCAGCAGAATTACCTCATTTGAGCAAATGACAATCCACGAGTGGTTGTTGAAAAGCCAATGCATCCAATGGCTGCGTCACCAGGCCGTACTCCTTCGAAAATGAAGTCGGCCAAGCAGTTACCGTGAATGGACGATATGTGGTTCCAATAGGATAGTGCCACTTGCTACACAGCCTGCGAAACAATGGCTCTTTTGCGCGAGAAATGCAATCGCCATGTTATCTCATGTCGTGGCGATGTTAATTGGCCGCCGCGATCATCTAATTTTACACCATTGAACCTCTTTCTTTGTGGAAAAGTTTACGTCAATTAGCCAAGAACAATTCAAGACCTAATGGATGAGATAATTCAGCATATTAACGACATTGCACCTCAATTACGTCTCAGAGTCATTAAAAATATGGACCGGCAGATAGAAGTATGTCACCCAAGACGTGGCGATGATTTGGCCGATATTTTGTTTCACACATAATTGTCAAGATCCTTCTATAATAATAAAAAAAAAAAATATTTAGATAATTCTCCGAAAACTTTTTGTTTTATTTACGATTAACATCTATTATTTTGTTATCCTATAGTCCTTGTTAGAAATACAAGTGCTAAAGTTTAAAATCCTAGTATATCCCTAGCCATGAGTATATCCATTCAATGAGTTGCAAGCCTTTAATCTCAGTCATTAGTGAAACTATATTCCTTGCCTGTATATCACCTGATTATAGAATAGTACTCACTGTCCTAGCTATCACAATCACCATCGTTCTCATAATATTGTTGCACCGAATTAAATGTTTTACTTTACACAATTGAGTATTTACACAATTATAACTATACAGTCTCCAACTTATTCAACATCCGCCGAATACATCAGTTTACTCAATACTCAACTCCTGGTACGATTTTATACTATGACTGCTAAACTATAACTGACTCACTAAGCACAATGCACCGCCTTTTTTATAAAATTGAAATTACTTTCGAATGTTCGTGTATGTACCACTACTTTCTATTCATGTTTGATAATTCAAAATGCAAGATCATAATACACAAAAATTGAATTAGTAATACCGTTCAATATGCAGTTGGTAACACTGTAAATAACACAGATAATTACGGCATTAGCAGAGTGACACATTAACAGCCTTGACAAAAACCAATGGACTAAAATCCTTTAATAAAGTTTATAGCTACAAATGTACTAATGTATCCACTAATGTTAATATATCTTTTTCTTAAGCGTTTTTGCTTTCGTAACAAAAATTTTTAATTTAATTTGATGGATCTAAGATCACCAAACACCGATCGTTTGATATTTAGTGTTCCTTAAAGTAGTTCAAATTCCACTGAAGTTTCCATCCAAAATATTTGACATTGTTCCACGGTAGTAAAAAAACTTCCTTAAGAGTGGAAGTGACAAAACTACTTCTTTAGTCTAGAAACTTTTTCAAATCTTTATTTGCTAAAAAACAAAATGTGTACTAAGTACAATCGGGTAAAATGCAGCTACAAATTGGGAAATAATAATTTTTTATCTTTTGCCCCGTTCTACAGCACCGATATTTAAAGGATATATACAGGTTTAAGGCTTTTTTGTGCAGTCGTGCACAATACCATTTTTTTTAAATCGGTCCAGTACTTTGGGAGTAAAACGACTATAAAATTCTTACTAACACATAGAAAGAAAAAACAATTTTATTGCGTAGCTACACATAAAAACCAGAGTTGGGTTTATTGCATTGAATTCATAATACATTTCGTTTCCATTACCACTAAACGACTTACATTAATGCAGCAATATTGCAGCCACCACTAACTCAAATAATTTTAGTGGTAATGGAAATTTAGTGCACTAATTATGAATGATTAGTGGCAATGGAATAAAAATCCATAATCCATGTATACTAGTGGACGTATACATTAATTATGTGATATAAAGGGTATCCCAAAATTAATGAAGGCATTTTATTAAAAAGAAAATATTATTAAGTACATATGTTATGGTTATTTATTGAATAAAACATCGGGCAAATGGGCTTGTTGACATAGATCTGTGATTTGAAATAACACCATAAAAACAAACCAAATGGTGTAAAATCACACGGCCTAGGGGCCAATTCTGATCACCGAAATGATCAGAATTGGCATGTGGCACCGTCACCAGTAATTGTCACTGCTTGACCCGCCCCATTTTCAACAAAATATGATCCAATTATGCCTCCAGCTCAAAATCCATACCAAACAGTGACACTTTGTAGATTCATGTTTTTTCGACAATCACATGAGTGTTCTTAGAACCCCAAAAGCGGCAATTTGAGTGATTAATAAAGCCATTCAAGATGAAAATGTGCTTCAACGCTTAAGATGATTTTGCTCGGAAAATCAGCATCATTTTTTTGGTGTTCAATAATCCATTACACGAACTGTTTTCGCTGTGCATGGTCATTAGGGTTCAGTCGTTGTGTTAATTGAATTTTGTAAGTATGGAGCATGGATCCCTTGTGAATTTGCAATTCTTGTTCACGACGCCAATTTGAGGCTCCTGGATTATCAAACGATTCACATTTGAACGGCTTGTTTTTGGACGATTAGTGCGTTTGGCGTTTTCAAAGGATCCACTCTCCCCTAATTTTTTAATTAATCTCTCTACGTTGACGAAGTTAAAACAATACGCCGACCATATTTCAAACTTTCATTATTTTTGAAATATTGTTCAATAATGAAGACACATTGTTCTATCGTGTAACGCTTCATTTCTACTCACCCTAAACTGTCAGCTGACGAAGTGTTTTTTTAAGGTTGCCAGCAATTTACTGCACAAATGGTGTCAAATTAAAACCTTATTCATTTTGGGACACCCTTTATTTATTTGAAAAAATCTTTATGAAATAGTATCTTTTTTTGGATTATAAGGCTCAATTCTCCCTGAAAAAATTTGAACTAAAAATATATATTTATTAAGGACTTAGAAGTAAGTAAACTGTGGTCATTAAAACCGAAAGTACCTTTTATTATTGCAATTTTTTTTAATAAGTTTATTAATAGAAAAATAGCTTGACAACAAATTGTAACCTTTTTTAATAACCCCTTTCAAAATGTTTTTAAGAATCAAACAAATTTCATACAATATTAACCAAAAGTACCTTGATTAAGTACTAAATTATTTAATAAATTAATTCTCAAGTTGACAATAAGAAAATCAAACAAAAAAAAACAAAACAAAAAAAAAACTGTTATTACAAGTGAAGTACCCACTCGAATATGCGGCTATACAAAATAACCTTATAAAGGCAACAGTCACACTGGCATCGGAAAAAAAACCACACCAGGCCATGGTAAAATTAATGATGAAAGGATGTGTGGTATAAGCACACAGTAAAAAGAGTAATGGCATAACAAAACGAGGGTGTTCTGTAGACTCGAGTGTATGGTATGTATGTGTAGTAAATAAATGTTTGTTTTTAAAACACAATAAGGGCTACAAATATATAAAACATAATTTTAGGCTTTTAATAACGTTTGGAAGACAAAAGCGAAAGAAAGAAAAAGCTTCCATATGTCAGTGTGTTTTTAATTTATAACGTAATTAATAAATTAAACAAATATTATTCAGTATAAATATTTAGGAAATATGTATAACCATTAAAAATAGCCAGAGTAACAAATATAAGGCAGAGAAAAGACTTTTTTTAATTGAAACAGGGTGTAACTTTAGCCAATTATTTCTGTTTAATTTTTTTCGTTGCCAGTATGATGTCGACATAATGCTTTTACGATAATCACTATTTTCCGGTTTCCGGCTTTTAAGCTTATGCTGAAGAGACAGAAAAATTAGATTTTTTCTTAATATAAAATTAAATTTTTGCGTGTGCCTATTTTAAGGCCTTTATAAATTGACTAAAATGGAGTACTGACAGGAAATAAAAGTAAATGGCTGAAAAAATTATACAAAAATAATTTAAAAAAAGTTGCTGAATAAACATCACTTATCCCTTTTAAAATAAATGGGGATATAAATGTTTTCAACAAAACAAAAAGTACTTTTTAGTTGAATTAATTAATTAATTTAGTTATACTTTATTAAATTAAAAATCATCATCTGTACCTTTTCAATAGTACTTATTATTCCGGAAATTTGCTTTATATATGGATATGATAAAATTAAAGCTCAAAAACTCAAATCAATGTACGAGGGCGGATTGACATTGACATCTACCTAGTGCTAGATGGCAGCCCAAACACAAAAACTTTTTCTTTCTTAGAAATTACGATCTGTCAAACGTCAGCTGTTAAAATTTTAGCCAAATTCATCGATTACTTTATTTGTTGTAGTCGTTTGAAGTAAGCAACTTTTGTGTTTCTTGGAAAATAGAAAAAAGTGAATTTCGTGTAGTGATTAAACACTGTTATTTGAAAGGCAAAACGGTGAAAGAGACAAAAGAAAAGCTTGATAAACATTACGGCGAATCTGCTCCGTCAGATTATATGGTAAAATATTGGATTGCTGAACTTAAACGGGGCCGAACAAGCACTGCAACAATACCATCAACAGGAAGGCCAAAAGAGGTGGTTACTGAAGAAAATATCAAGAAAATCCTCGATATCGTTATGAATGATCGCCGGGTCAAAATCCGTGAGATTGCTGAAATGGTAAACATATCATATGAACGTGTGTTCAATATTTTGCATCAACATTTGCATATGAAAAAGCTATCGGCAAGATGGGTGCCGCGTTTGCTCAGTGTTGAACAAAAACGAGTTCGACAGATCATTTCACAGCGGTGTATGGACATGATAAAGCATAATCCTGCTGATTTTTGGCGTAGATTAATAACTGTTGATGAAACGTGGGTCCACCACTACACCCCTGAAACCAAAAATCAATCGAAGCAATGGGTGGAAGCTGGTGGAAGTGCTCCGAAGAAGGCGAAGACAGCGAAATCGGCTGGCAAGGTTATGGCCACTGTATTTTGGGATGCACACGGAATATTGCTCACCGATTATCTTGAAAAGGGATCCACAATCACAGGAAAGTTTTATCGTGCATTATTGGATCAATTGGGTGATGCAATCAAGAAAAAACGACCACATTTAAACAAGAAAAAAGTACTCTTTCTTCAAGACAACGCACCGGTTCACACAGCATTATATACGATGCTAAAACTACGAGAAATCCACTTCCAATTGGTTGATTATGCATCTCATAGTCCAGATTTAGCCCCTATTGACTTTTTCCTGTTCCCAAACTTGAAAAAATGGCTCGCAGGAAAAAGATTCATCTCAAACGAAGAAGTGATTACCCAAACTAATGCGTATTTTGAGGAGTTCCCAAAATCGTATTATTCAGATGGTATAAAAAAGTTGGAAAGACGTCTTACTAAGTGTATTGAGCTAAAAGGAGACTATGTTGAGAAATGAATGGTTTTTGAACATACTTAGGTAGCTTCAATATCAGTCAGCCCTCGTAAGTATGTATGTATGTAGATTTTAAAGAATGCTTCAAATGCCACATCGAATATTTCTAGTTTTTAAATTATATTATATACACTAGGCCGCACACCTATATTTTAAAATGTTTGAGTTCTTTTAAATTGCGTTAAATAAAATAAATAACACGAATTTATTTTATTACTTTATTTCCACAATTTAACTTAATACACAATGTCCCACTTATATAACGTCCACTTAATGCAACTATGCACTCAACATTTACTAACGCCTCAGCACGACTTTACTTTTTGACAGTTAAATTGCGACTGACTGACTAAGCATTATGTGCCGCCTTTTAAAGGAAATTAACACTAGTTTCGAATGTTCTGGTATATACTACAGCCTTATTATAAGCTACGTTAATTCAAATATAAAATCTTAATTCCCAAAATTAAGTTGATACCACTGTTTACATAAACGGCATTGACAGGGTGATTATAGCCTTTACATAAACCAATAGAATACTGCCATAATAAAGTTTACAGTTCTAAGTGTACGAATGTTGGCGTATACTTTTAGGAATTTCACATTCGTAACAGCATACTTAAAACAATAGTATGGCGAGTTTATACAATAGCAAAGACAATGCAAATTTACTATAAAGTGCGAGCATTCAAAGCGGATTTAATACAAGGTGCGGGCAATTCTACAACATACAAAAGCAACATGCAATTTGTTGCTTTCTGTGGCTAGTGAAGACTGTCAAAGACATCGGATTGAAATGTCACAACGAATTACAAAAGTAGATATAAATTTGTAAACGAAAAAATTAAAAAAAAAATAGCTACTATAGTAAAAAATTTGAACCACATATACACTGCGCGTCATCAGAATAGCGCCACCCTTTTACATCAGCTTCAGCTACTATTACAACTACTTCATTGAGCTCAAGCAAAATTCAGAAGAAGTAAGCCAGTTGTCTCAAGATCATGGGTGTGTTGTTTGCTGCTTGCTGTTTGCTGCTTCCTGTTTTGCTGTTTGCGTTTTAGTTCGTAGCTGCCGATCTTGGGTGTTTTGTATTGTACTGGTCTATCTCTGACTGGTTAGTTTTCTTTGTTTTTGTGTATTTTGTCCGTGATGCACGATGTCACTCTGAGTTCTCCCGTGAAGGTGGCTCCTTTTTTTGTTGGATTGTTGAGTGTTTCTTGTTTGTTGTTTACCACCATCGTGGTCATCAGTCCGTAGTCGTTTGGGACTTACACTGGTAGTAGTATTTATACTACGAAGCCTGACCGGAGGCTTAATACTGGTACCACGAGATCCTTAGGAACTTCGGTTCCTGCCCGACTATGGTGAAGCCCCCTTGTGGGAGCAACGTGATGAGTGTGGTTTAAACACAAATCGCGGGAAGAGCTATGCTGTCTCAGTGTAGAGTTACATTTAAACCGGACGCCGTGACCCATATATCGGTAGGAGTTTAGATAGTCTCCGGCACCTCACCAAGGTGTGAGGTCATGTCCAAATAACATGGCTTTGATTGGTACTCACTGGTGATTCTTATCATAGGTGGAGGCGTTGGTGGACACATTGTATTAACCCGTGCTTTGGCACCGTGAGGTAACATCCTAGGGCAGGTACTCACGTTAAACCACTGACTTAATGTCTCATCTACAAAGAGTTATTAACACTTTGTTTTGATATATGGACAATTATATAGCAAAAATCGTCGTTTTGCTAAAATATTGTTAAAAAAAAATCGTCAAAATGACGATTAATCGTCAAATGTGGCAGCTACGCCTACAACATACAAAAAACAACACGCGATTTGTTGCTTTCTTTTGCTGGTGTGACTGTCAAAACCCATAACTGAAACGTCGCGGCGAATTAAAAAAAAAAAATAAATAAATAAATTTAGTATAAATTAGTAAACGAAAAAGTTTAAAATTTTTTTTTAAAAATAGGTACACGAACTAAGAAATGGAGTATGGAAAAATGCAATAAATTTTTAAATCATACTTGTATTTGTATGTTACAAACATATGTACTAGTTAATAAATAATTTTTTAAAACAAATTAAAAATTGTTCATAATTTGTTATTTATATACAACATCACTATTTGAGACCATATATCTCATGACTAACGATATTCTATTTTTAAACGAAATAATTAAAAATGATATGCTATTCCTTTAGATTCGTTTTACTCCTTATTTCGCTAAAGTAAAAAAAATTTTAGTGTTTCGTATTATAATTTTCGTTCGGTCAAGTCTGCTATTTTTTTTTAATTTTTTTTATTTCTGATAATATTCCTAAAAAATAGAAAACGAGTAAAACTATAGAACAATCCTATGAAAGATGATGTCTAACTATAAACCCAATTCTTCAAAATACACAAAATGTAATCAAAAGATATGATATGTATATAAATCTATTATTTTTACTCTGTATATGAGCTATGTTGTATAGGGTCCGCCATCTAACGTTTTTTTTTCAACTAGTGCTTATTTCGTGAATGGTAACACTTAGCTCATGTCTGATTTGACAGGTAATTAGTTTTATCCTTCCGCTGAACGAATATAGTTGTGTACACATTTGAACTTCACTTCGCTAAGTGGGCCTGCGATCGACTTACAGAAGATGCAGATGTTACCAAAAAAAAAAAATCATCTTTTCAGATAAAGCTCATTTTGATCTTGGCGGGTATGTAAACAAGCAAAATTGTCGCATTTGGGGCACAGAAAACCCTCACGCATACATTGAAAAGCCGATACACCCAAGACGAGTCACTGTTTGGTGCGGATTTTGGTCCAGAGGCATAATTGGGCCATTCTTCTTCGAAAATGAGCAAGGAGTGGCCATTACAGTCAATGGCAATCGTTATCGGGCCATGTTGAACGAATTTTTGTTCACAAAATTGAAGAGGAGGATATTAGCAACATTTGGTTTCAACAGGACGGCGCTACGTGCCACACAGCCGAAGCTACACTCGATGTTTTGCGCCCTGTTTTTTAATAAAGCATTATCAGCCGCAGAGCTGATGTCATCTGGCCACCTCGGAGCTGCGATTTGACACCCTTGAACTATTATTTGTGGGGTGCCGTCAAAGATAAGTGTTACGCCAATAAGCTAGAGGCAATTAACACTTTAAAGAACAATATTCGTCAAGCCATTGGTGAAATACATCTGCACACAATCGATAATGTGCTTAAAAATTGGGGAGGATATTAGCAACATTTGGTTTCAACAGAACGGCGCTGCGTGCCACACAGCCGAAGCTACACTCGATGTTTTGCGCCCTGTTTTTTAATAAAGCATTATCAGCCGCAGAGCTGATGTCATCTGGCCACCTCGGAGCTGCGATTTGACACCCTTGAACTATTATTTGTGGGGTGCCGTCAAAGATAAGTGTTACGCCAATAAGCTAGAGACAATTAACACTTTAAAGAACAATATTCGTCAAGCCATTGGTGAAATACATCTGCACACAATCGATAATGTGCTTAAAAATTGGACCTATCGTGTAGGCTACTGTATGGCCAACCGAGGCAGCCATTTGAATGAAATTATATTCCATTATTAACCGGAAGGATTGTACTTTCAAATAAAAGAAGAATTTTGAGAAAATATTCAGTAGTTTTTTTTTATAGCATTTAAAAAAAAAATTATTTGGCGAACCCTTTATGTGTATAACATTTTCTGAAAACTACGCTTCTAGTCAAAATTGAACTTTTAGTTGTTTTTTTTTATTTTACCCTGATCTAAAAAAGATATCTAACACCTTACAAAGCTTAGTGCATGAGAGGGTTAAATAAATTTAAAAAAAAAAAAAAACGGGTCATCTCCAATATCACTTTATTGCCGATTTTATCAATTACGGGTGCCCTTTTTGAAAATTAGATCGCTGATTACGCTTTCAGTGTCACGCTACTCAAAACGTTTGTAGCTGATGCTAACCTTTATCAGACGGGGGTTAGAAGGTTTCTTGCAAGGATGTAATTTACTTAAGAGGCCTGTTTTGCTATTTATTAAATTTAAAAACTACTGTATTTTTACTTGTCTTAAGTCCCACATTAAAAGCAATTTTTGCTTTTATTTTTTATGGTATTTTTGACATTAAAAATTCTCATGTTAAAGACAAATTTAACTGAAATTCTTTATTTCCCATACTCCAGCGCTTCAATTGAAAATTAAAATCTGCAATTTGTCGCCAATATACAAAAAAAAAAAAGAAAAATATGCTGCATGACATTAAAAAAAGTAAATACGGAAAAGGAATCACAAATTCAAGAGGATAAAAATAGTGAAAGGCTATTGGAAGCGTCGTTATGCCGAAATAAAAAATAATGAAAAATCAGCCATTCAACACATAACCATCCATGATGCATATATAATCGCATTGTGTCATGTATTTTCGCGGCAGAGTTTCCCAAATTTTCTTTTAGTGGATAAAAAGTATTGAAATACATAATATCTTCTTTCAAAACCCACTTGCGCTAAGGTAGATTTTATGCTTTAAAAAAGCATTTTTATCTTTTCCGAACTCTGACAGTTGATAGCGAGCATGTTTTGAAGCTATATTTGCGACATTAATTAATTTATTTTTTTGCCAAGTTATCACGGAGGAGATGTACAACTACAAGTGCGGAAGATAAAATTGTTTTATTAAAATAGGTATTCTATTCGCGCTAAGTATAGCGTACTTTTTCCATTTTACGGTCTACTGGGAGGTCGAACTCTATGCAGTTTGGCGGATAAATTTAAATCTACTAGTTCAGTAAACTTTCAAAAGCAAGACGACAAAATGCAAATTCTACCGACAACAACTCGAAGAATTCGGTCATCGCAAACTGGATATTGTCATTAAGCGCTCTGACAGCCTATGTCAGCCCTGGGCCGTTATGGAACCGAAACTGTAGGTAGCACTTGGGTGAATATCCTTGTGCTACAAAGCCTGACCAGGTTTTCTGGCGTTACAAAAGTCTGAAGCCCCAGGGACAATAAAACATGCTTGGAGTAATAAAATGGATATTGTAGCCTATTCTGAAACTGGCAGACCAATTGCTTTTCTGGCTCTGAGTTGGAGGTGTCTGCGAGTCATGATGAGGATAATAAGTGGGCACTTCTTTTGAAGGGAAATGATGAGTAGATGGGACAATGACAGTGGATTTTTACAGTTTGTGCAAGGATGTGGAGAAGATAGAAGCGTTAAAGCACCTTCTGTGCTATTGTCCAAGGCTCCAACAATGCTTAGTTGATTTGAGTGCCACAAACTGAGTGAACTAGATTAGGTTGCCCGTAAGGGGCTTCGTGAATTCGCTGGCTTAAGGTTGGTCACTTATGATTGGTGTCTTACAATGGTCTATGGCCATTTAATATTTGATTATTTTGCTTTCTTTCTCCTTCTTATTTTTTCTGATTTTTTCTAAAAGGAACTACAATGGACCGATTTGTCTACGAGTCGCTCCACCCTTCGCAACCTACCTACCTTCGAAAATCATAACTTGCTGAATTTTGGTTTGTGACTTAGGCCCGCTCTTAAATATAAGATCCACCTGGACACTATTTGATAGATGATAATGAAACAGTGGATTCATTGGCTTGAGAGGTTCCGTGGCATCCTATATTGATCCGGACTCTTACTGTGCAGCACCATTTTCCACCATTCTCAATCTAATCAAGGACTTTGCCACTTTATCATGTATGGCAGGCCGGACTTGCAACTTAGAACAGAGTCTCTTACGGCCCATTACGAACTGAAAGTGCATCTGTGGAGGATGGTGGTCGCCGATGTGGGTGTTTGTATACTGTGCTTCACAGGCATCAGAGATAGAGGAACTCATATTGTATGAATGTGTGATAGGTTTAGATGGAAATGTTTAGGAAGATCTAGGGTCTCATTGGGTGGGTCACACTAGATAACATATTCACCATTATAGTTTCAAATTTGCTTGTGATTATTAGGAAGGCAGCAGATTTGGTGAACAAACTATGGACGGGAAGGGGCACAATAGGTCCCATGAGTCGGTCGTAGTGTCTTGCAAGAGTGCCTGGTCTGAATAATGTTAATGAAATTAATAATGAGCCCGCAATTGTAAAAAATTCAATTGATCCAAGAATTGAAGGTAAATGACTGCAAACAACAATGTGTGTTCGCTGTATTATCCTAGAACGACCAATGCATCCCAAAAAAGTCACTGTTTGTGTGTGAATTTTACGCTGGCCAGGCTATCACAGCAAGCGCTGCAAGTCGAGGATTACTAATTTCTTGTAGCCTTAATTAGGAAGCACACTGGCTTTCCACAAAGAATCCATTACTTTTTTTCAGTTTCATTGATAAAGTTGATTTTCAAACTAAGTAGATAATTAATCTACCGTAGCTCGCCTTCATATGATTGTATAGTGGTGAAGATCCTTACTAAGTAGTGGTGGTAGTCCTTACTTAACATTGTAATTTTTTCCTAGTAGGTGGCGTTTTCTCCTGATCATCCGTCTGTTGTTTGTCATTACCATCAGAGGCAAACTGGAAAGTGATGGATGTGCAGATGGATTTGTCTGCAGGGAGGTTGAACACTCGAAACCAAAATTAAATTTTTTTGTCATGTCCTCTGCTGGGAGTTCAAACCTGGGTCGCTTAAGTTGTATGCATGCGCTCTAACTACTACATCACATCACTTTAATTTACTTTACTTCAGTTTATTGTTTTCAAAGATAAAAGACTCTTGAAGTAAATAAAGTTTGAGAGCCTATGTCATGCCAATTTTCGACATGGTTTTTTTGTGCTGCCACATAATTTTATTCCTGTTGCCATAAGAGCCAAACAATGAAAACAAAAGAAACAACTTGATGAAGAGTAGAGTGACGTTTTATAACATGGCTGGATGGATTAATGGTTTGCCTGGTTGCTTGTTTGGTTGAGGTAACATTATAACCTCCCCTTGCCCTCTCTCTCTCTCTTTCTCTCTCATCTCTTTACCTACCATAAGGTTTTACTATGCCTGGTCGTTAGCCAAACGGAAGCTGTCCATTTCAATTAAAACGTACCTTTGCTACTTGAATTTTGAATTTTATTTTCGTTATACCCCATACAACACAGAGGGTGGAACAAAATGTAAACTGCTGATGTGGTATTCAATTTAAAGCTCTCTTTCTATCTTTAAAAAGGCTTTAAAGTTGTTTGTATCTAAAAAAACAAAAAATTTTTAGCAAGAAGATCTGGTCCATCTATTTAAAATAAAAAAAAAAACTTTAAAATTTTCTATATTCCAAAGCTAGAGAGAAAATGTTTTGCTGGGGAGGATGTTTATCAAAATGGGTGAGAGTAAGTGTTTTTGTTGCAGGAATACAACTTTTATTGCAATAATCCATAGCAGATATGCTAAAGGAGTGGGAATTGCTTTTTTTTGTTATTTTGGCCAGTGGGCTTTATTTTTTGGCTTCGATTTCAAGTGCACTTTGCCATGCATTAATTAAAAATCTTTTGAATATTGTTGTTATTATTATAATTTTTGTTGTAGTTGCTGTTGTTGTTGTTGTTTGTGTCTGGCTAAAATATGTTTTTGTTGTTGTTTTTATAAAATTTCTATATCTTTTATTTTTAGTTTTTTTTCATTTAAGGGTTGATATTTTATTAAAAAAAAGTTTCAACAAGAATTTCTAAAATTGCATTTTTATTTTAAATTTTTTGCAGAGCTTTTTTCTCGCTTTAACTTTTGAAAAGGATTTTAAAAGAGAAATTTTTTTGTTTTTTTTATATGAAATTAAATAAAAAATAAACAAAATTGAAACTTTATTAATTTACAAACGTCGGACGTATAAACACGTCGAGAAAAGAAGAAACTTTTTTTTAAACAAAATCTAAAATAAATTTACGAAATTGTAATTTTTCATATTAGCAAAAGTCTGACGTAGAAACACGTCAAGCAAAAAAGAAGTTTGAAGATACTTGATATATTTGTACTTCAATTGTTTTTTTTCTTTTCCGTCACTCCTCTATGGAGCATATTGGCTTTGCACAAAGCATCCATTGCTTTGTTTCAGTTTCTTTAATCAATTTGATCTTTGAAGTTGAATAAGAATAATCATGGATGAAGCAAAGTGAATATTCGTAAACGGTGGCAAAGCCAGAATTGAAACCAAACATCGTTGTATGTATGGTGGGATTGAAAAGGAATTCAATTAAAACGACCGAAACTGGTCTACAGAAAAGGTATTGTGTTCCTTTAAAATAACGCTAGCCAACATACATATTTTAAGGCCCGGCAGCAACGGAGAGAGCTTAGCTGGGAAGTTTTCACCATATATCCCGGATCATGCACGTTCGCATTATCATTTATTACGACCTCTGCAGAACTCTCTTAATGGTGTAAATTCAAATTCCGTAAGGGCTTGCAAAATGCAATTATATCAGTTTTTCGCTCAGAAATTTTAGTTTACCCCGAAAATGTCGAAAAGTTAATGAACAGAGCCTGTTTAATTTTCTTTTTTTCAAATTTGCAAACGAACTTTTTGTTTTTGTAAACGAAATTTTTTCGATAAACTAAACTAGGCAACAAATACATTTAAAACGCTTTACATTATTGGTTCACTAAAATGTTTAATAGCTTTTCATAAAACTTTGTGGCTTGACAAACCATATTTTTTCTTGATTCTTTAGAAGTTGTAAAAACTGGCAACCCTACACTTAGATCGTGCTCGTTCAAGTCCAAAATTATTCTGGATTGCAAACTAGCCTTGCGAAACATCGTTAAACTTTGCTGGATCATTGTTGTATAGTTGGTAATCAAATGGCTCATGAAATGGCTCGTCATGGATCTGAGTTCGCAGTCCTGTGAACTGAAAACTGCGTTCTGCTGCTGTTGTGTCATAACGTTGGTGAACTCTTTTTTCGTTGGAAAGGCTGGTCAAATCTGGCATAACGCATCAGATTGTAGGGTTTCTAGGCCCATAAGGCTGGCTACTTCTAGTCGTAGGACGTCTTCTCCTCTCTTAGTGAGTAAGGTAGAGCTGAGTCTGATTACGTATGATTTGTGACTTGTAGATAGGCGAATACTGATATCGCTTACTGTAGGTTGTGCGAAGACGAGGTAGAGTTCGAGACTATCGAACACCTTACTGTGCCAATATCCTAGACTTTCGTGTAGGAGACATCGACTCTTAGGTGTATACGCAGTCAAAACTCTAAACGTCCTCTCTTTTGAATATCCTTGGCTGATTGTGGCATGGGGACTGATTGGATCCAGATGAGTTTAGGACCTTACAGTTTTTGTTTTATGATCTTGCTAAGTTCTTTGTCTTTGTTCTTGCTCTTTTACATCTATTACTCCTCGTCGCTGAAGATGATTTTCTTTGTAGCATTCACTTCTGTCTGTTCAACTAGCCATTCGGTGTATTGACCATGCTTGAAATGGTCAGTGGCCTTCAGCACTAGAGTCAACTGAATTTTGTAAGCGTGTAAATTCAAATCTTTATTCAAAATTCGCATCAGTGATGTTCGTTAGATATTCAATTGTTGAGCACGACGACGAGTGGTGGTTGACGGCTCTTTTGTCACACTATCGCGAACAACAGCACTGTTATCCATACGTGTGTCCATATTTATTACAGACCCAATTTGCTGAAATTTGATCGATCACAAAGTGCACGAAATGCATTTTGATTTGAACGCCCATATTTGCAAAAGGCTTCAACAATCGTAACGCGTTGCTCAATTGTGTCCCTCTCCGTGGATGAATTTGTCAAACACTGAAACAAAAATGTGTCAAATTAAATTGGGCAAAAATCTTGAGGTTAAGGTGTGACTGATAATTAACCTCGTCGTTCATTATGGTTGGACCACCCTTTACATCGATTACTTTTCTTTGTCTCCCCTCTCTTCTAGCATTTTTCTACTTATGACGATCACAACGGACCATATTGTCTCGGCGTTTTTATGACCAAATGGCTGCTCGTCCTCTAATCTAACCTGAGCTAATGAAAGAGTGTCAAATCAAAAAGACCTCATTTTAAAACCTCTAGGGAATTGATGATAAGGCTGAAAGACTGAAAGAGTGCCTAAAAAAATCATGTTGTTGTTTTTATGTATGGGAAATAGGTGGTCGTCTGAGTCTCTGGGCAAATAATTTCAATTAATTTATGTGAAACTTTCCTACATGATATGAAATGGTTTTTTAAAAATCCAAATTATAGATGAATTATTTAAGATATTGTGAAAATTAAACGTATATATACGTCAAACTTGTGTAGCATTGATTATTCCTGTCGTATATATACGTCAAACTTAATTAACATAAAATTGTATTTACAGATCCTTATTTTTTATTTCATTTTTGATATTCTAATTTTTTGATTCACTTTTTTTGTCTTTTTTAAGAATTTTTAGCTTTATTACATTAGATTTTCTTTCTTTATCCATCTTTTAAATCCTCTTATTAAAATTTCCTCAATTTTTTTTCTTCTACTCGTTATGCAAATAAGAATTAAATTTAATGAGATGGCTCCTAACAAACCACATTAATTTCTTTTCTTTTTGTACTTATTCTACTTCTCTATTTTGCTATGCATTAAATTTTCCGTAATAAAAACAATTTTTTTCCTATTCTATTTAAAATATATTTTTTTTTAAATTTGTTTTTTGTTTGTTTGAAGGAATAAACGCTGCATAATAAAAAGACAAATTTGTTTTTGTGGAATTCGGTTCCTGAACTTCCATAGCGCATGCTCTATATTGATTTTTCTCAAAATTGTTGTATTGAACTATACGTTAAGGGAAAATTCGTTATGCTGTTGTTATTGTTTTTCTCTCGTTTTCCAAAGGTTTTTTTTCTTTTGTTGGTTGGTTTTCCTATAGAGAAAAGTATACAAAAGATGGGAGCAAGTTTTGGGAGATATTTTGTTCTCTATATACATAAATATAATTTTGGCAATAAAAAACTGTATATACGTATGTATTTGTGGGTGTATGTTTTATATTACATATGTGTGCGTTTTCTTATGTATAAGTGTGGCAGGGAGAAAAAAGAGTATGTGGAGGGAATGTGTTGGAATGGAGCGGAAAGTGGGGGGCTATGTATGAAAATATATATTGGCAATTGCTATTTTAGCCGGTTTTCCCATTTGTATTTAAGGCATACAGCATAAAATACAAACATGTGTATAAAGTTTGCACTATGGCACATATAACAAATGAAAATTGTAAAAGAATAATTTAATACAAATTAAAACTTAAAGTTTTTAACAAGAAATAAAAGCGAGTTAAAGTTTTTAATATAAACTTTTTATATATTAATTTGCACTATGGCCCAACTGTATAAAAATAAATAAAATATTATTTCAAAGCAATTAACTTAAAATAAAAACTTTATTTAAATATTTTTCTTACATTTTTTTTATCATTAAATAGAAAAACGTAGATGCCCAAAAAAGAAAATCGTAAGTTAATAAAGGGTCCGCCAAATAATATTTTCTTCGAATATTTTCTCAAATTTCTTTTTTTATTCGAAAGTACGATCCTTCCGGTTAATAACGGAAAAAAATTTCATACAAATAGCTGCCTCAGCTGGCAATGCAGTAGCCTACACGATCGGTCCAATTTTTAAGCACATTATCGATTTTGTGCAGTTGTATTTCACCAATGGCTTCACGAATATTGTCCTTTAAAGCGTCAATTGTCTCTGGTTAGTTGGCGTAACACTTATCTTTGACGGCACCCCACAAATAATAGTCCAACGGTGTCAAATCGCAACTTCGAGGTGGCCAAACGACATCAGCTCTGCGGCTGATAATGCGATCTTAGAAAACAGGGCGCAAAACACCGAGTGTTACTTCGGCTGTGTGGCACTAAGCGCCGTCCTGTTGAAAACAAAGGTTAATAATATCCTCCTCTTCCTAACGATCGCCATTGACTGTAACGGCCACTCCTTGCTCATTTTCGAAGAAAAATGGCCCAATTATGCTTCTGGACCAAAATCCGCACCAAACAGTCACTCGTCTTGGGTGTATCGGCTTATCAATGTATGCGTGCGGGTTTTCTGTGCCCCAAATGCGACAATTTTGCTTGTTTACATACCCGCCAAGATCAAAATGAGCTTTCTCTGAAAAGATGATTTTTTTTGGCAAAATCGGCATTTTCTGTAAGTCGGTCGCAGGCCCACTTAGCGAAGCGTATACACAACCATATTCGTTCAGCGGAAGGATAAAACTAATTATCTGTCAAATCAGACATGAGCTAAGTGTTACCATTCACGAAATAAGCACTAGTTGAAAAAAAACGTTAGATGGCGGACCCTTTACAACTTAAAGCTGCATATATTAAAGAGTTTTTATATTTTCAATTATGTGGTCTCAAATTGGTTCTTCCACCTGGTAAGTTGTTGGTCAATCGATGTTAGAAGATCGCCGGCGCTGTTTCTAATTGGTCAGTTTTGATGAAATTTGTGACCTGCAAGCTTAAGGGTTATCTCGGACAATCTTCCCATATTCTTTGTTTTCGCAGACGCCTCTGTCTCCTGAGCAAGAGCGCTGATTGTGCTTCTTTTATCATTCCTACAGGATTTCTTACAGCTTTTTTTGTCCTTGAGACCTTGTTACTGCGAAGTCGCGCTGGTATTCGAACATCTCACTTGGAGGTACTGTGAACGGGTTATCAAGATTGTGCGATTTGATTTCGTTAGACTTCTCTGTGGGATTTTCTTATGCTTTAGGTCAATGTGAATAAGCCACAAATCACAACGGGCTTTAAAGCCAAGATAACCTATTATAAGCACTATAAAGTCTTAAAGTCTCTTGTTTTTTTTTTCTTTTTTGTGGCCAATATTGCTTTTATTCTTTTAATGAAATTTATATTTCTGTTTGCTTTCGATAAAGCTTAAAAGTCTATTTAAAATTATTTGGGTGAATTTTAATGTTTCAAATAGCAATATGGGGGTGGCGTGGTGTAGTGGTTAGAGCGCACGCATAACAATACAAGCGACCTAGGTTTGAGACCCAGCAGAGGATATGATAAAAAAATTTAATTGTGGTTTCGCGTGTTTAATAAAGAGGCTTCAAATTACAAATCCATCTAAAACATAAAGAAGAAGCCTACTGACCTAAAAATTACGTCTGGCTATGATAACAAACATCAGACGAATGATTAGGCAAGAACGGCACCTACTGGAAAAACTTATAATGCTAAAGTAAAGATCACCACCAATTAGCTAGGATAGTCACCACTACACAATCATATGAAGGGGGCTACAATGGATTAATCATCTACTTAGCTTGAAAAATCAACTTTATTAATGAAACTGAAACAAAGCAATGGATGCTTCGTGGAAAGCCAATATGCTCCCTAGAGAAGTGACGGAAAAAACCCTCAGCAATATAAGTTTTTAATAAAAATTGCATGTCCCATAGTGCGATGTTGGTTACAATAGAATTTTAAATTCAACAAATTACAGGGTGGGCATATTTGAGGTTAGGAAGTAAATTGCTTGTCAAACGATGAAATGTCATGGATTGAGCTGTTAACCTTTGACACTTATTTAGTAAAAAATTGGAAAATTTTAACTATGGAATGCTACACTCTTGAACAAAAAAATTTTAATTGTGAAAATTTGCTATCAAAACGGTGAAAATTTTACTGCATCAGTTAGTAAAATTCGCTCGTTTAGGCCGCAGTGATGCCAACGGCTGTACAGCAAAGTGTTGAGAATGAGCCTGGAACATCAACTCGTCGGCGTTCGCAACAATTGGGCATCACCAGAAGAACTTTGCGCAACATTTTGCATAAAGATATTCACTTCACGCTTATAAAGTTCAACTCGTTCAAGAATTAAAGCCAGCCGACCATTGTTTGCTTCGAACGTTTTTGAATTTGCTGTTTGAAAAACTGAACGAAAATAACACATCTTTCAACAAAATAATAATGATGAATCACACTTTCACTTAAGCGGTTATGTAAACTAATAGTCCTAGAAAAACCATTGCATCCAAAGAAAGTGACCGCATGGTGCGGTTTGCGATCAGGCGGCATCATCGGCTCGTATTTTTTCGAAAATGTGCAAGGAATCGCTGACATCAGTGACCTTTGGTTTCAGCACGACGGCGCCACAAGCGACACGGCCAGCCAAACAATTTAGTTATTGCATGAGAAATTTCCCGGTCGCGTAATTTCTCGGTTTGCCGATGTTAATTGGCTGCCTCGTTTTTGTGATTTAACGCCGCTGGATTATTTTCTCTGGGGCCATTTGAAAGACCGGGTTTACGTGAATAACCCACAAGCAACTGACACTTTGAAAGACAAAATTCGGTACTGCATTGACGAGATAAGCGAAGCTTTGTTGCAAAATGTGGTTCAAAATTTTATGAAAATAGTGGACATCTGCCGACATGCTAGCGATAAAAATTTACCCGACATCATATTTCATTATCAATTCCCATACTTCTATTTTATATTGGTATGAATAAAACTGAATTTGTCAAATTTGCCCACCCTCTATATATATTTATATCTGCGTCCCATAGTGCGACAAGTTATGTTGAAAATTTTGTTCATTAAATTTTTTTTTGTTTGTATTGCTTTTTAACAACAGAACAAAAGTTTATCCTTCGCAAAGGAAATTTATATATTTATGTATATGTGTGCCTATGTAAATGTATATGAGATTATATAAATGTATGCGTAAATCTATTATTCTTTTTCAACCATCTTAACCGTTTTTCTCTATTTGCTTGACTGAATTATTATTCTCAACTTTAATTGGGATAAAAACAAAAGGAAATTTTGCCGAAAATCAACACAAACTTTATAAGAAAATACGAAAGTGTGGGAGAAGTGAAAGAAAAAGAGCCTTAAACGGTAGCTGTTAATTTAAGCATTAAAAGGAAGGAATATGAAATGTGGGTTATGATGGTGGTACAACGACAGCCTAAATGTAATTACTTACCATAGAATAGAAGCAATTCTTCAATGAACACCAATATGAACAATGGCCTTTAAGTGGAATATTTAAAAAAAATTGAATTTTTGTCATTATGTTTGAAATTTAAGCAAAAAAAAAAAGATTAAAAATAATGGTTTTTATATTAAGAATTCTTTAAAAAAATATTAAGAAATCACAGAGAAAAGCATATTATAAAGAAGACACACATAAATGCCTTGAAAGAAGGCAAAATGTATTTAAAAAATATGCAAAATATGTGGTAAGAGGATGTTTTTGTATAGCAGCTATTTCCGTCTTAATTATCAATCATTTTCAATATTTTTTATAGACACACATATAAAAATCTTAACAAAAAAATCCTGATTGATTGATTATTGCCTTACAAAACAGCATAATTGTTAGATACCCCAAAGGTTTAATTAAAATACAAAGGCAGTCATTAAGAAAAATCTTAAATGAATTACCCTCTAGGATATACATGAATCATTTGTTTTTCTATAACAGTTTAAAAGATTAAGATTATTGCTAAAAAGCAATATTGGTTTTAACAATAAGCTTAAAGAACCTAAAATTGTATACATATTATTTCTTTAAAAAATTATTTTTCTTGGAAATTGTGTTTCGAAGGACCATAAACAAATTTAAGCCCAATTCTTAAAAAAAGGAACTTCAAAATAAATTTTACGTTTCTCTTTCCGCTTTAACTGCTCTAAAAGCTAAGAAAACTAATACTAATATGGTCTCTTATAAACCAGCTACAGTAACCCTTCCTGCGTTGCTGGGAGCTTTTATGTTGTATGCCTGTAAAATGTAGTCCTCATAAGAAAAATTTAAACGAATGCATTGAAATTAATGATTTCTATTGCCTAACAAATCATATAGCCCAAGTTCAGAAACTGTCATTCTAACGGTTTTCTAGTTATACAAAAATCAATATTTACTTTGTATGGGAGGTGCCACGGTCAACTTATTCAAGTTCGCTCATATTCCGACTGATGATGTGGATTGACTACGAAGTATTTTGACTAAGTTCAGAAACTTTCACTATTAGCGTTCTAAAGCTACACAAAACTCAATATATACTTTGTATATATTCTGATTCCACCCACTTTCTAACTGATGATTATGTGGCCCACATTAGAAACTCTTACTATTACCGTTCTTTAGACAAACAAAACACAATATTTACTTTGTATGGTAGGTGCCACACCCACTTGTACAGTTTCGTCCATATTTAGACTGATAATGTGGTTTAACAACGCAGTTATTTAGACCAAATTCAGAACCTTTCACTATTATAAAAATCAATATTTATTTTGTATGCACTTTTTGACTGAAGGCTTGTATTATTGACCACAAAGTTATTTGGGCCGAAATTAGAAACTCTTAATATTACCGTTTTAAATATATAGCTATATAAATAAAAATTTTGTATGGGCGTGGCACTGCCCAGTTGTACCAAAACCATCAGCGAAACTATATCTTTTTGCAACGTATGTACTGGTTTGTAAATCAATTTAGTGGTGCTCGAGTTACAAAATGACGAACATAGGGCAACTTGTTTGTATATTGTTACGAAAATGAAAATGCCTAAAAAACGTAAATATATCGCGTTTAAAACTGTACTGTGGAATTTTGGTATATTTGGTAATTATGTATCACCCTATCAACGTCGTACTTATTTGCGTTATCCGGCTGCGCTACCAATGCGACCATCTTTGTGTTACATTTGAATTAACGGATATAAAATAGAGGATATGAGACATTTCTGGAACTTTACAAATTGTAGACAATTAGATATATAAAGAGGCTGCTTTACCTACACGTCAGGTAGTTATCGTTTTGGGAAATAAAAGTGTTGTATAAACGAACATTAAGCCGTTGTATTTGGATAAACTGTATAAAGATAAAATGAGGGAATAAAAAACTGTAAATAACAACAAAGTGGTGTTTATTTTATATTTTGACGCAATTTAAACGAACTCAAATGTTTTCAAAAGGTTAAAACGTATCAATATATTGGGTATACAAGTTAATAATGTCGATTTGAACAGCATGTAGCATAACTATTATATATGGATAGAGTCAATAATAACAAATGTGTTATTTTGCAGGGTAAGCATCTGTAGTTATAATTCATTCAGTGGTCGATAGACATCAAAGTGTAAACACACATAATAATGTTAAATTTTGTGCCTAAAAATTATATTTTGCGGGAAAATCTGATAACCTTCTTTCATTTGAAAAGAACGGCTGCTAAAAGTTATCGGTTATTAAAAGAAATTTACGGTCAACTTGCACCAACTGCAAAAACTTGTTAACGATGGTTTCAAATTGAGGAATTGGAAGTATTACTCTACGAAGATTGTTGTCAAAGACAAAAACAACTTGCATTATTATTGGGAATCACACAACGAGTTATTTCCCTATGTTTAAAAGCACTGAGATTCATTCAAAAGCAAGGAAAGTGGATCCCATGTGAATTGAAGCCGAGAGACGCTGAAAGACGAGTTTGCATGACGGCCAAATCAACGCCAAAACCGAATATCCATGACGCCAAGGTATTTGTTGGGATTAGAAGGGTGTTTTGTATTATGAGCTGTTGAAATCACAGGGGACCTGTACCGAACACAACTTATTCGTTTGAAGAGAGCAATCAACGAAAAACGGCCAGAATATTCGACCAGACACGAGGCCATAATCTTCCATCATGACAACGCTCGGCCACATGTTACAAAACCGACTAAAAACTATTTTTGGAAAGCAATGGATAGAAGGTTTTGCCTCACCCGCCTTATAGCCCAGATCTTGCACCTTCTGACTACCATTTGTTTCGATCCATGCAGAACGCCCTTCTTGAAATACGCTTGAATTCAGAACAGGGTATCAGAAATTGGCTTGATTCATTCTTTACCAGAAACCAGTTCTTTTACCGCGGAATCCATATGCTACCAGAAAGATGGGAAAAACTATAGGCTAAAGATGGGCAATACTTTGAATAATGTATCAATACATTTTGTTGTTATAATAAATGAATTTTTCAAGCAAAAAAAAACGACATTATTAACTTGTATACCTAATAATATATAAATATTCGAAAGGCCATTTGAAGAATTGAACATTTTTTTTCGTACTAACTTGGATAACTTATACAACGTTTCAAAGGACCATTTAAAGAATTTTGTATTTCCTTAAAAGAAATGCACTTCTTTAAATGGAATTGAAAGCAAAAATCAATAAATGATTTTAAAACGTCTTTAGAAGAAAGTCCAATGATAAGAATTATTTATATCTGTTTTCGTTGATTACACAGTTTTTCAGGCGGATGTACCATATACGCTATAGTCAGGGTCGCTAGCCGTATCCAGGAATTGAATCTCGATGCCTATTAGGATCTACATGGACAGTCGTGCCGCAATCAGTGCTCTAACACCTACGCAATGAAATCGTAATGTATTGTCAGCTACACTGAAGTGAAATCATGTCGAACTGATATGGGTTCCGAGTTATGCGCGCATCCAAAGGAAAGAAATTGGTTACTAAAAGGCCCTCTCTGGCCTTCACACAGGAAAAAGTGCATACACCACTGGGTACGCTGTTAAGCTTGATAGAAGAATGGGCACTTATCAAGATAGAACAAACACAGGTGGACCAATATCACCGCTTGTAGAATATGCAGAATGCCTTGGACTTCTCTTTCTATGGAGAGAACTAAGTCTCTTCTTGGGTTTCGAACGAGATCATTTTGGCTTTTTTCGGGCATAATTACTGGGCACTGTCACAGCGCATGTGACGCCCTGGTCGGTCAATAACCGCAAATTAACCACTAGAGAGATAGCGGAGGACTTGTACATTTCCTATGGATACGGCCAAGACATTTTGGTTGATGATTTGAGTTTCCGTCGTGTAGCAGCAAAGTTGGTGTCAAAAGACCTCATGCATAAAAGAAATCGTGTTGAGGTCGCAAAAGACATGATTTGGGAGGCTGAATCCGATCCCACATTCATCCAAAGAATCATTACTGGAGACGAGACGTTGGTTTATGAGTACGACACGCAATCCAGACATCAGGCAAGTGAATGGCATTCACAAAATGAGCAAAACGCACCATCGCACAGTGCCACCATTATTCGAATTTTTTTGACGTAAAATGCAACAAATACCATCCAACAGCCACCGAATTCAACTGATTTCTGTTCAATCGGGTTAACAAGCCATTACGGGGAACTTGCTTCAGCAGCCGAAAGGATATAATGGTAAAATTGCAGGAAGCACTGATGAGCATACCGAAAATCGATTATACAAAATGAGGATTGTATTAAGCGCTGTCATACTATAGTTTGTTGCAGTCGATGGGGATTCCTTTGAAAGGGAGAATATAGATTTAGATGAATAAACTTGTTTAGTTTTAATTTTTTGAATAAATTCTGGGAACATTTTGATCAACGTGGTATATAGATTAATGGCTTTATAAAATCTATTAAAACCAACAATAAAAATCTTTTAACTAAAGTTATACAACAAAATTAAAAGGCATTTTGTGCACTTCTGGATTTTTTTGGTCAGCATAATCGGCCAAATGTGTACAAAGTCGAGAGAAAAGTGCGTAAATTTTAGCAAACCGGGTCTGTAGGAAATGTGGAATCAACTGTGTATGCTCGCCTAGTTCGTTCTGCGGAAAACATTGCTGTTGCTATTTTAAATAGGATATATAGTGTTTTAACTCCATCAATTTCCATCCGATTTTTAAAAATGAATTACCCTTTCATAACTAAAACTAATACTTCGGCAAAGCCAAAACTAGGGCGGTTTCTATATAAAATAACGTGTAAAGACATCTCTAAACTTGAAAAATTTAAAATGAATTGGTTAAAAAATGTGTTTGCTTGATAAATACACACAGATTTCTTAAGCTTACTTAAGTAAGGTATATACCATTTAATAGGTATATTTTTCTTCTTTTCATATCCGTCAAGAATCTTAAAACCGGTTAATGTTTAGCTACGTTATTAACTTATAAGTGCTTGAAGGTACGAAAAACCGGTTTTTTACCCGTAAGTCATGATTTTTCTGTTTTACCTCTCAGAAGAATGGTATCACTTCTCAGATATTTATACTCTATTCTTTCTTACCACATAAGTTTTTGGATGGTATACTTATTTTTGACGCGTAAGAAATGGTTTTTTTTTCGTTTTTGTTGCATAACTTAAGTTGTTGTAAGAATTTTTGTTTTTATCGATTTGTTAAAGTCGTAAAAACAGTCTTAAAAAAAATATATAAAATATTTAAGTTCATCGTATTTAAAAGACTGATATATAAACTAAATCCAAGAGAATGTGGGTGTCTACTTAGTTTTGGCACTGATAATATGTATATGTCTTACATCCTACAGCCAAAATAATTGACTTAACAAGGACCCTTTAATACTTTATGAGTTCGAAATATCACCAAATTAAATCAATTATGTATGTATGGTACATATAGTAAAATATGTTTAATGGCCTTTTCTTTCTGAAAAAATGTTGCATTTATTTTGTTCTTTGGCATAAAACGTAGGCAAAAATGAGGAAATATCAAATTTTTTTAAAGGTAACATTTTTAGAGATAAACACTGTACCCTCTCTTTTTATTATAGTTTTTAAAAAACGAACACAAAAAAGGCAGGGCAACATTTTTTGTCAGTAAAGAAAACACCATCAAGTCTTAGCTCATAGGGCCAAAAATAACAAATCATTTGAGTTTGGAAGAACCATCTATGGTTAGCTAAAGAGTACAGTACAATTCAATTCATAAAGGGACTCAACCACATTATTCAAATTGAAAATTCTAAAGGGTCCGCCATCTAGCGTTTTTTTTCAACTAGTGCTTATTTCGTGAAAGGTAACACTTAGCTCATGTCTGATTTGATAGATAATTAGTTTTATCCTTCCGCTGAACGAATATGGTTGTGTATACGCTTCGCTAAGTGGGCCTGCGATCGACTTACAATCGATTGGACCGATCGTGTAGGCTACAGCATGGCCAGCCGAAGCAACCATTTGAATGAAATTATTTTCTATTATTAACCGGAAGGATTGTACTTTCAAATAAAAAAAGAAATTTGAGAAAATATTCAGTAGTTTTTTTTTATAGCATTTGAAAAAAAAAATTTATTTGGCAGACCCTTTATTTAAAAGTCTAATATTTTATTATTTTTATAATATTATTACATTTTAACCTTTTTAAAACGTTTGAGTTCTTTTTAATTAAGTCAAAATAAAATAAACACCACGTTGTTCTTGTTTTAAAGTTTTTGTTTCCTCACTTGGAAGTATATAATTATAACTATACAGTCTCCAACTTATGTATTTATCTTTCACTAAAAATATGTGTTTATACAACACTTTTATTTACGCCTAAATAAGACTTTGCTTTATAACTGCAAAACGATAACTATAGCGACGAAGGCAAAGCAGCCTCCCCCGGAAATGTCTCAAACGCTTTCACATTCTTTATTTTATGCCCGTTAATCTTAAACGTGTAAGATTGTGTTACCCGAAGATGGTCGAATTGGCATTGACGTCAAATACACAGATCAGTACAGCTTTACCAGGGTAGCATATTCAAAACCTTGACCAACAAATAGACTGAAATCCCACAATACGAGAATGGGAGAGATAGGTATAACGCCCTTTTGCAGCGGTGCATCGTAGATAGGTGGCAGACGAGATGGACGAACAGCGACAAGGGAAGGGTGACTTATGGATTCATTCCGAACGTTACGTTCGTACAGGAACACCCTGACTTTGGCTTGAGTCTGGGGTTCATACTGACGGGACATGGCTCTTTCAATGCATTTTTGCATCGAATTGGCCAGACTGATTCAGCTGACTGTCGGTGTGGGAGGGGAGTTGAGGACTGGGGGCATGTACTGAATTTGTGCCCGGACTATGATGACGTTAGGGATTTAGATAGTATGGGTATCACTCATACTGGGGGGTGTGGGATTTCAGTAGGGTATTGTTGGACGATCGTACTTATGGTAGGCTGGGCGTTTTTGCCGTTGAGGTGTTTAGGCGTAGAAGGACGGCACTGGTAGCGGAGGTTGAACCTGCATCACCATCTTAGCGGTCTCCTGGCTAGACTTTTCTAGCTCGGTTTCCCGCTGGTGCACTGACGGTTGGTATGTTATGCTGCTTGTTGTGATTGTCTGCTGTTTGTTGTTGCCTGGTCTGCTGTTTCGGCTTAATTTGTAGCTGCAGTTTTTGGGTGTTGTGTTTTGTACTGGTCTATTCTTGACTGGTTGTGTTCTTGTTTTTGTGTATTGTGTCCGTGGCGCACGATGTCACTTTGAGTTCTCCCTTGAGTTGTTTGAGTGTTTCTTGTTTGTTGTATACACCATCTTGATCACCAGTCCGAAGTCGTTTAGGACTTACACTGGTAGTAGCATTTATGCTACGAGGCCTGACCGGAGGCTTAATTCTGGCGCCACGGGTGTCGGGAGCCCAAGGAATTTCGGTTCCTGCCCGACTATGGTGAGGCCTCCTTGTGGGAGCAACGTAGTGGCTGTGGTTTAAACCCAAATCGCGGGGAGAGCTATGCTGGCTCGGTGTGGAGTTACATTTTTAACCGGGTGCCGTGACCCATAGATCGGTAGGAGTTTAGATAGTCTCTGGCACCTCACCAAGGTGTGAGGTCATGTCCAAATAACATGACTTTAAATTGGTACTCACTGGTGATTTTAAGCATAGGTGGGGGCGTTGGTGGACGCATTTTATCCACTCGTGCTTTGGCACCGTGAGGTATCGTCCTAGGGCAGGTACTCACGCTAAACCACTGACTTAATACAGTCCCTGATGTGGTGTATTTTCATTTTAGGCATTTTTATTTTCGTAAAAATATGTAACACATAGTCCGAAGGACCATGTTAAGCTTAACGAATTACAAACTTTAAATTCTAAGGCCTTTGTCTTTTAAATACGATGTTTGATCGTTTATTATTTTCCCAATTTTTTTCCATTCGTATGAAATACATATATTTAAAGAAATTTTTACATGTAAGCATGATTTTCCCTTCCTCCTTTTTTATGTTAATTTGTTAGAAAGCAAACAGCTGAATTCTATGATAGAAAAAAAATTTGCCATACAAATAAAATTCAGTAAGCAAAGTTGAATAAAAAGTTTTTATTTAAACATTTACCCCTACCATTACAACAAGGATATTTTCTTTTTAACGCCTTAAGGAGTTCTTAAGCGCACGTATTAACTCATATACATACCTGTTATAAAAATACAAATATTATTTGAAAACATAAAGAGAATACTCTTTATTCTAAATTATGTCTTCAAAATCACCTGGTTAAATAAATATCTTTGCCGAACTAAGTGTGTTTGCTGAAAGCCTTAAAGGATATTGAACTTTTTACTAGAGTTGTACCAACATTTTGGCAAAACAAATATAATTCTAGAAAAAAAATTTTTTAACACATTGCGCAATACTACAACTATTTTTACATTTAAAATGAAGGTATAAATATAGAAAAATAATCTTTGAGCTTAAAATAAATGTTATCCTTTTATATTTTTCTTTGCTACTTTTTTATTGTCATATTTATTTATGAAATAGTTTTAGTATATCCCTATAAAGAGCTTAAAATACGATTTATTTTTTGTACAAGAGAATTTTTCATTTTAGAGTTGAGCTTTCCAATTTCCATAACATTTTCCCATACACATAGTATATGCTGCGCATGTCCTTTCAAAAGGAAAAATTCTTTTTGTTTTTTCTTATTCATTCATAAGACGAGAAAAACAAACAAAAAATCTCTTCTCTTTAACAAGGAAATCTTGTCTTTTATTTTGCTATTCTATTACTTTTCTTTTTATAAATATTTAAGTCCTACATTTTCAGTTCTGGTTTTTTTGATTTTTCCATATTTTTTTTACTGTTACTGACTGACTTGAGAGCAAACATTTTGATATAGGCAGTCACACCCAAAAAATATTTATGTCTATGACAAGGATTTATGTTAAATGTTTTTCTCTTCTTTTTTATATCCTTATAAATATTTATGAGATTTCAGTTTTATTTCTTGAAAAAAAAAAAAATAAAACTAAAAGCACAATCATTATATGCGAATTACAAAAGGAATTACAATAAAATAAATTTTCTGTAAATAGTAGGGAGGCGTCAACGCAAATCATCCTACTTTTAATAAAGGGTCCGCCAAATAAATTTTTTTTTGAAAAATGCTATAAAAAAACATACTGAATATTTTCTCAAATTTCTTTTTTTATTTGAAAGTACAATCCTTCCGATTAATAATGGAAAATAAGTTCATTCAAATGGCTGCCTCGGCTGGCTATGCAGTAGCCTACACGATCGGTCCAATTTTTAAGCACATTATCGATTGCGTGCAGCTGTATTTCACGAATGTCTTCACGAATATTGTCCTTTAAAGCGTCAATTGTCCTGGCTTGTTGGCGTAACACTTATCTTTGACGGCACCCCACAAACAATAGTCCAACGGTGTCAAATTGCAGCTCCGAGGTGGCCAAACGACATCAGCTTTGCGGTTGACAATGCGATCTTCAAAAACAGGGCGCAAAACATCGAGTGTAGCTTCGGCTGTGTGGCACATAGCGCCGTCCTGTTGAAACCAAATGTTGCTAATATCCTCCTCTTCAATTTTTGTGAACAGAAATTCGTTCAACATGGCCCGATAACGAACGCCATTGACTGTAACGGCCACTCCTTGCTCATTTTCTTAGAAAAATGGCCCAATTATGCCTCTGGACCAAAATCTGCACCAAACAGTGATTCGTCTTGGGTGTATCGGCTTTTCCATGTATGCGTGCGGGTTTTCTGTGGCCCAAATGCGACAATTTTGCTTGTTTACATACCCGCCAAGATCAATATGAGCTTCATCTGAAAAGATGATTTTTTTTTTTGGCAAAATCGACATCTTCCGTAAGTCGATCGCAGGCCCACTTAGCGAAGCGTATACATAACCATATTCGTGCAGCGAAAGTATAAAACTAATTATCTGTCAAATCAGACATGAGCTAAGTGTTAACATTCACGAAATAAGCACTAGTTGAAAAAAAACGTTAGATGGCGGACCCTTTATGACTCGAAGGACCTAAAGCTGATTTTCAATAATTTTATTTAATACATAATAAAATAAATCTTCTAGAATAAGAGAAATCTTTCGTTTACAAAATAATTTTAAAGTAATGTATGGTAATAATTTAAGTTGTTAAGCCATACCATCCATTTTTTTAAGTTCGAAGGACCATTATTTTAATTTCTTAAATTTAAAAGATCAGTGCGTTTTGAAAAATAGGTTTCTTTACAGAGTTGCGTGCAATAAGTTTTTATAGGCAGAGTGCTAGCATCAGGCTTGGCTTCAAAATATCGTTTAATTCGACAATATTTTTTGTTTGTTTGTATAATTACGTTGTTTTAATATTTATAATGCAATTTATCATTCTTAGTGGGATCAAGGCGATATTGTGCACTATGAGCTGCTAAAACCCGGTATTCGGAGCAGATTTCAATTACTTTGGTTGAACCTTGCATTTTGAGAAAAATGGCCAGCATATAGAGACAGACAGACATGTAAAGAAATGATAAAATTCTCCAAACTTTGACTATTGGCTTTCGATGGATTCAATATGTATTACAATGTATGTCACAGAATCACTTCTTTTGAAGAAACATAAAATAGGCTTCAAAAACGAGAAGTTTTTCTAAGACGTGATTCGGTCATTAGCTCAGAGCTGGGAGAAGGATGTAAGCCAGTGATTTGACAATTTTTTATATTGATAAAATTCTTATTTCATTATCATTTTTGAGCTAAAAAAACGGACCGACCGGGTGGGTTTAATTGGGTTAGCCAGTGGGTTACCAACCCTGGCTACTATTAATGTAGTGGTTAATGATTCAATTGAAATTTTTATCTGTGTTACTTTAAGTTTAAATTTTTATCTTTGTTACTTCAACAGAAGTTAGTATTTACTATGCGCCCATATTTCAAAAAGACACTTTACTAGATAACCCTATAACTATTAATTAAGTCAAGACAATGCTAAACAAGATTAAAATGGACAAAGCGCCAGGTGAAGACAGAGTTCCTTATGAATTCTTTATAAATGCCACGGAGGTAATACATACAAAATTGTTAAGAATTTATAATAAAACATTTAATGATAAAGATTTAGATAATTCCTTTACGATTATACAAATATTTATAAAAAAGGTGATCCTAGTCAATCCACAAATTATAGAGGTATCACGTTTATGAACTGCGCTGTTAAAATATTGATGGGAATATTAAATGAAAGATTACATAATTGGGTAGAATGTAACCAAGTACTAAATGAGTATCAAGCAGGATTTCGTAAAAATTATTCTACGCTGAAAAAGGGACCGCCATCTAACGGTTTTTTTTTCAAACTAGTGCTTACTTCGTGAATGGTAACACTTAGCTCATGTCTGATTTGACAGATAATTAGTTTTATCCTTCCGCTGAATGAATATGGTTGTGTATACGCTTCGCTAAGTGGGCCTGCGATCGACTTACAGAAGATGCCGATTTTGCCAAAAAAAATCATCTTTTCAGATGAAGACAGAAAACCCGCACGCATACATTGAAAAGCCGATACACCCAAGACGAGTCACTGTTTGGTGCGGATTTTGGTCCAGAGGCATAATTGGGCCATTTTTCTTTGACAATGAGCCAGGAGTGGCCGTAACAGTCAATGGCGATCGTTATCGGGCCATGTTGAACGAATTTTTGTTCACAAAAATTGAAGAAGAGGATATTAGCAACATTTGGTTTCAACAGGACGGCGCTACGTGCCACACAGCCGAAGCTACACTCGATGTTTTGCGCCCTGTTTTTGACGATCGTATTATCAGCCGCAGAGCTGATGTCGTTTGGCCACCTCGGAGCTGCAATTTGCCAACGTTGGACTATTGTTTGTGGGGTGCCGTCAAAGATAAGTGTTACGCCAACAAGCCAGAGACAATTGACGCTTTAAAGGACAATATTCGTGAAGCCATTGGTGAAATACAGCTGCACACAGTCGATAATGTGCTTAAAAATTGGACCGATCGTGTAGGCTACTGCATGGCCAGCCGAGGCAGCCATTTGTATGAAATTATTTTCCATTATTAACCGGAAGGATTGTACTTTCAAATAAAAAAAAAAAGTTTGAAAAAATGTTCAGTAGATTTTTTTTATAGCATTTTCAAAAAAAAAAAAAAAATTTATTTGGCTGACACTTTATAAACCGACAGATAGTCGTATGCCACCGAAGTCGTGGCGAGCTTTTGGCCGATATTTTTTACACACATAATGGTCATAGACCCTTCTATCATAATAAAAAATATTTAGATAATCCTCGGAAAAGTTTTTTGTTTTATTTGCAATTAACGTCTTGTGTTTTTATTGGACCACCCTATAGAAATCTATAGGATAAATGTTAATATTCATCAAATAACAGCTGATATTGATATAAGTATGCTTAACAAATAAAACCATAAAAATGTTAAAATAACCAAGACCTGAAGCGGGAAGAAAAACAAATGTTGTTCTAATAATATGACACTTCAAAAAGGTTATTGATCTCATTAAAGGTCACAATTTCATTATCATTATTGTTGCTCTGTTGTACTAAAAATGTCCTTATCAATATGCTATAATTAGAACTCGCTCGTGTGTCCTACAAAATATGCTAAAGGTTTTCTTCCCCGTTTCTTTTAAAATACTCACAGTCATATAGCACACAAATACACACACAGGTAAAAAGGAAAAATAATGCTCGTCGTCTGGTCAAACAGCATGTGTTCGTCTAAAAACGAGACATCTAGCAAATGGATATTTGATTAAAGAAAAGAAATAATTATTTTGAATGGAAAATCTATTACTACATTTATGAAAATTAAGAAACCTGTTTAAGGCGAATACTTAGAGATTTTTAATATTTGTTTAAGGCAATTTATTTTTAATTACAGCAACTAAATATTGTTTAAAGAGAAGACAAGAAATCGCGCAACTCAAAGCTAAATTGTCCCAATATAAATTTTTCTTTATTTTTACATAAATGCTAAATATCTATTAATATTTTTAATTAAATTAAAAACCTTTAATTTATATTCTTTAAGCCTTTTAATTGTTATCTTGCTTTTTGTTCCCCTTATTCTTTATTGCACACTCTTCAGTCGCGAGTTGTGTTCCCTAATTAACTTAGTGAATTAATTGTGTTGAATATTGTCTTTGGTGTTACATATGTTTCTCTCTATTCTTTTCTTTTTTTTAATTCATACGATTATAGACCATAAACATGACTTTTATCCCGAATAGCATATTTGATAATAACACAGTGTGTGGCTGTGTGCATGGGTACAAGTTTGTATGCGTGCTGATTATTCAGCATATTTTCATTATCCTCAAAAAAGGACCAATAAGAGAAATTGTTACATAATAAGAACAAGGAAGATAGCAGTAATGAAAAAGCTAAAACTATGAACTAAAAACGTGTCTTGAATATACAAAATAAAAATAAAAAAATAAAATAAAATAATGATAATAATGGCAAAAGCATAACAAATATAAAAGCATAAACGGAATTTCAGCGACAAACGAAGAAAAAACTAAAAATTATTATGGTCAAACACTTACGGCCATATGCAAAAAAAATTTAACAAAGCTTGTCAAATCTATGTTAAGCAAAATTCCTTAATGTTGTATGCAAAAACGATTATTAGCTTAAAATACCTTTATTAAACTTACGAGGGCGGATTGATATTGAAGCTACCTAAGTGGGAAAAAAACATTATTTTTTTCAAAAACCATTCATTTCCCAACATAGTCTCCTTTTAGCTCAATACACTTAGTAAGACGATTTTCCAACTTTTTTATACCATCTGAATAATACGATTTTGGGAACTTCTCAAAATACGCATTAGTTTCGGTAATCACTTCTTCGTTTGAAATGAATCTTTTTCCTGCGAGCCATTTTTCAAGTTTGGAAACAGGAAAAAGTCACTAGCGGCTAAATCTGGACTATAAGGTGGATGATCAACCAATTCGAAGTGGATTTCTCGAAGTTTTAGCATCGTATCTAATGCTGTGTGAACCGGTGCGTTGTCTTGAAGAAAGAGCACTTTTTTCTTATTTAAATGTGGTCGTTTTTCCTTGATTGCATCAACCAATTGACCCAATAATGCACGATAATACTCTGCTGTGATTGTGGATCCCTTTTCAAGATAATCGATGAGCAATATTCCGTTTGCATTCCAAAATACAGTGGCCATAACCTTGCCAGCCGATTTCACTGTCTTCGCCTTCTTCGGAGCACTTCCACCAGCTTCGATAGATTTTTGGCTTCAGGTGTGTAGTGGTGGACCCACGTTTCATCAACAGTTATTAATCTACGCCAAAAATCAGCAAGATTATGCTTTATCATGTCCAAACACCGCTGTGAAGTGATCTGTCGAACTCGTTTTTGTTCAACACTGAGCAAACGCGGCACCCATCTTGCCGGTAGCTTTTTCATATGTAAATGTTCATGCAAAATGTTGAACACACGTTCATATGATATGTTTACCATATCAGCAACCGCACGTATGTTGACCAGGCGATCATCCATAGCGATATCGAGGATTTTCTTGATAGCAACCACCTCTTTTGGCCTTCCTGTTGATGGTATTGTTGCAGTGCTTGTTCGGCCCCGTTTAAATTCAGCAATCCAATATTTTACCATATAATCTGACGGAGCAGATTCGCCGTAATGTTTATCAAGCTTTTCTTGTCTCTTTCGCCGTTTTGCCTTTCAAATAATAGTGTTTAATCACTACACGAAATTCACTTTTTTCCATTTTCCAAGAAACACAAAAGTTGCTTACTTCAAACGACTACAACAAATAAACTAATCTATGAATTTGGCTAAAATTTTAACAGCTGACGTTTGACAGATCGTAATTTCTAAGAAAGAAAAAGTTTTTGTGTTTGTGCTGCGATCTAGCACTAGGTAGATGTCAATGTCAATCCGCCCTCGTATGGAAGCTACCTGAATATTTAACATATAAATAAAAATAGCCAGTCTTGGCATCAAGGACAATTTTTTTGGCGGCATTAAACCTTACCCAAAATAAAAAATAATCTTTTAATGACATGGTGATCCAAGCAAGACTGCTAAAATTGTCAAGGAATTGTTGTTGCAACAGTAATTTGAAGTAAATTAGTGATCACACTAAAGCCCTAATTCCAATCCAATGGAAAATTTTTGGACAATAAAGGGTCCGCTAAATATTTTTTTTTTTAATGCTATAAAAAACAAACTACTGAATATTTTCTCAAATTTCTTTTTTTATTTGAAAGTACAATCCTTCCGGTTAATAATGGCTGCCTCGGCTGGCCATGCAGGCTTTTCAAAGTATGCGTGCGAGTTTTCTATGCCCCAAATGCGACAATTTTGCTTGTTTACATACCCGCCAAGATCAAAATGAGCTTCTGAAAAGATGATTTTTTTTGGCAAATTCGGCCCACTTAGCGAAGCGTATACACAACCATATTCGTTCAGCGGAAGGATAAAACTAATTATCTGTCAAATCTGACATGAGCTAAGTGTTACTATTCACGAAATAAGCACTAGTTGAAAAAAAAACGTTAGATGGCGGACCCTTTATAAAAAAATTAAAAACAGCATTAATTTATAAAGAAAAACTGCAAACGACTTCATTTTTAGTTCTGTTTTATATAAATTTTTATTTGTTTCGCAATAGTCCAACAATAGCCACCTAGTAAATTTTTTTTCTCCGTCACTCCTCCAGGAAGGATATCGGTTTTCCACAAAGTATCCATTGCTACTGTAGCTCGCCTACATATGATTGTATAGTGGTGAAGATCCTGGCTAAGTGGTGGTGGCAATCCTTACTTAGTATTGTAATTTTTTTTGGTATTTTCTCCTGGTCATTCACTTAATGTTTGTCTTTTAGATTTTTTTGCATATGGCCGTTAGTCCTTCAACACCTAAGACCGTCTACAGACGGTTATAAAAAAAAAAAATAGATTTAAACATAATCAGCAAACTTTGCACTTTGGTAAGCTTACCAGTTAAAAAGGGTATAAAATTCTCCAATTAACGGTAGCAACAAAAAGGCAATGAATAAAATAGTTTGGCAGAAAAAATCATTTTGGTCAGAACTTTTGTGCAAAAAGGGGAAAAAATTGCTCGTAATTTTTTTTTAGTGAAAATTAAAATCTGAAGAATAATAAGTTGTGTGAATAATAAGTGTGAATCAGAAATGCCGTTATTGGAAGGTGCTACAATAATAAAAAGAGTAAATTTTTAAGGCAATTAACCTGTAAAAAAACAATAAAGCAGTGGGTTACGACACATTACCATCCGAAATACTAAAACTTTTAGATGATAAGGTATTTAAATTATAAGAAAAGTTTTCAACTAGAAAAATGACTTAAATCTACATTTATATCATAAAAAAGAATAGTACAAGAAAGTGTCAAGATTTTGGACTCATAAGCTTGATGTGCCATACACTGAAAATATTAAAAAAAATTATACACCAACGTATATGAAAAAAATGTGAAATGTTTATGGGTAAAGCACAATTCGCTTTCAGAGAAGCTATGGGCACTCGAAACGCCATGATCTCAGCCTAAAAGACACTCAGAGATTATCCCAGTAAAATCTACAAGTCTCGGTTAGGTCCATGAACACCAGAACCGAGCTGTCATTCGTTTTGGAGCCAAAACTCACTGTGCTAAAGTTATAGAACGACGAGCAGTTTAAAGCTGCAGGCGCAGGCGGTCTCCAGGCTGAACTGTTTAAGTTATAGGGCAAAGAGCTGCAACACTGCATGCCAAAGCTCTTGCATACTGTATAGTTAAAAGAAAACATAAAGGACGTGATTAAAAACTCATCACTCTATGATCAATATACAAGAAAGGCGATATATGAGTTTTCGAGCGTAATGTTAATGAATGATTAAAGCCAATCGTCTACGAACTCATTGGTCCCTATTTTAGTACATTTTTAAATTAAAATATATTCTATTTTAAATATTTATTATAATATGTTTGATTTTTAGTGTTTTTTTATTGTTTTTAGTACTAAATTATAATACATTTTTAAATCAAAATATATTCTAAATATTTTAAAGTATTGTTATATTCTTAGTTATAAATTTTAGAACATTTTTTGAATTACAATTTATTATTAGGTTTTAACATTGTATTAAAATATGGTATGTATTATTTTCAATGCTTTTTTTCTTATTTTTAGTACTAAGTTTTAGTACATTTTTTTAAATTGAAATATATTGTGATGTTTAAAAGTTTTGTTATATTTTTAGTAGAAAATTTTAATACATTTTTTTAACTAAAATATATTCCGTGTTAAAGTTTTGTTAAAATATGCTTTATTTTAATGATTTTCTCTTATTTTTAGTACTAAATATTAGTAAGTTTTTTTGTTGAAATATGTTTTATTTTTAATGTTTTTTTCTCATTTTTAGTACTAAATCCTAGTACATTTCTAATTGAAATATATTCTGATGTTTTAAAATTTTGTTATAATTTAAGTATTAAATTTTAGTACATGTTTTTAATTAAAATATATTCTAATGTTTTAAAGTTTTGTGCAAATGTTTTACTTCTAATGCTTTGCTCTTATTTTGAGCACTAAATTTTAGAAAATTTTTTAAACTAAAATATATTTATATTTTTGGTACATTTTTTAAATTAAAATTTATTTTGTTTTGATTTTTGTTAAAATGTGGTTTATTTTTAATGCTTTTTATTGTTTTCAGTACTAAATTTTAGTACATTTTTTAAATAAAATTTATTTTTATGTTTTAAAGTTTTGTTAAAATATGTCTTAATTTTATTTGTTTTTCTTCTCTAAAAAAAAGGCTTTAAAGGATCTCATCTCATTTCCTTCTCTCTCTTTCTTGTAATTCCCTTTCTATCTTTTGCTTAATTTTCTTTGTATAAAAACCCGAGTTTTTCGTTATGAAATTATTTTTCTCTTCCTTACTTCTCAATTTTTTTGCTTTAATATGTCAAGCATGTAAATATTCTGCATTTTTTACTTCGAAAGGAATAAAAAACACACTCCTTGAATTACATAAATGGAGTTTTTTGTTCTTGTTGCTTAATTTATTGCCACACACACACATACATATACATAAACAAACAGGTCCTTCTTAAAACCACCATTATTTCCAGCACTAATGGGGTATTTGTCAATGCAGTCGAGCATCAATTTTTGACATTTGTTTTGTAAAAATCAAGTCAGGAAATAAGGACATATGGTATGTTGGTATGCAGTTTAAACATTTAAATCAAAAAGGACCATTGAAGACAAAAAACCCTTTTAAGGATGTTGTTTTTTTTTTTGCATAATTAGCTGGAAGTGTTTGTATAAATTTTTTTTTTTGCTTTAAGTGCATCCCTAGGGAAGGAGTTAATTGATGGGAGGAATTGAGTAAGAGATGAGAATAGGCAGGTAATTTCATATATTTTTAAGGATTTATTTAAGAAAAACAAAATAAATAACAACTAAAACTTGTATAAAAAGATTTTGATATTTCAACTACCTTGCTTGTTATCCTTTTTTCTAATTTGATTATTATGTTTTCCTGTCAATGGCAGGACAGTTCAATTATATTTTTGTTTTGTTTGACATGCGGCTTTTGAAGTGTCAATATTTTAGTATTTTTTAGGGACAAATAAACAGCAAAAACAACAATAGCATTCTTAGTAAAGTGAATATGAATGATAAAAGGGAAATTTTATCAATCAACTAAAAATATGTAAAAAAGAAAATGTGGTTTCAACTCAGTTTAACTGCTAGCGTCACTTTAGTTAAAGAAACGCATAAAAAACTCGTTAAAGGCACTTTTACTAATGCTTCTTTATAATGCTTGCATTTTTACACACGATGTTAATTGTAAGTCATATCACAACGTCAAGTTTCTGGCCCAACATAATTTGCATTTCTTTGTTTCAGTATTTGACAAATTCAGCCATCGAGAAATACACAATTGAGTAGCGCGTTAAGATTCTTGAAGCCTTTTACAAATATGGGCGTTCATATCAGAATGCATTTTGTGCACTTTGCAATTTCTTTGGTCAGTATTGTCGCCTAAATATGTCCACAATCGGGAGAATTGTGCGCAAGTCTTTGCAAACCGGGTCTGTAGGAAAAGTGAGAGCACCTGTGCATGCTCGCCTAATTCGTTCTGCGGGAAACATTGCTGTTGTTCGCGATAGTATGGCAAAAGAGCCGTGACCAGCAGTTGAACATCTCACGAATATCACTGATGCGAATTTTAAATAAAGATTTCAATTTACTCACTTACAAGGTTGAGTTGACTCAAGGGATGAAGCCTACTGATCTTTTTAGGAGTCGTCAATACGCCGAATGGTTAGTTGAACAGACAGAAGTGAATGGTGACTTTACAAAGACAATCATATTCAGCGACGAAACACACTTTTACTTCAGTGGATTTTTTAAAACACAGAATAGCGCATTTGGGCAAATGAGAATCCACAAGTGATTGTTAAAAAGCCGATGCATCCGCAAAGAGTAACTCTTAGGTGCGGTGTAGGGGCTGGCGGCGTTATCGGGCCGTACAACGTTGAAAACGAGGTCGGCCAAACAGTTACCGTGAATGGTGTTCGCTATCACGAGACGATTACAGACTTCTTGTGCCCAGAAATTGAGAATATGGAACTGGACAATGTGTGATTCCAACAGGATGGTGCCACATAGCCAACGAAACAGTGGCACTTTCGCGCGAGGTATTCAATGGCCGTGTCGCGGTGATGTTAATTGGCCGCTACGATTAGGTGATTTGACACCGTTGGACTTCTTTCTTTGGGGATATTTAAAAACAAACGTATACGTCAACAAACCAGAACAATTCAAGAGCTAAAGGATTAGATAGTTCGGCACACTAACGACACTAAATTTCAATTAAGTCTCAGAGTCATTGAAAAGAGGGAGCGACGGATAGAGGTATACCAGAAAATTGTCACAGATCCTTCTATCATAATAAAAAATATTAAGATAATTCTCCGAAGCTATGTCTGAAAACATAAGACAGAGTCTCGACTACTTGACCATTTCAAGGCCTTTGACACCGTCAATCATTAAATATTATCTATTAAATTAAAGACTCTTTGCAACTTAACATCAACGCCAACATCACTTTTATTATCGTAGATTTCTAACCGCATTCAGTCCGTATGTGCCAATAACACCATATCCGCGTTCATAACAGATTCGAGGGGAATTCCCTTTGGTTCAATATTAGGGCCACTGCTTTTTTCAGTTACTTAAATAATTTCCGACTTGTGTTCGGTGGGCACTTAAAAAGCTTAAATTTTAAAAGTGCAATAAAACTAAAACGGTTTGCAATTTTGCTAAATTAATTTTTTTGTTGCAAAGTAAAGGGTCCGCCATCTAACCGTTTTTTTCAACTAGTGCTTGTTTGTGAATGGTAACACTTAGCTCATGTCTGATTTGACAGATAATTAGTTTCATCCTTCCGCTGAACGAATATGGTTGTGTATACGCTTGAACAATGCTGGGAAATATTGCGTGCGATCGACTTACAGAAGATGCCGATGTTGCCAAAAAAATCATCTTTTCAGATGAAGCTCATATTGATCTTGGCGGGTATGTAAACAAGCATAATTTGCGCATTTGGGGCACAGAAAACCCGCACACATACATTGAAAAGCCGATACACCCAAGATGAGTCACTGTTTGGTGCGGATTTTGGTCCAGAGGCATAATTGAGCAAGGAGTGGCCGTTACAGTGACATTAAGCTGTCCTTTAGGCTCCCGGATGAGTGTAGTGTTTATCAGGCCGTGATTTTCGCTGTCCTCAGAGCAGCTAAGCGTTTTCGCGTCGTGGCTGTTGTGGGGGATGGTGTGGTCTTTTACTTGGCCAGTCAGGCGGCTATTATGGCGCTAACTGGTCGCCATGTCAGCACAAGGCTGGTTGCATTGTTCAGGAGTACCCTCACGTTGCTCCTGGATGTGTGCAGTGTTAAACTGTGCTTGGTTCCGGGGCATGCTGGCGTAAGGGGAAACGAGATTGCAGATGAATTGGCAAGAACGGGCGCGGATTTGGGTGCAGAACAGGTGGATGCGTCTTTGAAACCACCGCTTGGTTTGTTTGGAGGCTTCATTGATAGCTGGGCCCGTCGTAGAGTGAAGGAGTCGTGGAGGGGCAGAGGAGACTGTTGTGGCCGCAACCTGACCGCTCTAGGACGGAATGGGTCCTCAACCTGAGGAGGGAATCTCTTAGGATTCTATTTGGTTTTGTGACTGGGCATTGCGCTCTGAGGGCGAGGACTGGGATTTGGGAAGCAGGCTCCCCTATTTTCTGCCGAGTTTGCAGCGATGCAGGTGAGCCGGAGACTGTGAAACATCCTCTGTCACTTCCCGGCTCTTTGTGGGCGCAGGCTCAGGTTGCTGGTCCGGGGCTCTATCGATTACCTTGGTGATATTGCGTCGGCTAGGATATGCGACCTGGAGGAACTTCAGGTGGAACCTTAGGTGATGCCTGGTCCTCTTTGGGCATACGTTTCTTCCTGTACACTACTTCTGACCCTTTTTTTCCTCTATTTCGTTCTCTGTCATTTTTCTCCCTTTTCTTTCTATTTCTTCGGTGAAAGGTTCTTTCCACAATGGGCCACTGTGGTCTCTGGGTGGGTTGGGGTGCTTCGGTAACGACTTTCTTACCCAACTACATAGTATGACATAAGTATTGCCAGATTCGAAATAATTGCTGATTCAAATTTAAACCGATAGATCGCCTACCCGATATAAAATTAAATTTTATATTATAATGCTTAGTTTATACAAATTTTGTTTTTGTTTTTTAAGTCATTTACTTTAAAATTATTTTTGTACACTTTTAACTTTAGGATTAGGATTTCAATAAATAAATAAATTGAACTTGAGCTCACTATGTTAAAAAATATAATTAAAATTTTGCTTTATTTTAGGATATGGACCCATTATTAATAATTCTTAAAAATAAAGAATATATTCTTTTTGCATCTCTAACTAAGCACATATTCAGTTAAAGCAACGTTTCTCCACTTCCTTTCTAAATCGTAACAAATACATTCAATTTGAAGAGAAACAAATTGTGAAAATTCTTATTTCTTTCATCGAAGAACAATTGAAAATATGGAGACCGAAAATCCAATTTATTTCATTGTATTATGGAATCAAACAATAAAAAAAGTTTTTTTTTTTAATTTTTTGCTTATGAAGGCAAATATTGTCGTTTAAAATTTCATATTTTCTTTCTTTTTCAAGTTTATTTACTTTCCAACGAAGCGTTACAAAATCGCTTGCTATATACGTTTGTGCTCACCGCAGGGACCATAATCATGCTCTTACTCTAAAAAAACCTCCCTCCCTCCACCACAGTTGTAACAATTTAAAATTTTTTTTTTTAAAGGACGTTTAGCTAAAGCCTATTAACTGGTTGGTATGTATTGAGACTCAAAGTTCTTTCTTTTGAAAAAGAAAAAATAAAATAAAATAAAAAACAAAAAACGTTAAAGGAAATGTTTAACGAAAATATCACACATTCGTTACGCCTGCAAAATTATAGCAAAAGCAGGAGCAGTGGTATTAGTATAGAAAATGTTGTGTGTGACCCTGTATTTAAATTGTGCAGGGCGATACCCATATGGGAAATATGATACTCGCTCGTTAGTACTATTGGTGAATTGATTTGACATGACACCTTGACAAAAACAATTGTTTTGTGTCAATTGATTCCATTCAATATTTGTTGTCACACAATTAAGTTTTTTGTTTAAAATTTATTTCTATTTTTAAGATCAAAAACTACTAACTTTTTTCTTCTCTTTTCTATTTAGCGGAATTTTAAGGCTAAGCTACTTTGTATTGCAAAATTGTTGTACTTTTAGACCCTATTAGATCAACTTTTTGGTTTTAAAAGGTTATAGATTTTTTTTAAAAGTAACCCTTAACTTTTGTCTCTTAGTTGTTACTGAACTCTCTCTTTCACTAGCATTTTACCATGTCTCCGCTAATATCATTAAATATGTCATCTTATAGTAATTTATGACAAGACTATTATTGTATGAATGCGTTAAGCGATGCAATTCAGCAAATGGGTCTACAAAACTCTTTGTAACATGTTGTCATTACAAATTTTGCAAACTGCGATAAAAATTTGAATACCGTAAGGGGTTGATGCTTAACACGTTGACGCTTAGTTTAAAATAGATGAATGATCCCAAAAACACATATACTCGTATTTAATTTATTTTAAAACTGTTAAAAATGGATGACGACAATAGACGTCGTGAGCATGTGCAAGCACGCACATAGCGAACGTAACCGATGGCAATACTTTTGTCATTCTATTCTGTTAAAAAATTCAGTATTTTATCTACACTGAACGAAATGAATCGACTTACGCTTGAGCAATGTTAGGTTTCATTGCAAAATTTATTTCTAAAACAAAGACAATTGGTCGGAAATTACACGAAAATGTCGTACAAAAATTGGTCGAAGAGAAGGACAAACAGAGCCCGGTATACGCAAGTTTATTGCTAAAGTTTGTGAAACTGGTTTCATTGTTGAGGCGACAAAAAGTAAGCCTGCACAAGCAGTACGTACGTACGAAAATGTCAAAGCTGTGGCTGAGAGTGTAAGTAAAAATCCTTCAACATCAACTCGTCATCATTCTCTACAATTGAACATTTCACGCACCAGTTCTCGTCGAATTTTGCGCAAAAATTTCTATATGGCGCCTTACAAAGTTCAATTGGTTCAAGAATTAAAGCCGCATGACCATCCGCTTCGTTTTCACGAACGAGAAACTGCACAATGATGTTGATTTTGCCAAAAAGAATCAAAAGAATCATCGTTTCGAATGAAGTTCATTTTAATCTTGGTGGGTACGTTAATAAGCAAAAATGCTGTATTTGTGGCTAAGAAAACCCAAACTTGGTCTTACAGAAGCCAATGCACCCATCACGAGTGACTGTTTAGTGCGGCTTGTGAAGCGGAGGCATCATTGACCCATTATGGTCAATGGAGACACCTATCGTACCATGATAACCGAGTTTTTCGTGCCCGCTCTTCATGGTATTGATGTGAACGGTGTTTGGTTTCAATAGGATGGTGCAACTTGCCACACGTCTCATGCCACAATCTCTTTAGCATCTTGATCAAAAAGTTTTCGTAATAAGCCCCGTGTGGAAATCCCATCGTGCCGATTTGTGTTTTCTGTTTGTTAGGTTGGTACATCTGTTGTTGATATTCCCGCTAAATCTTAGCGTCATAGCAATTTTAGAAACAAAAACAAAAAAACTTAAATCGGAACGACGGAACCGCCACACGGGGGTTATTCAGAAAACTTTTTGATCAAGGTAGTATTGCGTCAAACGTTTGATGGCCGCTTAATTAGCCAAAATGGTGATGTCAGTTGGCTGCCAAGAAGCTGCAAGAAGCAGAGACAATTGAGCATTTGATGGCCAACATACGTGTTGCCATCGACGAAATACGACCCCATATAATCGAAAAAGTTCTCGAAATTTGTTCCGATCGAATGGGGTACTGTGCAGCCAGCCGCGGAGAATGAAATAATAATTCATTTCTAACCGGAACAATTGTACTTCACAACAACAACAACAAATAAATAAATTTGGCAAAATTTTAAATCGTTTTTTGAATTTCATTTTTAAATTTAAACTTTTGAATGGCCAACACGATAAAACTCGCCGCATACATAAGAACACTGAATGCTGCTACTTCTTGAACCATTGCTGAGAGCTATCAAGCAAAGAAAAGAGAGACGCCTTTTTAGACGCAAGAAGAGGGAGAAGGAAAGGCGTGAGAATGAGGAAATCGAGCCCTTTAGAAGCTGATGCTCAAAAATTCTACAAGCTGGTCAAGCGCCTAATTGAAGGCTATAAGCCCGAAGCATCTTTCTGTAGAGACGAAAACAGTAATCTGTTAACTGATGCACAAAGTGTACTTAGGTTGTGACGGCATCACTTCTCTACGCCATTACGTGGCGATGTCGACACCAACTCCACTGTTAGAGAAGTTGGATGAGGACGGCATGGAGATTCGCTGCCCAGCCATGGCGAGGTCAGTGTCGCGATACGGCGGCTTAAACATAACAAACCTGCTGGCTCAGACGCCTGCCCGCTGAAATATTTAAACCCAGTGTTGAAGAGGTGGTTAGGTGCATACACCAGCTTATCAGTAGAATATGATTAGAAGAAAGTATACCCGTCGTTTGGAACCTCAGTGCTCTCTGTCCTGTTATGAAGAAGGGAGACCCTACAATTTGTGCCAACTACAGGCATATAAGCCTTTTTTCTAACGCATACAAGGTCCTTACGAGTGTATTGTGTGAACGACTGAAGCCATTTGCCAAAGCACTGATTGGCGTTTATGCAGCAATGTCAGAGCTTGGTGTTCCTACAAAACTGGTAAGACTGTGCAGAATGACGTTGCGCAAGTCCTGCAGTTCTGTCACTATACGAAGGCAACTCTTGGAACCTTTTGGTACCGTGCGACGTTCAATTTCGTTATGGAGAGCGCTCTGCGGAAGGCGGGCGTACATTCAGCTTCTTGCATACGTTAACGATATTGACAGCATTGGGCGTACCAAGTCTGCTGTTTTCAGTGTCAGCGAAAGAGAGTCTGTCAAAATGGGTCTAACGGTAAGTGAGGTCAAGACGAAGTATATGTTGTCGACAAGTCGGGACGTACGGCATATTGACTTCCAGGTTACGGTTGGCAACTATAGATTCGATGTGGTAAATGAATTCATCTACTTTGGCACTCCCATTACCGGCAGCAACGATGTCAGTATGTATGGTCTCAATAGGCAATTGAGCAGTAGAGACATCTCTCATCCTCCCTGTTCTTCCTTATAGAGCAGAAACATGGACGCTGTTACGCACCGATGTAACTGGGTGTGTTCGATAGAAAAGTTGGCGATGAATTCCGTAACTAACCATGAGCTGTACGAGCTATATAATGACATTGATGTAATCATGTCTTTCGAATGGATGAAAAACTCCAGCGAGAAGACTGTTCGAACTGTAAGCCAATGGGCGTCGACATAGAGGAAGGCCATATCTACGCTGGAGAGATCAGGCCTAGCAACTCCTGTCCGCAATGGGTGTGACCATTTGACAAAGGCGCCCGCTAAGCAGAAGTGCCTCTAAGGAGGTGCAGCAAGCCGAAATTCCGTAAACGGGTTTTAAAGGCCAAGCATAACTCAAGGTGAAAAAATGTGAAATACTGTTGAAATTGAACGGTTACTATTCAATTTTATATAATAAAACGGTTATTTGATTAATTTTTAACTGAAAACCGCTTTTTTTAATTGTAAATTTTCGAATTAATTCGATTTGAAAAAAGTCGTATAATCGATCCCCCTATTAAATACTTTAAACTGCACTGCTCTACCATTGAATATAAAAGATGGCACAAGCTCTTGTAAAAAAAAACCCGAGAAGCTGTCAATTAAGATGAATATGACAAATAAATAGAAAAAATTGTAAATTTTTTAAACAAACCTCGTATCTCCTTAGAATAAAGAAATCAACCGCAAAATATCTGAAACCCATATATAAAGCGCAATACCACTTGTCCTCCAAATTTTGTAAAAACAGGTTTATGTAAACACCTGCTTCAGAGTTATTGGCCACTACTATGTCCTATTTTTTAATTTGTATTTTACTGCCTGTTGTTTTTCCACTTTCATTCCACTGTTGTTATAAATTTTAACACTTCCCTAAATCGTATAGAAGTGGAAGTTACTGGGCGTCGACATAGAGGAAGTCCATGTCTACGCTGGAGAAATCAGGCCTAGAAAGCCCTGTCCGCAATGGGTGGGACCATTTGGCAAAGGCGCTCGCTAAGCAGAAGTGCAAGCATAGCTCAAGGCGAAAAAATGTGAAATACTTGGGAAATTGAACGGTTACTATTCAATTTTATATAATAAAACGGTTATTAGATTAATTTTTAACTGAAAGCCGTTTTCTGTTTTTAAATAATAACTTTTCGAATTATGCACACTGCTCTACCATTGAATATAAAGGTGACACAAGCTCTTGTAAAAAAACCCGAGATGGATATAACAAATAAATAAAAAAATTGTAAGTTTTTTAAACAAACCTCGTACCTTCTTAGAATAAAGAAATCAACCGCAAAATATCTGAAACCCATATATTAATTCCGAAAAATTAAAACCCTGTCCTGCAACTTTTGTAAAAACGAGGTTATGTAAACACCTGCTTTAGAGTTATTGGCCAATACTTTGTCCTATTTTTTAATTTAATTTTTTTTTCTTTTTTTTTCAAAAACATTTGTATTTTACTGCCTGTTGTTTTTCCACTTTGATTCCACTGTTGTTATAAATTTTAACACTTCCCTGAATCGAATCCTTTTGTGTTTTGCATTTCATCCTTTTTCCTATATAAACTTATATTGTTTTTGTTATTGTTCCTACTATATAAATACATACAAAGTCACAAGCTTTGCATTGTAAATTTTAAATTGCATTTTCCAAAAAACCAAAAAAAAAGCGACAACAAACCAACTGAAAAGAACAGGGAAAACTCAACACATAATCAAAATAATAAAAAAAAGGGAACAATAGCAACAACTCTTCCATTAGATTTTCAAAAAAAAGAAAATAATTATTCAAAAGAAAGGGGTGGGTAAGACCACATCATACACGTAAACGCATACTCTCATACCCATATGTGAAAAACACTTGGCAGTGTGCGAGTATAAGGAATGGATTGACGGGCATAAAGAGACAGTATATAAGGCAACAGCAGCACTGTGACAGCAGCAGCAACGTTAACGCCAGTTAAATAGAGTTTAAAGAATGGCCTGGAGAATTGAAAACAAAAAACTCAAACAATAAAAGCACACACATCATTGCTTTTGAATTATTATTTTAAATGCAGGAATACACTGAGAAAAATTAAAAAAAAAAATGCGAGAGCTTTCAAATGAATTTTGGCCAAAAGACATACCCAAAAAAAGAAACTATTAGAGCATAAGGATAAAAAACTATATTTATATATAGAAAGCTTTGAATGATTCGCAGTCAATTCGCAGTCAATTCGCAGTCAATTCGCAGTCAACACTTTCCCATCCATTACAATTAGCTAAGAAATCTTTGAATCAATTTGAACTTGAAAACCAAATGACCTTTGACCTTTGTAATTAATATACATAAATTTTTTCTTTGTACGAAACCAATATTTTATAAATTTAAGTTAATTTTTCAAATTCAAAAACGTATTTTAAAGTACTGCGATCTAAAAAGATCTATTGTGCCAAGCTCGGGGTTGGATCCACCAGCATAATAGCCGATGGCGGTAGAAATTTCATCGCCACAATATCCATGGGCGGATGACTGTCCCATCAGTCTGGAAGCGCCAGTCGGAGCAGTTTCCAGAAGAATATCCTCTGCTTTGTGTATGAAGACAGCATATCTTCAATGAATAGCCTACGAACCTGTTCAGCCACAATAAACGGCTCCATAAAAATTCGAATCCGAACGTTTGCCACAGCAATACATTCACGCACATTGCTCTGTTGACTCTTCCTCCTCACTACACAGGCGACGCTCCGAAGCAGTCAGCACGTTGAGGCCGAAATGGTGATATATGAGGCAGTAATGGCCCGTGAGAAACCCAATAACTCTCCTAATAGTGGCCTTGCTCATGTAGCGCGAATCCCTATCATAATTGAAGGGTCTCATTAGCCGCTCCCATTCGTCGATCATCCCCCTGGCCGTAGACCAGCTAATACCACAGTTAGGCTGTGGTCCCACGCCATATCATCAGTGAACTCGTTTCCCATAACACCAGTGTGTCCAGCGACTCAACAAAGTATCGCCCTGTTCCTTATTGCCAGTGTATTGACATTCGTGTAGCACTCAATTATCAGTATCAAGTCTGTATACTCCGAAGGAAGGGTCCTCAGTGCCGCTTTACTATCGGAGTATATATCGGGTGGGCCATTTAAAAGTTTAATTTTAAAAATTTATTAAAACAAAAACGGTTCGAAATTTTTACAAATTTATTTTTTTGTTGTGAAGTACATTTCAGTCATATGGAATTTTTTCTAGTGTATGGGGTCGTATATCAGCAATGGCATCACAAATGTTGGAATTCAAATGCTCAATTGTCTCTGGTTTGTCGGCATAACACTTGCCTTTAACGGCACCCCACAGCAAATAGTCCAACGGTGTCAAATCACAGCTTCTAGGTGGCCAACTGACATCACCATTTCGGCTAATTAGACGGCCATCAAACGTTCTATGAAATAAATCGATTGTGGTATGAGATATGAGCAATGTTAAGTTGCACTATCCTGTTGAAACTTAACATCGTTCACATCCATACCATGAAGAATGGGCACAAAAAATCGGTTATCGGAGTGCGATAGATGTCTCCGTTGACCGTAATGGTTGCGCCGTTCTCATCTTCAAAGAAATATGGACCAATGATAAATCCGCTTCACAAGCCGCACCAAACAGTTACTCGTAATGGGTGTATTGGTTTCTATAAGACCACGTTTGGGTTTTCTGAGCCCCAAATACGGTAATTTTGCTTATTAACGTACCACCAAGATGAAAATCAACTTTGCGGATTTTGGTCCAGAGGCATAATTCAAAAATGAGCAAGGGGCCATGTTGAACAAATTTTTGTTCACAAAAATTGAAGAGGAGGATATTAGCAATATTTGGTATCAACAGGACGGCGCTACGTGTCACACAGCCGAAGCTACACTCGATGTTTTGCGCCCTGTTTAAAAAAAAGAAAATTATTTGGCGGACCCTATACATCATCAGTCGAAACATGATCGAAATTGAATAACTGGCTGTGGCATCACCCCTACAAATTAAATATTGATTTTTGTATACATATCTAGAGAACGCTAGTAGTAAATGTTTCTGAATTTGGTTGAAATAAGTTTTTGGTCAATATAAATCATCACTCAAGAAGTGGACGGACTTGGAAAAGTGGGAGTGCACCTCCCATATAAATTAAGTATTCATTTTTATATATCTCGAGAACGGTTAGAAAAGCATTTACTAAGCTTGGTCTAAACGATTCGGTAGTCAATACAAATGACAATATAAACGTTGATTTTTGTAAATCTTGAGCACATTTAAATTGTAAGTTTCTGAATTTGGTCTAAATGACTCAGTAATTAATATGAATCATCAGTCTAAAAGTGGGAGGAATTGTATAAATGGGTGTGGCATCTCCCATACATATTAACTTTTAATTTTTGTAGATCTTGAGAATGATTATAGGTAAAGTTTCTAAATTTGATTTAAACAACTTCTTGGCCAGGTCTCATCATTAATGGGCGTAGCTGCACCATTCATACTAAATATATCAGTCGAAAAGCTGAAATTGGGAAAGCGTGTATTATTAGCATAAACAGATGTGTGATATTTTAAATTTATTAACTGGAAGTAGCGAGAAGGAACGTTAAAAATAATTTTGTTTAGAAGAAAATCGGAGTCAACGTCACCAAGTATTAAATTTAATAAAAATTAAACACTGGATTATTCTCCGGCATTTTAAAGTATGTAGCTTAACTAGAGCGAGTCTGCTTTCATATGAAGGAAGTATATATGAGTTCCATCCAAGTCCTTTCAGACAAAAAAGAAGAAACTGTCTCACAGATTCAATAATAGAATAAGTGTAAAAGTAAGGGTTCCACATAATAGATCCATATTCTAGAATCGGTTGAACCAAAGATGTATATAAATGCTTCGTGATATATGGATCAGAAAATTCCTTTAACTAATGCTTCATAAATCCTAATACTCCTTTAGCTTTATTAACCATCATAAATATATGATCACAAAATCTTAATTTATGATCCAACAAAATTCCGAGATCATTTATAATAGAAAACCTTTCCAGTGTAGTTCCTTTAAAGTGATAAAAATTATAAAGCTTTTGTGAGCGACAAAATGACATTTACGACAATTTCTGATATTCAAGTCCAATAAATTGATATCACACCATCGCGAAATATATTCGATATCAGTCTGCAGAGATGATTGACCAGAACTATTATTAAAGGAATAAACAAGTTTGACATCATCCGCATACAAAAGAATATTTGAACTGCCAATTACAGATGGTAGGACCCGAATAACTATCCTGTGGCACTCCAGAAGGGACATCAATAACTTTAGAAACGGCATTTTTAAATTTTACTTGTTGAGCTCTGCCAAAATCATACGTACTAAGTCAGCGAATTGAATTGTAGCTAAATCCCATGCATGAAAGAAAAAAATGAAGTGTTACGGTTTAACTTTAACAAAGGCTTTACTAAAGTCGGCATAGATAAGATCTGTTTGCTGAGAACGAATGAAACCACCATTTATATTAGAAGTAAGTTCCAATAGGGTGGGCAACCTACTGGGTAACCCAATAAATCCCGTGCGGGGTTAGTAAGGCTCAATTAAACCCGCACAGGGTTTATTGGGTATAATATTTAGGAAAACCCGGGTGGGTTTTATTACAGTTTATTAAAGGTTTTCGTAGTTTCTTTACAACAAAAATACGAGATTAAAATTTACGTATTAGGAGTATAATTTAATTCGGTTCGTTTTTTTAGTTCAAAAAGATAATGTATTAAAAATTTTACAAAGTAAAATTTATCGAATCACTGCTTAATTATTTTCCTCACCTCTCAGCCAATGTCCGAAAACTTCTCGTCATTTCAACCGATACATTTTGAAGATGATTGTATATTTCTTTAAGAAAAGTACTTCGGTGACATGCCAAAAGATATTGTATCCGCCGTTGAGATTACGGCAGGTGTGGAATTTGATCGTTTCTAACAATTGATGGCAACTTTGGTTAAGTGAGACAGAGCGTTGTCATGCAAAATGAAAACTGTATCTGTCTGTGTCTTTTTATATTGTATTACAGTCGTTTTCTCATAATGCACGGTTTAAACGAAATAATTACAGTCTGCTCTGATCACCGGGTTTTAGTAGCTCATAGTATACAATGATGCCTTGATCGCATTAAGAGTGCAAAATTGCATTATAAATACTAAAAAAGATGTATTTGTACTAAAAACAAAAAATATTGTCGACTTAACGAAATTGGGAAGCAGTTATAAAGCCTGGTGAGTCGAGTTTTATAAAAAAGCTGGGTTTTTGCCAACCCTGGTAGCTGTAGATCGTGATTTTCGAAAACCATGTTAATATGACGAGAAAAGGGATGAAACTTGATGACAACATTACTTCGTTCAGTGAAAAGTTTTCTAAGTACTGGTGTTTTTAGAGGATTACGGCTTTGTTAAACTTTGACCTACAGTTACTAAAAAATACAAATAAAGGGTGTCCAAAAGTGAGGTATCGTTTTAATTTTAATAAAAATAAAACTCTTTTTCAGATATTAAAATAATTTTTATATCAGTTTATTACAAATAGGTTCCGGTTAATAATTGAAAACCTTGTCGGTTAAGTGACTCCTCCAAAGGGCTCGGCAGGCTCTCTATCTTTTACCAATATTATCCATCAATGGCTTTAAGCTCTCGAACTATTGTGGAATTATTGCTGTACACTTTCAATTAAAAAAAAAAAACACAAAAAAATCTAAAGGTGTCAAATCGCACGATCATGGTGGCCAATTTACTTCTTCTCTACGAGAAATAATGTCAATTTTAAAATCTTTTAAAAGATCCATTGTTTCTCTTGCTATGTGACCAGTGGTCTCTATGCCTAAATCATCAATTTTTCGGCACAAAAAGTTTTGTATCAGCTCCCTGACCACATATCACATTAAGCCGAAACCTTTTGTGGATGTAATAGTTGCTCTAAAATAGCTCGTGCGGCAGCTCTACTCGTTGACATAGCCTTTGTCAGTGAAGATTAGTTTGTTAAATAAATTCTGACTTTCTTCTTGTTTTTGACGGGCATTTTAAGAAAATGTTTTGTTCCTTCGTGTAACGGTCAACATTAATTAACCGGAATGTTTTTCGGAAAAAATTTACAAAAAAAAAAAAAAAAATGCTGCAAAATTAAGATGTTGCCTTAATTTGGGACACCATTTAAAATGTTATTTTTTAATTTGTTTGTTTTAAATTATGAGTTCTAAACAGGATTGGCAACCCACGGGGTTACCCAATTAAGCCCACTCGGGTTTTATTGGGTATTATATTTTTAAAAAAACTCGGGTGTTTAATAATGAAAAAAGGCTTCAGCTTCTTCCCTCTAGACAACTCCATCTAAAAAAAATAAAGAAAAAAGCTCCCCTGACCTTCTAGCATAACTCTGGTGATGATGACAAACATCAGACGAATGATCAGGAAAAACACGCCACCTACTGGGAAAAAATTACAATGCTAAAGTAAAGATCACCACCAATTAGCAAAGATCTTCACCACTACACAAAAGAAAACATATGAAGGAAGCTACAGCGGATTAATTATCTGCTTAGCTTGAAATATCAAATTGATTAAAGAAACTGAAACAAAGCAATAGATACTTTGTGGAAAAGCCAATATGCTCCCTAGAGGAGTGACGGAAGAGAAAAAAATTGTTTATCAAAATAAAAATTTATCAAATCACTGCTTATATTTTTTGCCCACTTCTTAGCCAATTTTCAAATCCTGTCCCATAAAAACTTCTAGTCTTCTGAGGACTATGTTAAATATCTTCAATTAAAGTGATTTGGTGGCATGTTAAAAGATATTGTAATCGTAAAAATAGCCAATAGTCAGAAGGAGCAGTGTTTGGAGAATAGGCTGATACGGCATTTGATAGTTTCTAACAATTGTTTGGCAACTTTTGCTACGTGAGGCCGAGCGTTGCAATGCTAAAAAAAACAACTTAATCATGTTTGTCTTTATATTTCAGCCGTTTTTCTCATAATGCATGGCTTAGGTTAGGTTAGTGGCAGCCTCGTTGAGTCAAAGCATACTGGAGTACACATAGGGACGCGTTGTGATAGCACACATGAAGCGAAGCCTCTGTGTTAGCCGCCAAGTTTAGATTTACCTGTCTTACCTGTCCCGTATATCAAGTCGGAAACTAGTGCGACAGTCATATGAACCTGGCTATTAACCTAATATCAATGGTCGATAGTTCCGATAATTTATCGAGGAAGAGCGAGCCAAGTGTAAGAAATCTACGTCTAACTAGAGGGTGACACTGGCAAATGAAGTGGACCACACTTTTCTCTTCCTCAGTCGATTTACAATCTTGGCAGAAGTCATTCAACGGTAAGCGCAGCTTTTGCAATGCTCAATAAGCAGAGACACAGTAGAAAATCTGCTCCCACGATCCAATTTAAACAAGTGATTAGCATACCTATTGTCCAATCTAGACCTATCTGAGTTTAGAAATGAAGTAATATTCCCCTCTTTCCAAGATCTGTCAGCGTTCAATAAGTACTCTAGCCTAATAGACAGCATAACAGAGGACAGCATGGTTTAAACAGAGTAATTATAGTCTGCTCCGATCAACGATTTTTAGCAACTCATAGAACACAACACCTAATAGAATCCGGTGGATTGGGTTTTTGCCAACCCTGGTTTTAGAGCATTTTAATAAGTGTAAGAGAACTCAGAATTTTTATGTATAAATATGACATTTAAACATTTTATAGGATTTAAAAAAAAAAATATTTTTATTCAATTCAATTTCTGGAATCGCATTTTTGATACTATTTATGTGATTTCTTAATGAACTTTAACTTTTAATAAAAATTTTAAGATTTTTGTTTTAACTTAATTTTTTTACTTTTCCTTAATTAATTTAAAACTTCATGTTATTTTTATGATTTTTATTAAACTTTGACATTTTTACAACCTCTTTGCAACAACTTTTCTCTCAGTGTTCATAGATCTAACGCGTGTCCGTGTTATCATGAATGATGCTAAAGGACATTATCAGCCACACGCGTTAACATGACAACAGACACACACGCAACTCAGGTGGTGAACCAGAAATGGAAAAGTAGTTTAAATAATAGACAAAATACTACAACAACAATAACAACAAGAACAACAACAAAACCGGTAAAGAACCGTAGAAAACAATAGAGAAATAGTTGTGGAAATATTTCCACATAGAAAGAAATCCAAGATGAAGAGAGAAAAGTATATAAAAAAAGAAAACTTATGAAAACGGAAAACAAAATTTCCATAACTTTTAAGGAAGCAAAAGTAGTAAAAGAAACTCTTAATTTTAAGGCTCTTTTTTCCTGGTTACATAGAAAACTGGAAAACAAATTGCTCACGTTTAAAGCAAAAAAAGGGTGTGTTTGTTTGAAAAAAATTCAATTCTGCCTATTGTTAGAGGGTTGTTTTTTTCATGGCTCTCTTTTGCTTTAGCAATACTCTCTGCTTCGATTGTATGTGTCTCTATTCCGAATTTCCAATTTGAATTTAATGGAAAAAACCACAAGGAGAGAGAAATTGGTTTGTAAAGGATTTCGAAATGCCAACAGAATATATTTTTCAAGTCAACTTGCTTTTGAAAATTTTATCCTGTCACATATCGTTATAAATCGGCAAACCATAAGGATCGTCGTCCTCAGTCGTATGTGTTCGTTTGTTGCTTTCGTTCGTTAATTTTTCGAGAACATTCAGTTGTAACCTTTAGTTTTTGGACTCCTCTTGCACTACATTTTCTTTAATAAAACAAAAAAAAGTTAAACAACAACTACAACAACAACAACAAATTTTGTTATTTTACTTGAGTGTGATTTCTTTAAATTCAGTTGTCAAGTTTAAACGTTTAAAATAATTCTTAAAAATTGTGTTTTTTATTGTATTATATTAACATTTATTTCAAATTATAAAACAAAAGCCAAATAAATAAAATTATTCAAGAAAACATTTGTTAAGAAAAGAAAAATACCGGCTTTTTTAAAAACCACAAAGACTCCAACACCCCGCCCTTACTTAATAACGACGGTTATAAAAAAAAAGTTTAAAAAAAATTGAAGCTTCACGGGCCATTTGCAATATTTTGTTTTCAAAAAAATTTTTCTTCGCAACAATTTTTTAAAATAAAATTGTTAAGATATAAACGCCAAAAGAAAAAATCATTAAAAAAGTTTAAAAAAAATTTAGTTGCAAATTTTTTAAGAAAAACAAAAAACAAAACACTTTGTTATCCTTTAAAAGAAATTGTGTTGTCTCTCTCTCTAGTCAAATATTTAGTTTGTTACACAAAACTAAAGAACTTTTTTTAAGAAAATTTGTTAAAATTTAAATTCATAAACAAATATTTTATTTCAACAATTGGATTTAATTTCTGCACAAAATAATTGATAAATTAGTTTTAAAGGACTGCAAGGAAAAAGTAAATCAAAACAACAACTCAAACGGAAGATGTAAGTATAAGTTAAAGGAAACAAAATGGAATGAAACATTTTTAACATATATTTTCCAAAGAGACAAAATGGAATGAAATTTTGAATTCTTAGAAATTTGCTTTTTTGTACTAGAACGTAAGGGAATGGAACATAATTTTATTAAAAACTACAAAATAAGACTCAAACTACGGGAAAACGTAGTTCAAATTTTTTAAAGAAAATTTCTTTTTGTAATAGAACATAACAGAATGGAACATTCATTCGTAAAAACTACAAAATAAGCAACAAAATACGTGCACACGTAAATCTCTATTTTTCTCTTAGAAATTTACCCCAAGGAACAGAATGAAAAAACATCACCTTTTTGAGAAAAACATTTTATAAAGAAAATGAAATTAATTATTAAAAATATTAAAAAAAATAATAAGAATCACACTGAAGTGAAAAAAAAGTTACTCAAAGAAACAAAATGGAATGCAACATGAAAAGTTTCTAAATTTGTTTTTTTTTTTTTTTTGTAATGGAATGAAACAACGCCTTTATTTAATTTTTTATTATAAAAAACGGAACTAAACACTAAAGTAATAAACATTAAATAGACGAACAGGAAAAACTAAAAAAAATATTTAATATTTTTATTTATTTATTTTTTAATTTAAAAATTGTATTTTAAATTAATTTCCGATAATGAACAACTTTAAATTGAAAAGAAATAAAATTTAATTCATGTTTTCGTTAGTAATTTAGAATTTAGAATTTACTGGAGTAACCCGTCCTGCGTTGCTGAGGGCCCTATAAAATGTATTTCTCATAAGAAAGATTAAAAGGAAAGCATTAAAACTAATGATTTGTATTGACTACCAAGCCATTTAGACTAAGTTCAGAAACTGGCATTCTAATCGTTCTCCAGATATACAAAAATCAATATTTACTTTGTATGGGAGGTGCCATATTTCAACTGATGATGTGTACTGACTACGAAGTTATTTAAATCAAATTCAGCACCTTTCACTATTATCGTTCCAAAGACATAAAAAATCAATTTTACTTTGTACTGAAACTGCCACTCCTACTTATGCAATTTCGACCATACTTAAATTGATGATGTCTACTGACTTCGTTATTTATACTAAAATCAGAATCTTCCACTATTAGCGTTCCAATGATATAAAAAATAAACATTTACTTTGTATGGAAGGAAAATACCACTCCCATATATTTGCTTCCGTCCTTTTTTTGACTGATGATTTGCATTGATTACAAAAATATCAAGGCCAAATTCAGAAACTCTTACTAATATCGTTTTAAAGATATGGATATAAAGGGTGTTTTTATAGGGGTATAGAACTTTCGACATAAATTTTATTTATCCGAAAGATAATCTTGTGGCATTACATTTTAAATATGATATCTGGAATATGCCCGCCGCGGCTGGCGCGGATGTAGTCCAATCTGGACCTCTAATTTTCGTTGACTTTTTCCAACATTTGTGGCCGTATATTGGCAATAACACGGCGAATGTTCTCTTCCAAATGGTCAAGCGTTTGTGGCTTTACCGCATATATCATTCTGGCTTTACATAGCCTCACAGAAAGTAGTCTAGCGGTGTTAAATCACAAGATCTTGGAGGCCAATTCACAGATCCAAAACATGAAATTAGGCGGTCACTAAACGTGTCTTTCGATAAATCTATTGTGGCACGAGCGGTGTGACATGTTGCGCCGTCTTGTTGAAACCACATCTTCTGGACATCATGGTTATTCAATTCAAGAATGAAAAAGTTAGTAACCATGGCTCTATACCGATCACCATTGACTGTAACGTTCTGGCCACCATCGTTTTTGAAAAAGTACGAACCAATGATTCCACCAGCCCATAAAGCGCACCAAACAGTCAGTTTTTCTGGATGTAACGGTGTTTCCACATACACTTGAGGATTACCTTCACTCCAAATGCGGCAGTTTTGTTTGTTGACGTAGCCATTCAGCCAGAAGTGCGCTTCATCGCTAAACAAAATTCGCTAATGAAAATTGAAAAAATTGAAAATTGAAAAAAAATTCACTTATGAAAAATGAAAATTGCACTATTTGCAAGCGTTGTTCAGACGTGAGTCTATTCATGATGAATTGCCAAACCAAACTGAAAATAAATCACTTGACGACTGTTAAATCGGTCGCCATCTTGAAAAGCAATGCCAACTTAAAGTTCTATACCTTTATAAAAAACACTCAATATTATGTCACAAAATTCAGTATATTACCCCCACTGAACGTAACGAATCGACTTACGCTTGAGCAACGTTGGGATTTATTGCACATTTTTTCGCAAAACAATAACAGTGCCTGGTATATGCAAGTTTATTGCTAAAGTTAATGAATCTAGTTTCTTTGTTGAGGCACCAAGACGTTAACGTGCTCGTACAGTGCGTACACCGGAAAATATCGAAGCTGTGGCAGAGAGTGTGCGTGATAATAATATGCCAACATCAACTCGTCAGCGTTCACAATAACTGAATATTTTACGCACCAGTATACCTTCAATTTTGCGAAAAGATCTCGGTATGAAGGCTTAATTGGTTCAAGAGAGGAATCCGGTTGATCATCCGCTTGTTTTCGCTTCGCTAGATGGGCCAACGAGAAACTGTACGATAATGTCAATTTTGCCAAAAAATAAAATAAACTTTGCGGATGAAGCTCATTCTCACCTTGGTGGGTACGTTAATAAGCAATATTGCCGTATTTGAGACTCAAACGTGGTCTCACAGAGGCCAATGCACCCTTTACGAATTACTGTTTGGTGCGGCTTGTGGAGCGGAGGCATCATTGGCCCATATTTCTTTGGTAATGAGAACGGTGCAACCATTACTGTCAATGAAGACCCTTAACGCACCATGAGAACCGATATTTTTGTTCCTGCTCTCCATTGTGATGATGTGAATAATGTTTGGTTTCAACAGGATGGTGCAACTTGTCACACATCTCATGCCACAATCGATTTGTTGCGTCAAACGTTTGATGGCTATTTAATTAGCCGAAATGGTGATGTCAGACAAGTGTTGTGCCGACAAGTCATGAACATTTACAGGCCAACATCCGATATGCACTCGAAAAAGTTCTCGAAAATTGGTCCGATCGAGTGGGGTACTGTGAGGCCAGCCGCGGCAGCCGTATGAATGATATAATATCTAATTTCTAACCGGAACAATTGTACTTCACAACAAAAAAAAAAAAAACAAATAAATTTGGCAAAATTACAAACCGTTTTTGTTTTACTGCATTTTTAAATTTAAACTTTTAAATGGGCCACCCAATATATCCATACGTATGTATATAACAATAAGTTGTCCCAGTTCGTCATTTTATAACAAACCAATACAAGCGTTGTAAAGGTGTACTTTTACTAATACTTTTTTGAATAACTGGGCGGTACCACGCCCAGTCTATACCTATATCTTTACAATGGTGGTAGTGAGTAAAGTTTCCAAATTTGGTCCAAATAACATTGTGGTTAATACAAATCATCATTGAAGTGGGTGGACTTTGATAAGTAATTATTAACTATTGTATATCTAGAGAACGGTTGGAATGGCAGTTTCTGCACTCGGTCTAAATGAATTTATAGTCAATAAAAATCATTAGTTTTAATGCATTACTTTAAATTTTTCTTATAAGGAATACATTTTATAGGTATACAACTAAAAAGGTCTCAGCAACGCGGGAAGGGTTACTCTAGTTTATTATATATTTATATCGCTAAGTGTACGAATAAAATTATTTTAAATTTTGAATAAAATAAAGCTTAGCAGAGATAATTTAATTTGTAAGTTAAAATATATAAATATTTTTCTGTTATATACAGTGCTGTTTCAAAAAATAGATTCACCCACCTTACGAAAAGTTTACTATTTCCAAATCTCTAAATCTCTTATACAAAGACGTAGAATGTTAAAAAAGTAACTGCACTTTGTTTACTGATCTCTTATGAATATGATTATGTTACATTTCAAAAACACACGAACACTGAACTACTTTCACAATATACAATAAAAACCATTAATCTTGCAGGAGGAAGAATATTGGTGTGGGGATTTTATCCTACCATTGGCTCAGGGTCTCTATTTAGAAAAGAAGAAATAATGGACGCCATACCAATATACTAAATGACGTCATGATGCCTTATGCCGAATGGGAAATGCCGCACACACATCAGGTTTCAGAATAATGACGTAGTGGTTTTGAGCTGCCCGGCACAGTCGCTGAACTAAAATCCTACCAAAAGTCTATGAAAAATTGTCAAAGCAGCTCTCCGAGAAAAAAAACCCTTGAAATGAAGAACAGTTGTGGGAGTTAGTGAAAGAAGCGTGGAAAAATATTCCAATAAAACATGTCAGACCATAATAAAAAAATAAAAATTAGTTATTGCGTTTTTCTACTATTTTATTGGTCCCAAAGATGTATGTCATGGTGAATTTTTTTTTCGAACAGCACTGTATAAGTCCTCGATACTTTTTTATATATGCCCAGTAGGATGGCACTTATTTTGAAAAATATTGAATTTGGATTTTTACATTTGGTCTGCAATATATAGTAAAAATTTGAGCCAAATCAGACAAATTTAAGCTGCGGCGCACAGAGTTCAAATTTCAGGTTTGACGAAATTTCCATATTTTAGCAAACGATTAATTAATTAATTTATTTATTTTTCTGAACAATGTAATACTCAGGCTTCAAATTCTGGTTATTTTTTTCAATGTCTTTAACCCTATTTTACCTTGGGGTATAAAAAAACCCATAAAATTTCACAATTTTGAAAAAAATTCATAAAATTTGTTCTATTATATAGGGTCCGCTATCTAACGTTTTTTTTTTCAACTAGTGCTTATTTCGTGAATGGTAACACTTAGCTCATGTCTGATTTGATAGATAATTAGTTTTATCCTTCCGCTGAACGATAAGGTTGTGTATACGCTGGAACAACGCTGGAAATCTGGGCTTGCGATCGACTTACAGAAGATGACGATTTTGCCAAAAATATAATATTTTCAGATGAAGCTCATTTTGAGCTTGGCGGGTATGTAAACAAGTAAAATTGTCGCATCTAGGGTACAGAAAACCCGCACGCATACATTGAACAGTCGATACACCCAAGACGAGTCACTGTTTGGTGCGGATTTTGGTCCAGAGGCATAATTGGGCTATTTTTCTTCGAAAATGAGCAAGGAGTGGCCGTTACAGTCAATGGCGATCGTTATCGGGCCATGTTGAACGAATTTTTGTTCACAAAAATTTAAGAGGAGGATATTACCAACATTTAGTTTCTATAGGACGACGCTACGTGCCACACAGCCGATGCTACACTCGAAGTTTTGCGCCCTGTTTTTGATGATCGCATTATCAGCCGCAGAGCTGATGTCGTTTGGTCACCTCGGAGCTGCGATTTGAAACCGTTGGACTATTATTTGTGGGGTGCCGTCAAAGAAAGTGTTACGCCAACAAGCCAGAGACAATTGACGCTTTAAAGGACTATATTCGTGAAGCCATTGGTGAAATACAGCTGCACACAATCGATAATGTGCTTACAAATTTGACCGATCGTTTAGACTACTGCATGGCCAGCCGAGGCAGCCATTATTAACCGGAAGGATTGTACTTTCAAGTAAAAAAACAAATTTGAGAAATATTCAGTAGTTTTTTTATATCATTTTCAAAAAAAAAAAAAATAAATAAAATTATATGGCAGAGCTTTTATTATAAAATAAAATTTTCTTTAGATGGTAGGGTAGCTCAGAAATGATTAATTTAATAAAAAAAATAACCGAAGTGTGTATAACATTAATTTAAATAAAAACATGTAAATAACTTCCATTCGGGAATTTTCCTTTGAACAATATTTATTCATGCAAAAAAGGCGTGCTTACACAAATGGCCTGTATTGGCAGATGTGTTATTTTTAACTTTGACGGCAAGTCGAATTCATGGTAAAATTGACTGATTAGCGGCAATTTGAAGATATCTATGATAGAAAAATGTTATGAAATGGTCCTTTTTGACCCCAAGGGGTCAAAGGGTTAAAAGGGTTTAAGATTTTGAAATAACTAATCAGAATTGGCAGCCTGAGTGATAAGAAATTGAGTTTCAATTATGTATTACAATATTAAAAAAATAGAGAGTTTAAAATATTAACATATGGAAATATTCTAAAAACTGACATTGAGCTCTGTGCGCTGCGGCTTAAATTAAGGTTGCTTCAAAATGATAAGATCACCTTGATATTTGCTCAATTTATCCAAACTATAAAATGTTATGTCACCTTATTCAAAGAAATTCTACGTTCAAATAAGGAATAGTAAGCCGGTTTTGCTCTTAGAGATGTACCGTTATATTATGTTTATTTAAATTTATGTAAATAAGTGCAAAATTCAATGCGTCAAAATGATGAGGTCAGTGATTAATAAACAATTAATCTAATCAGAAGCTATCACAAATGTTATTTTTGTTTTGTTTTTAATAATTTATAATTTAAATAATATATGCGCGGTATGGGTCGCGAGAAACCTATGTCACCTTATGAACAAGGACAAATTGTGGCACTTCGTGAGCAGGGATTGAGCATGCGTGGAATGGCGAAGAAACTGGGGCGGTCGTTGTGTGTTGTGAAAAATTTTCTCAAAAACAGAGAGAATCATGGAAAAGTAATAAGCACGGGTTCGTCCAAAGGTCCTGACTGCTCGTGAAACGTGGCTAATTTCACGAAAGACCTCGAATTCCATAAAAAGTGCGGTAACTATAAAAGAGGAATTGAAATTATAAGCTTCAAAAAGCATAATTCTAAGAGCTATCAACGCCCAGTCAAACCCTATTCGAGCAAAATGAAAAAAATTCACTGTCTGACTAAGCAGCATAAGACTAAGCGTAAAGAGTTTGCGAAAAACAACATGGCATTTAATTGGCATCAGGTAAACATTTTTTTAAAAAGGTTATAAGATATTCCATACATTTTTTAATTTAACCTAAATGGACCAAATGGTTTAAATTGCTATTGGCGAAATTTAAGAAAGGAGCCTTTTTTGATGGTTTGGTCTGGCTTTAGCTGACACGGTACCCTTGGAACTCTACTTTCCTTCCACTCAAATGGATAGTTTAGAGTACCAGGGCATTCTGTCTAAACATTTGCTGCCTTATTTGGCCCAAAATGCTGACAAAACTTACACCTTTCAGCAACATAACGCAGCAATTCATGTCAGCAAGTCGACCAGATAATGATTTGAGGAGCACAATATTAAAGTACTTGATTGGCCAGCACGCTCCCCCGACTTAAAGCCCATGGAAAATTTGTGAGGACTGCTTGTGCGTAATGTTTATGCAGACAACAAAGTTAGTAAGTGCGGTGCCATCCCGTATTTTTAAGACAATAGAAGGAAATGGGAACTGCATAAATTAAAAATAATTGATTAATGCTTAGTTTAAATAAAAGTTTAGATAAATAAATCATCGACCTTATCATTTTGACGATTTGAATTTTGCACTTATTTACACAAATTTAAATAAACTAATGGTAGAGCTCTAAAAGCAAAACCGGCTTATTATTCCTTATTTGGACGTAGAATTTTTTTTAACAAGGTGACTATAAGTAAAATTTTATAGTTTGTATGAATTGAGCATATATTAAGGTGACCTTATCATTTTGAAGCACATCTTATATCAAACTATAGAGGAAATGCTATGCTAAATGCAATTCCTAAGCTGCTTGAAAATATTTTAACTGATAGCCTGTCATTTCAATCGTCTTCACTGTTATCTACATATCAGCATGGCTTTTGTAAAGCTCGCTCCACAACAAATAATATTCTTGAGCGAACTACTATGGTGTATGATGGTTTCCTAAAATGTAAACGAACAGACGTAGTATATATTGACTTCAGCGAAGCTTTTGATAAATTAACTCATAATATTCTAATGTACAAATTATCGCTTATGGCATTTAGCTCCACAACTATAAACTGGCTGAACTCGTATCTCTCTAATAGAACGCAACAAGTAAAATTCAGATGTGTTTTATCGAAAAGCATTGTGGTTCCTTCTGGTGTTACTCAAGGTGTTCATCTGGGTACCTTACTGTTCATTTTATTTATAAATGATTTATCCTCTACTATTACGCAATCCAAAGTGCTAATGTATGCTGATGATGTCAAAATTGATTTTTATGACTTCAAAAAATCTATAATAATTATTATATTCTACTGCAGATAGATATTGACAAACTTTTTTATTGGCGTCAAATAAATTTAATGGAATTGAATATTAAAAAGTGTAAACATATGTCTTTACTCAGAAATAACAAATCGGGTTCCTGCTATTATATTAACGGAATAATGCCTGTTAAAGTTGACAATATTACTGATCTTGGCATTACGTTGGATTGTAAACTCCAGTATCGTGATCACATTACACTTACAGTTAATAAGGCTAATGGTGTTCTTGATTTTATAAAAGGCTGGTCCAAAGAATTTTCTGATCACTATATCACTAAACAACTTTATACTTCATTAGTACGAACTATACTTGAACATGGATCAATTATATGGGACCCCTACTTTTCCATTAATATAAACAGAATTGAATTCGTTCAGAGGCAGTTTTTATTATTACGTTTACGCGGACTTCGGTGGAATTCGTATGTGCTACCGTCGTACACTAATAGGCTTGGTCTCAAGTTACCTACTTTGGAAAGTCGTCAAGTAATGCTAAGTGTCACTTTTAATTTGGCAGTTATTCGCGGTGATGTCGATTCTGAGTTCCTGCCATTAGCAACCTTTGTATGTTTCATAACTAATTTTTATTTTTTAATATGAAATTTGAAAACATCTCAAGTGAGGTTTTATTTCCAGCAACGTGATCATATCATATACGAGGGCGGATTGAACTATTTAGAACTATTCTTTGATTCTTTTAATAATTGCTTTCTTTAAAATTTATTTTTTCACATAAGTGGCCTGGAGACGATCAAATAAACTTCCGGCTACACATACACGTTGTCGGCATTGAGTGATGAACAACAAAAAATTTGTTTTTTTTATTGATGGCTTTTTTTTATTTGATCGTCTCCAATTGTGATTGACAAGCATTATCTCAGTTGCTTCGATATTGTAGTATCATTACAAAAGACATTTTAGCAAACAAACACTACGAAATTAAAATCCAAATGATAAATGACGAATTTGTTTGTAGGTTTGCTTTTAAACGTCAAGCACACAAACTTAACACATATGCGTTATTTGATAAGTTTGTTTGATAGCCTCCAGGCCGCTATATAATTATTTTTCACTAATTTTTTATAAATAAACAATCCTTAGCCTTTGTTGCTGATTTGAAATTTTTGGTAAAAAAAAAACAATACTTAAGATCCCACACACACTCTCGCAAATAGTTCGTCACTTTTAAACCACATACGCGTATTTCTTTACACTTTATTCATATTGATAGCAAGCAAAAATCAGAAGAAGAAAGTTAGTTGTCTCACCTACAAAAAACTATTATTACTTTTAGAACAGCCAATTGTCCATAATAGCAAAAATCGTAATTTTAGAGACAAAAACGTCAATCGTCATTTTGCCAAATTTTTGTTAAAAAATCGTCAAATAACCATAAATCGTCAAATATAAAAGCTATAGACACAACACGTTATCTCTATTTTACAGAACAGAATGGGTGGCAAACCTCAGAGGAGCTTTAAAAGAATATACTCGTAAGTAACTAATTTCAACTTCAATGCATAATTTTTAATTTTTCAAATTATTGAATTAATTTTTGTGTAAAAGACATAACGAGTAAGGTGTTGGTGTTTCTTAAAAGTCAAATTTAAGGTGAAATTTTTTTTATATGTAATTTTAATCAAGTTTAGTTCAAAACTAAAACATCTTAAGTTCATTTAAAAAGAAAAATTAATTTTTTAAATATACAATATCATCGGTCTGTTTACGCCAATAGTCCAATAATCCTTTACGCCGAATCTGTGAAAATTTTAATAAATGTTTCAATATTATACATTCATCTGAAACCAACGATTATATAAAGAAAAAAATTATAATACGTTTGAATTCTTATTTATTATTAAGTTAACTTTAGTCTTTAAGGATTCACGTTCTAAAAAAAACTTTTAATATTTTCCAAAAAGTTTCTAAACAAAAAAAAAATATTTATGCAGCACAAAATCAATCAGTCTTTTAATTTTAAAAACTTAACAAATATCAGTTTAATGACATTTGTTATTATTTATGAAAATTTCTTTAGAAACTCTCCATTTTGGAATAATAAAACATTTTTTCTTTAATTAGTTACCTAAATATATGCAACAAAAATTTGGAAAAAAAAATACTAAATAGTAGGCAACAAAATTTAAAAATAAAAACTTGAAATCTTAGATAAATTTCGTATTTTATTTTTCTATTTTTTAAACTATTAAAGAAGCAATATTAATACTAAAATTTGTCCATTTTTTCTTTTAGAATAAAACGAAAATTTTTGTCTATTCCTTAAAAAAGCTGCTATATCAAACAACCCCAAAAATATGCTATAAAATTGTTTAGAATGATTATTTACTTATACACACGCATATATATACACTAAAAATAATCAATATATGGTGCTCTGCTCCATAACAACTACACTCAGGAACAATAATAGAAATCGGAAAATGAAAAACAAACAACAACACCAAAAACAAATACAAATATATCTATTTGCTATTCATATGCCTGATATTTAGTCTTTTGCTCTATCTCAAAGCAAATGTGGCGGCTCTCTTTATTAAGTAAGCGAAAGCAAGAATAGAAAAAAAGTGCGTATATATTACAGTTTTACTATTTTTTAACGAGAGAGTGGGGAAAAGGGAGTAATGAAATAGCCGGCGTCAAACATACTACCACAAATTAAAAAAAAACAAAAACAAAAAAGAAAATTTATTTACTCGTACACTTACAACTTATACATACACAAACAATAAATGTTTACAAATAAATTGAATAAAAAAATTATAGAAAATGAAAACTAGGGTTGTTTTGCTGTGTATATATGACTAAAAGATAACAAGGAAAGTGGGAGTCGGAGTGGGGGGAATAAAAGCTATGCACAGCTTCCTGTATTTGTTAGGTTTGTATAAAAATTAACTATTACGTGGCTTTTTTTGACTCGCCCGCTCTCTCTCTCTTTTTTTTTAATAGAAAGCGGTTACTATAAGATCTCTTCTGGTTTAAACTATTATTCTATTAGTGTGTATTTTTTATTGAAGCCAGGGTTGCAATAGTTGGTACAATTATATATATATTTTTTTTTTTTTGTTTCAGACTCAAAAGTACCATGGTAGACCAATTACTTATTTGGCACAATTTAAGAACTTTCTCAACTTATTTTTTAATGGGATTTTCCTAGTTTATCATTTAATTGACTTATAGTGGCAACTCATCTTTTCTATAATTTCTTTTTGATTTGGTTTTTAAAATTGCCTATTTATTTTCAAACAACAGCGGGCAGGGATGGGAAAGTTGGTACATTTGTACTTTCTTCTAAGTCAAAAGTACTATAGTACCCCAATGACTAATTTAGCACTATTTCAAAATTCAACATTCTAATCAAAATATAATAAAAGCCAAAGAAAGGAAAAGACTGTGTTAACAGTCCCCAATCTAATCAAAGAGAAGGATTTGCTGAAGTCATCTAATTCGTATTACTACAATAAAAAATATAAAAAAAGTCAAAAAAGGAGGAGACTTTGTTGACTGTATCCAATCTAAACAGTAAACAAACAAAAAGGGTATCATAAAAAAGTTGCCGGAATGAAACCCGTGTGACCGCCCCATCATTCCGGTTTAGATTTTTTGTTAAGTTGGTACATCTGTTGTTGATATTCCCGCTAAATCTTAGCGTCACAGCTTGACATTTGCAAAAGCTGCGTAGCCGAGATCTATCTCTATGTGTGTTGGCGATTTTTTACAATTTTAAAAATGGATTTAAATTTGCAAGAACGAACTTGTATTAAACTTTGCCTAAAAGGCGGATCTAATAATGCGCTAAGGTTTGAAATGCTGAAAAAGTGTTTCGGCAACGATTCTCTAAACAAAACGGTCGTTTACCAGAAGGGTTGGCAAAAACCCACGGGGTTTTATTGGTTTTATTAGGTCTTATAACTGCTTCCGAATTTCGTTCAAGTCAACAATATTTTTTGTTTTTTAGTACAATTACGCTTCTTTTTAGTATTTATCATGCAATCTTACACTCTTAGTGCGATCAAGGCATCATTGCGTACTATGAATTACTAAAAATCGGTGATCGGAGCAGAGTGTAATTACTTTGTTTAAGCCGTGCGTTATGAGACAGCCCTAAAATGAAGACAGACAGACAGATAAAGTTTTCCTTTTACATGACTTCGTTAGGTCTCACGTCGCCAAAGATGCCAAACAATTGTTAGAAACGATCAAATTCCACCCGCCGATATCTCCAAATATTGATCCTTCTGAATATTGTGTTTAGACGGAAGAAATATAAAATCAGCTTCAAAGTGTATCACTTAAAAAGACGAGAAGTTGGCTCAGAGGTGAGAAAAGCAGTGATTTGATAAATTTTACTTCATTAAGTTTGTTAATTCATTATCTTTTGAGCTAAAAAAAACGGACCGAATTAAATTATACCCCCAATACGTAAAATTTAAAAACCCACGCAGGTTTTTTTGAAATATAATACCCAATAAATCCCGGATGGGTTTAATTGGGTTACCAAGTGCTTTGCCAACCCTGTTTTCCAGTGGCACGAGTGGTTCAAAAGTGGTCGTGAGTCATTCGAAGTTGATGAACGCAGTAACAAACCATCGATATCGAAAATCGACGAAAACATAGATAAAGTAAACAAAATGTTGGTCAATAACCGCAAACCGGAGTACTTGAACATTGCCTATTGAGCCGTCCAAGACAGTTTGGTTAATGATTTCGGCTTCCGTAGTTATAGCAGCATAGTTGGTGCCAAAATAAATAATTACGAGCAAAAAAGAGACCGTATTGAGGTCGCAAAAAACATGATTTGCGTGACTGAATCCCATATTCATCAAAAGGATCATTTCTGGAGACGAGACGTGGGTTTATGAGTACGACACGCAATCTAGACATCAGGCACGTGAATGGTGTTCAGCAAATGAGCCGAGACCAAAAAAACCACGTCATTCAAAAAAGAAAACAAAGCTCACGGTTTTCATGGGCTACAACGGTGTTGTGCGTCATGAATTTTTGTCAGAAGACCAGGCAGTAAACGAAGAGTATTATTTGGGCGTTATGAGACGTTCCAGAATGGGCAGAAAACTCGTGGTTTTTGCACCAAACATAACACTTCAGGAAGTGTATTCAAAGATTGATGTTTATTTCAAGATTTGTCAAGATTTTTCGGTGTATATAAAATGCGTTTCCAACCATCTCAATACGCGTAGTTAAATTTGAGTATTCATCGTTATACAAAAAAGCACTAAAAGCACTGTGTGAAAACTAAAAATGCACTTTAAATACCCGTATTTACAAAGCGGGTATTTAAAAAAATGTGCGGGTATATGAAGGAAAAAGGCACCAAAAAGTACCCGATAATGACCAAAATGGCAACACTGCTCTGGATAGCTTCAATCAGGGATGAGAAAAAAGATATCCAAATTGTACTAACTTTCATGAAAAAGTGTACTCTTTGTGGTCCGAGTGTACTATTTAAATTTTTTTTTAAATTTTATTTTATACATACCACCTTGATCGAAAAGATCCCGGAAGTTATTTCCCTTTAAAGTAACTGCCATGGACTGCAGCAGGCTTATGCCAGCTCCTGATTGAATCCTCGAAGCATTTTTTATACTCGGTTTTCGGTATGTCCGTCAGTGCTTCCTACGATTTTTCCATTATTTCCTCTCGGCTGCTAAAAACGCGTTTCCTGTAATGTTTTTTTCACTCGATTGAACAGAAAGAAGTCACAGGGAGCCAAATCAGGTGAATTCGGTGGCTGTTGGATGGTATTTGTTGCATTTTTCGTCAAACAATTTCGTTGCGTTATCATGGCCCACGAGTTTTCTGTTCACAATTCTGGTCTCTTTCGGTGAATTGATTCACGCAAACGTCTCATAACGCCCAAGTAATGCTCTTTGTTTACTGTCTGGCCTTCTGGCACTAAATCATGATGCACTACATCATTGTAATCCATGAAAACTATGGATGACTGAAAATGGTCTCAGCTCATTTAGTGAACGCCATTCCGGTAACTTTTTGAACAAGGTAGTACATTGCTTTCTGTTTTTTTTTCTTCCAAAAATTAAAGAATAATAATTAAAAACACAAATAAGTATGGGAGAGGAAAATTATACAAAAAGTTGTAAGATTTAAAAACTTCCGCTTTGCGCTCATCCTTTTCAATAATAATTTTTGCAGGTGTTTATTGCGCAAAATGGTATTGTCTGAGAAATAATGAGCGAGGATAATTTAAGCATGATTTCAAATGACATCAACGAGACTATGGACGGGAGGCAAATACAAAACATTTCGCTTCATTTCCAGATATGTGGGTTAGCCTTGAAGTTAATCTTCCAATATTTTACAACAGTCACGAAGATGTAACTATTGATAAACAGTGGTGGTGGCTTTTCGAGGTCGTTTTCCTTTTAGACAATAAAAGCCCTCAAACATGCAAAGCATGACCAAAAATATTGACTGGCTGTCGATTTTAAATTAGGATATATGTGGAGTGTCCAATTCTAACAAATTGAACAGGTGTAGTGGGTCGTTTTGAATCTCACTGAAGGCTTGAAAAGTGAAAAAAACACTTCTGATATATAATTTTAATTTCTTGAATTAGAAAAAGAAGCTTACTGAATAAAAGCCGACTTATATCGGTAGAGTTCCAAAATTAAAACATTTATTGCTTAATATGTTTATTTCCATATTTCCTTTATACATATTGTTATGTTTTAACCTTTTTAAGACGTTTGAGTTCTTTTTAATTGCGCCAAAATAAAATAAACACCACTTTGTTTTTGTTCCTCACTTTATCTTTTATACAGCTTATTTTAATACAGCAACTTAATATTCGCTTATACAACACTTTTATTTAGGCCTAAAAAGGAATTTACTTTATGACAGCCAAACGATAACAATCTGTGAAGTAGGTAAAGCAGCTTCTTTATATACCTCATTGCCTACTGTTTTAAAAGTTCCGGAAATATCTCACACGCTCTCATATTCTCTATTTTATATCCCTTAATTCAAATGTAACACACAAAGTTGGTCGAATTGGCAGTGCTGCCAAATACGCAAATAAGTACGGCATTGACAGGGTGCCACATTAATACCAAAATTAAAATATACCAAAATCCCACAATACAATATTGAAGGCACTGATGTGGTGTATTTTCTTTTTAGGCATTTTTGTTTTCGTAACAATGTCAATATTTGCTTTCAATGAAACTACTGCATTGATTTTATTACACAGCATCTGCGAGCAGAGTACCAAAATGTCATCTATTATAAAATGGGGGAAGTAAAGCTGCTGTGCGTTAATAAGTACATCATTTGCAGCAAATTTATATGAAAAATCAAGGAAAAATAGTTTACTCCTCGCTTACTAACCTAATTTTTGTACTTGTTTTATAAATCTTACTGACAAAAATAAATCAAAAACATGTACCGATCAACGTGATCCAAACCCGACAGCTGGGTTATAAAGGATCCGCCAAACAATTTTTTTTTTTTTTTTTTTTTGAAAATGCTTTAAAAAAAACTACTGAATATTTTCTCAATTTTTTTTTTTTTTATTTGAAAGTACAATCCTTCCGGTTAATAATGGAAAACAATTCCATTCAAATAGCTGCCTCGGCTGACGATGCAGTAGCCTAGACGATCGGTCCAATTTTTAAGCACATTATCATTTCACCAATGGCTTCACGAATATTGTCATTTAAAGCGTCAATTGTCTCTGGCAGCTCTGAGGTGGCCAAACGACATCAGCTCTGCGGCTGATAATACGATCTTCAAAAACAGGGCGCAAAACATCGAGTGTAACTTCGGCTGTATGGCACGTAGCGCCGTCCTGTTGAAACCAATTGTTGCTAATATCCTCCTCTTCAATTTTTGTGAACAAAAATTCGTTCTTCATGGCCCGATTATGATCGCCATTGACTGTAACGGCCACTCCTTGCTCATTTCCGAAGAAAAATGGCCCAATTGTGCCTCTGAACTAAAATCCGCACCAAACAGTGACTCGTCTAGGGTTTATCGGCTTTTCAATGTATGCGTGCGGGTTTTCTGTGCCCCAAACGCGACAATTTTGCTTGTTTACATACCCGCCAAGATCAAAATGAGCTTCATCTGAAGAGATGATTTTTTTTGGGAAAATCGGCATCTTCTGTAAGTCGATCACAGGCCCACTTAGCGAAGCGTATCACAGCCAAAATCGTTCAGCGAAAGGATAAAACTAATTATCTGTCAAATCAGACATGAGCTTAGTGTTACCATTCACGAAATAAGCACTAGTTGAAAAAAAAACGTTAGATGGCGGACCCGTTATAAAAAATAAAAAAGCTAAGAAAGTTTCAAGTGTTAAAATACTATATATTTTACAAATTATTTGATTTTTATGTGTTAATTTTATATTTTTTTTATATTTAAGTAAATTGTTTGTTTCATAAAGCGTTTATTTAGTCCTAGAAGGGTTTTTAATTTAAACTGAAGATATTAAAACTTTATGTTTATCTTTAACCCCATATAACATACCAGTCTACTTTTAAGAAATAACGAATGGTGCTTTTTACCTCTTTTTTTTCACAAAATTTTCAACTTTTTACCCATTTTGGAGCCGTGCTTGGTGCGTTTGTTCTTTGAAAAAATGGCAGCACTGATTCAAAGATGTTAAGAAAGAGAGAAACATTTGTTTCGGTATGTATACTTGAAAACAACAATGGCCTGCTGCTATGATGCAATTTAGCAACAATAGTTGTTGTAAACAACTAAACTAGATGGCCTGTGGAAAAGAGTCGAAGATGTAACTTAGCAAAACTAATGGAGATAAAAGTGTTGAGAGGAATAATTAAAACAGACATTAGATAATAATTTGAAGAAGTGTAAAAATAGAAATAGTTATTGCTTAAGTTTATTTAGAGGAATTTTTTTTTATTAAAAATAACAAAAGAAAACAATTATTAAAATATTATTAAAAAATAAAATAATATTTGTAAAATAATCATTTTTTAAAAATACTTTTCTCCTCCCACCTTTTAAACAAATTTCCTTAATAGCTAGCAAATAGATTATAAAAAACTATTTTAATATTTCAACAGTTATTGAGTAATTAATCATTTATAAAAATATCAAAACAAATGCATTTAATGGCGAAAACCTACAATTACTCAGAAAATATCTCCCGCTGGGGGTATTTGTATTCAACGACAGCAATAATAATGTAAATTTTTCTCTCTATTGTATTGCAGTCATTCACACTGGCAAGTAGTAAGCGACAGCTGCACAGGATAATAAATAATTTTCAAAAAATTATTATGTTAAGAGCTGATAAGCATACAAAATTAAATTAATTTTTTAATTCTCCTGTTTTATTACACATTCTGATAGGAAAAGTAAAGAAAAAAAAGAGGAAAAAATAAAATTTTGGTCGTTCAGATATTCCTTCATTCATTTATTTCCACCTATTCGAACTCGAAAGGCGAGTTTAACTATTTGTTATATATATATCGGGTGTTTCTTTTAAAGTAATACAAATTTAAGTCATAATAAGACAAAGAAATATATTTCTAATATCAATGAAATGGGCTTTGTTGGATAGAAAATCTTATAAAATTAATGATCAAATATGATTTCGGTGTTGTTGTATTTATATCGGGTGTTTTTTTTTTATAATTACACAAGTTTAATTTATAATAAGACAAAATTTATATATTTTTATTGTCAATGAAACGAGCTTTGTTAAATAGAAAAATGTATGACGGCTGGCACGTACAAGGCGCAATCGGAAACATCAAAGTTTACAAACTTTTCTCAGTATGTGCAGGGAGGTATTTAGCCAGTTCAATTGTCTCTGATTTACCGACGTAGACAAGTGATTTTATATAGCGCCAAAGAACAAAATCCGATGGGATAAATAACAAGATATTGGTGGCAAATTACTTAAATCATTATCTGCCTGTTGGGATTACATGTCAGCAGGATCAGCTAATTGAGGTATGAAAAAATGTCTAATCATTACCATTTAAAATTCACCATTGACAGTAACATCCTAATCATTATTGTTGTTGAAAAAAAAAATGAACCCCGCCAGCCCATAAAGTGCACCAATGTGTTGTTTTCTGTGGCTAGAATGATATTTCGACAAAAGCTTGTCGATTATCCTCACTCCAAAAGCGACAATCTGGCTTATTTACGCACCTATTCAACCAAAAATGGTCTTCACCGGAGAACAACATTTTGAATGGAAATTTAATATCAAAATCAATTTGTGCTTCAGCCTATTCGCTGAATTTGCTGAGGTATAAGTCTATCCATAATGAAATATCAAACCAATCTAAACAAAACGTAAATCTCAGCTGTTAAGTCGGTTGTCAATTAAAGAAGTGTTGCCAACTGAAAGTTATGAAATTCTAAAAAACACCCCATGTAAGACTAATATTATTTTATATTATTTTTTAAAATAAAATTTTCGTTTTTTCAAATCATAATGTATGGAATCAAAATATGTAACCATTTCTCTCTCTATTTAGACGTTTGTCAGGTCTAACAGTATTTTCAGTAAAAAGTACAGTAAATATCTTAAAATCGTGTGAACTTGTGTTCTATGTTTTTCAACTTCATCAGAGAAAACAGTGTCAGATTGTCAGATGCCCTAATTTTTAATATATGACAACATCATGACATATGTCGTGCAATCGTGTAAACTGACAATATATATTTTTAGAAAACGGAGTTGGCATTGCGAATTTTAATATTACAAAAAAATGCGAATGTAAAGTAAGTTGGCAATGAGAAATTGAATATTTTTTTTTTTTTTAAATACTAATTTTAGTTTTACACAAATGAAAACTATTGAAACAAAATAGTTGAGAATTTATCAGCAGGATTTCATGTATAAAATTTACTGATTATGTGAAAAATAGAGGGTAACCTATTCTTCACACATTAGGCTCATGATTTCGATGAATGTTTTATTTCATTATGTACCAAATACAACATCATTTAAGTAACCGGCAGTCGACAGTCTCCTCCTCTTCCTCATCTTGACTACAGTAATCATTGAACGGTAGACTCATTCTCCTAGCGTACGAACCAGCTACCTAGTGTCCAATGATAGCAGACACCAGGATTCGCAGCCTATGTCGCGGCAACCTCAAGATAGACTCCGAACGAGACCGATCGTACAGGGGCCAGACTTGTTTTGATACAGAGCACGTGGGTTAATTTTTCTACCATAGCTGTGCCCTGCCCAACATGTATCGCAGAACTAGAAGTCTGCAAGAGGAAACGGACATCCAAACTTCGTGGTCAATATCCTCGTTTCCGCGCTACACAATATCTTCTAGTGTCAGAATGACCTCTCACCCAGATAATCTGAACTTGGCGCCATCTCGTACAGTCCGTATAGATTCAGATATCAGCATCAAATGGCCAATAGTACATTAACCAGTCTGCTGCCCTCGTTATTGCCGAGACCTCCGCCTGTAAGATATTGCAATGGTCCGGAAGTTTAAAGGATACTCTCACTCCGTATGTAGTAAAAAAAACACCTTCGACCCCTACGTGTATACATCAACAGAACCTGGTCTAACTACCGATTCTGATGAGATGCAGGAAAGTTTTGAATGTGCAGTAATCTACCCCACTAGGGATAATATCCGAGCACCGCAATATGGCCGCATGCCCGTGCCCATGACCCTCGCCATCTTCACCCTTATCGCAGACAAAATCATCATATGCTTAGCCATCAGGTCCACAGTAATCCAGTTCAACAATAAAAATGTGCTTTATCGCTGAATTAAACTTTGTGCGAAAAATCAAAAATCAGTGACCACTTTTGCTTCACTAAATAATTGCCACTTCAGATGACTGATATTTGACAGATGACAACCTTACAAGACTGACGGTAGTGAAACCGTTAAATGAATAACCCGATATTTAAGTTGGCAAAGCGAATTTCGTATTTTTCTACATTTCTTTTTATTACGGCAAACAATATTTGTTTTAAAGTCTCGTAATAACCACTAACAGTTTTTCTCAGTGTATTTATTTTTACTTACCGTTTTATTAATAATATGATATTTCTGTAGGGCTCACGTCTTTCTCGGATTTTCTAAAAAAAAGTAAAAAATATAACAATTAATAGTTTTGAAGATGGCAACACTTTTTTTAATTTAATGTACAATATAAAGCTGTGTACACTAGCAATTTTTTTATGTACAAGTTCCTTCCAGATTGTAACAAACAATCTAATCACTGACTAGTACTATCTTATATCGAAAAATTTCCGTATCACACGTGTTGTTCCAAGTCTTATTTTTATTATTATTGTTATTATTATAATCTATATACAGTGGTGGACAAAACATCTGCAACTTAAGCTGTATTCCAATTATTTAATTACCAATTTTTTTCCGATTTGTTATTAATTCGTGACTTTTAGTATATTTATAACTTTGTTGATTGCCTTTTTGTAATATCGGGAAGAAATTATCTTTTGATTAAAGACAATAACAAAAAAGTCATTTTTGTGCCTACAGCTATAGGCAAAGTATTTGCAATTTTCACTTCTCTTACCCCATATGAATAACTTTTTACTTACAAACCTTTAGGAATGACTTTATTTACATTTTATTTTCATAATGTGAGTTTCTGGTATTTGAAAGCTTTTCAAGAAATAACATTTTTACTTAAATTGATACCCGTGCATTGCATTTTTGGAAAAATGGCCCGCAGCAAATAAAATTCTGTATTAAAAATCAGAATTTTGCACGATTTCGAAGCGGAATTTTACACAGAGAAATTTCACTAAAGTATTCTATTCGAATATCAATAATTTGTCATAAAGTCAATAATGGCAATATCCATACGGTGCATAAGGTGACAGCAAAATCAATACCTTTTTTGTAAAATATAATATAAAGTAATACCTGGAGAAGCTAAAACTAATACTTCCAATATTGTTGGTATTTCAACCATTAATAGAAGAGCCAGGTAATATGGTTTCAGAAGTCTAAAGGATGCAAAAAATCTCTTTATATCCGAAAAGAATAAAGAAATTTGCCTCAACTTTGTATGAGCACATGCGAATTAGACTCCACAACTATGCAAAACAATATTATGGTCTGACGAGTCTTCGAGGATCAAAAGGAGGCATTTATGTATGAAGACCGATTTTAAATGTTGTGATCACCACTGTATATGTAAAAAAAAATTGTCCTATGTTCTTCATTTTAAAGGGTCCGAAATCTAACGTTTGTTTTTCAGCTAGTGCCTTTTTCGTGAATGGTAACACTTAGCTCATGTCTGATTTGACAGATAATTAGTTTAATCCTTCCTTTGAACGGATATGGTTGTGTATACGTTTGAACAACGCTGGGAAATATTGCGACATTACTTTGAAAATCATGGTAATGTTGTGATGAAGCTCATTTTGATCTTGGCGGGTATGTAAGCAAGCAAAGTTGTCACATTTGGGGCACAGAAACCCCGCACGCATACATTGAAATGCCGATACACCCAAGACAAGTCACTGTTTGGCGCGGATTTTGGTCCAGAGGCATAATTGGGCCATTTTTCTTCGAAAATGAGCAAGGAGTGGCCGTTACTGTCAATTGCGATAGTTATCGGGCCATGTTGAACGAATTTTTGTTCACAAAAATTGAAGAGGATATTAGCAACATTTGGTTTCAACAGGACGGCGCTACTTGCCACACAGCCGAAGCTACACTCGATGTTTTGCGCCCTGAAAATTTTGCGCCAGAGACAATTGACGCTTTAAAGGACAATATTCGTGAAGCCATTGGTGAAATACAGCTGCACACAATCGATAATGTGCTTAAAAATTGGACCGATCGTATAGGCTACTGCATGGCCAGCCGAGGCAGCCATTTGAATGAAATTATTTTCCATTATTAACCGGAAGGATTGTACTTCCAAATAGAAAAAGAGATTTGAAAAAATATTCAGTATATTTTTTTTCATAGCATTTTCAAAAAAAAGAAAAATTATTTGGCGAACCCTTTATATATTCACTTATATATATATATATTATTTATGCCTTTATTGGCACTCCACCTCTACTTCTGGTGAAATAAAATATTCATTCGTAAAAAAGGCAAACTCTACTGCAAGCTCTACTCACATTGAGTGCAAATAAGTCGGCAATTTCTTGCAGTAAGTTCGCCGCAAGAACTTGCACAAACTACTTCTGGAAGTTAACTTCCGTAAGTTTCGGATTTAGTGTAAACACTTCAGCAAAAACGTGCAGAAGTTCTTCCGCAAGTTACTTGCTAGTGTACACACGACTTAAGGAAATAAATTTTGAACTCTTTTATTCAATACAAATTTATGTCAAAAATTTTAATTTAAAATTATGAAGTCGCTAAAAAATTTTAAAATTTTCAAGTTTATTTTACAGTTGGCAGAGCAAGTTTTACTTATTTGAAAACTATCAAAATTAATACAAATTTTTTACAGTGTTATTTGAAAACAACTGTTTTGTTATAATTTCTTTTTCTAATTTTGAGACCATAAATTACTATAAATCTCCTTCCATTAATTTTCTTTGGTATAACAAAAAATTACCATAAAATAGTCTGCTGTTTTTATTTACAAAAAAAAAAAAAAAAAAAAACAAACATTAAAGTAGAAAACGAACATTAAATTATGTCACGTGTTTTTCTGTAATTAGTCCGTTATGCACATATTTTTCAAAATTGTTTTATATTTTTTTTCTTATTCCATAATTTTAATAAAAAACCCTTGACAGAAAGAAACACTTCAATACTTCAAATGACGCTCTGTCTGTGATGTTGCTATTGTATATTGTGGTTGTATATTTAGCATGTTGCATATTTAATGCAAACAAAAACCTAAAAAGACAACAGCCTTACACACTCACGACACAACAACAACACACAAAGGAAAGTGAAGAGAAAGGAAACATCTTTTGCTTACAACCTTACTCCCCCCACACTACTATTAACACAACAAAATTAGAATAAAAAATATACAGAGAAAAACACAAAAAATGAGGTCAAATTTAAAAAGAAATAAAAATGTACAAGCAGACACATACATACATAGATGTAAATGTGTATGTATGTATGTATGTATTTGTAAGCAGTGAAAAAAAGGACACCCATTTAAAAACAAAAAACAAAAAAGAGTGTCAATTACATGTGGTGTGTATACTAAGCGAAGTGTATAACAGAAGAGTAGCACAGCCAAACACACATACTCTTGTCATAAGCAGTGTCTTAATAATTTAAAAGACACTGTTATACTGTTTTCTTGCTAAAACCATACACAGAACACAAAGCACAAACAAGCGCATTTGTATTTGAAAGAGTATTTATGTCGGTGTGTTGTTGTTGGTTTTTTGTTATTTTTTTATCTCTTTGGGTGTGTTTCTTGTTATACACATATGCAAACGACGAAAAACGATGGAAACATAAATTGTGTCTTATATTTTTTGTTTTTGCCTATTTATGTGTACATGTGTGTGAGTATGAGAGTGTATGCGCGCTCTAAAAAACGTTTTTTGCTGTGGCTCCTTTATGTTTATGAGAGCGGCCGGCTATTTCTTTTTGTCTCTGTTCATTGAACTTAATGCTTTTAACACTTAATTTGAACTTTGACAGGGGGTATGTAGAGGTACTCGTATGCGTTTATATGTATATATAATTGTAACTTATTGTAACGTTTTTTTTTTTAAACATATTTGACTTTCATTTTAAGTGTGTTATATTTTGCCATATTGGATTTCTTGTAAGATTTATTTTTGTAATGTAGAATAAAAGTGAAAAACAGCTGTTTTAAACGAGGGTGGTTTTAAAATTTTTTAAACTGTAATATTAGGTCATAGAAAAAGGGCTTTTCTGTTACCAGTTGGTGTTGATGCATAAGTGAAATAACAGAGATTCGCCTTCCAGATCTCCCTTAGTTTTTCCTTCCCCTTAAATAAAAGCGTGCGTGACGTAAGCATAGACCCTTTGTTTTGTTTTTAAAGGCAAATAATGATTTTTTATACTAAAAATAAAAAAATTAAAAATAGAATTCAAATTTTCAAAAATACACTGGTGCATATTCCTATAAACGCACTTAATTTTTTTCTGTATTTTTGTTATATCTTTGTTGTTCTCATCCAAAAGCAAAATTTAACTATTTTAATGAGAGACAACTTAACGGTACTTTTTAAAAGTAAACAATTTTGTTTTCTTATTTTTGTTGTTTGCCTTAATTATGCGATCAAATGTTCTTGGTGCTATTTTAAGTGGAAGATTCGTATAAACGCACACTCGAAATTTGTTTTTAAAAAAGTGACCAAAAATAAAATATTATCAATTTTAGTTTTTTTTTTTTTTTCAACCAAAGGTACGTTTCTAATAGTAATATCTCAACTTACTGTAACTTTTTCTATTTTAATCAATAAATTTCATCACTTTTAAAAATGCCTAAGGGAACTTTTTTGTCCGATCAAGAAAAGATTCAAATTAAAGGATGCTCTAATAGAGAAATTTGACGTAAAATCGGTCGTTCGGAAAGTGTGGTGCGAAATTTCTTTAAGAAAGGTCAAAATTATGGAGTTCGCAAATCAACAAAGGGTAATACAAAACTAACAAGAAGACAACTTAATTTAATTAAACAAGAAGCAACTCGCAACAAATTGAATTCCACACAAATAAGGAATAAATTAAATCTTCCTGTGACTTCCAAACACGTTGCACACATTTTACGAAACGATGAAAACATAAAATGGAAAAAGCCAAAATGTAAAGCAATGCTAAAAAAACACCATAAAGAAAATCGTCTAAAATTCGCAAGAAAATATATGAAATGGACAGATGAGTGGAAAAAAGTAATTTTCTCTGACAAAAAAAAATTAATTTAGACGGTCCAGACTCATACTCATGCTATTGGCACGATTTGAGGTCTAAAGATGTTCGGATGTCAAAACGTAATTTCGGTGGTGGCAGTGTTATGGTTTGGGCAGCGTTTTCTGCAGTTGGCAAGCCGAAAATTTGTTTTGCTCCGACAAAAATGAATAGTTCGATTTATAACGAACTGTTGAAAGATGCTCTTCTCTCTTTTATGGACGAAAAAATGGATGAAGATTGCATTTTCCAACAAGATAATGCTGCAATCCATGTTTCTAAGCAATCGAAATCTTGGTTCAATGAACATGGCATTCCTTTGTTGGACTAGCCGGCTTGTAGTCCGGACTTAAACCCAATGGAAAACTTGTGGGGATACATGGCCCGTAAAGTTTATGCAGTAATGCCCAGAATGAAGGCATAAAGGCTGTGACAGAGCTGAAACTAAGAATTAAACAAGTCTGGGAGGAAATTGATCCCGATCTGCTTAAAAAATTAGTGGAATCAATGCCAGACCGTATGTTTGAAACAATCCATAACAAAGGATCATCCACACATTATTAATAATGCTACAATGGCCCAAACATTAAAGTGCGTTTATAGGAAAATACCCTTAAAAATGGCTGTTAATATCGAAAATTAAGTAAAAAAAAAAAAAAAAATAATTAAAGTACAAATGAATTTTTTTTGTAAACAATATTTTAAGTGAAGTCTTAACTAATTTAATACACAAATTTATAGCCCCCTAAATATTTTCTTGTTTAATTTTTACCTTTTTTTAAAAAAAGTAGTGTGCGTTTATAGGAATATGCTCCAGTGTATAAGAAAAAATAATAAAAATAAAATATTGGGTGTACAGTAAAGACGTGCACAGTTACAACTGGTTTGGACAAGTTTCTGCGTATTTACTGAAATGAGTGCATATTGATGAGTGGTTAAATGTTTCTGTTATAAGTAGGTATTGTTATAATTTCTAACAGTTTAGGTGTGAGTGGATAAAGAGAGAATGAGAGTAACATATTTGTTTTCCTATATTTCGCACAAGCAAATACCAGTAGATAACGATGGAATACAACAAGTAACTTATTGTACAATGCGAATAAAAATTCGGATGTATGATTTATAAAAATTATACCAAAAAATCTTCTTTATCAATTCATGTAAACTTAACAATTTAGACTAAAACTATAAATAAAAATAAGAATTAAATTAAAAACAAACACATATGTACACTAGGCATCATAAGTCTACGCTCCTCACTGAATTCAAAGTTTTAGTGCAAAAAATATCCGTAAAATATATAAAGAACTACAAAATTTTTAATATAAACTGTTCGTCGCAGAGCAGTTAATGTTGACGATGCAACTCTTTCCATATATGTTTACTTCCACTAAAAATATCTTGTATTCCAAAGAGTAAAAAGTCTACGCTTATTACTTTAAATCTGTCAATTAATAATTAAGGTGTGATCCTTAAGAATTCTTTGAGCTTTATTTTGACAGAAGACTAATTTACAAATGCGAATGGCTACATTTATTACAATTTTGTACAAGTTTTAAGAAATTGTTCAAAAAAGAAACGAATTAAATGATGAGAGATGAGAGAAAAATAGTAATCAAATTTTGGAAAGGCGATCTAAATTATCGCCAAAGAGTAAGAATTGTTGGTAGAATGTAGAAACCTTTAAGAAAGGTAACAAAAAACTTTGAAAAACTAAAATTATAACTTTCCATCCATGGTATGACCGTCCGAACTGACAGAGAATCCCGCAGTGTAGTTTCCCTTACAAAGCAAATTTCAAAACTGCTGTGCTCCAAATATTGAAAGATGCCAAACAAAAGTGTACGAAGACCACTAACATATCTACTTCAAGAAGAACTGAAAAAAGCTGGTTACCATAGCCGTGTTGGCCACAAGATGCCGATCATTTCATTAGTTAACCAAATAAACGTATAGCATTCGTTAATAAATATGTTAACGTGCCGCCAGGGTTTTGGAAAATGGTATTTTTTTCATTACGAAAGTAATTTTAGTATTTCTAGAATCAGACAGATGGTATAAAGAAAATTAGGAACCGGCCCTAATATAGAAAACTAGTTACCAACTGTTAAGCATGATGGATGAGTTCAGAGAGTATGGCAGCTGGTGGAGTAGGTAATTTCGTAATTATCAAATCAATAATGCACAAATATGTCTACTTGGATGTATAGAAAAGGAATCTAAAGTAGAGTACTGAAAAATTAGGGTTGCTAGGAGAATATAACTTTCAACAAGACAAGCTTTGGTGCTCTATAATGGACCAAGGATGCTGTTTAGCCCCATCAAACACCTGATAAAAACCCAGTAGAACACCTGTAGGTATTACTAGAAGGAAAAATTTGTCAGCACAGTATATAAAGTGAGTCAATGCTAAAGGATGTAATTGAGGAACAGTGGGAGTATCAGGTTGTAGAGATTACGAACCTGATAAATTCTATGCAAAACAGGCTTAGAGGGATTCATAGGTACTGCAGCTATCCAACTCGATAATTTAAAGTTGACACTAGAATAATTATTGCCTTATTTAGTTTTTATTGTTATGAACGCAGACTCTTGATTCATTGAAATACAAGGCTTTTTATTAAAAGTAGAGTTAAATTATCTGAAGTAAATACATACAAAAAAAATTGCATCGTCAATGTTCATTGCACTGTAAGGAAAAGTTTATATTAAAAATGTTGCGGTTTTTAAAATTTTTTTGTGGAAATTTTTGGCACTAAAGCTATGAATTGAGTGAGGAGCATAGACTTATGATACTCAGTGTATGTATCTATATATGTACGTATTTATTATTAGTTTTGTATGTACGGTGTTTGGAATTCTAACTAACAATTAGTTTTTTTGAATTTACGTTCACGAATAAAATTTCATTAAATGATTATCCATTAGATCCAAATTTTTATCGTTTACCTGTTAATAGTGCCCGGGCATTTGAAAATATCCTTTCTGAAGGGGCGCTAGATGCTGGTATAGCGAATACTCTGCAGTTCAGCTTGTGTAACATTGGAAATTATTTTTTCCTATCCTGCTACCATTTCGAAACATTAAAATCATTTGTTAGGGGTGCATTAGTAATTTTATATTTACTTACTTCATTTTTAATTATTGGTCGGTTAGAATTAGCTCCTCCTATTGACTGTATATTTTTGATGAGGTTGTTTCAATGTTTGTATTAAGGCACAGATACATTGGTATTCATGGAGAAGTAAGTCTTCCCTATCATCCCTATTAGAAATAGTAAAGTCAGTTAAATTATGAAGCAGCAAAGTTTTGCACTTGGTTATTACATCTGTTTATTCTTCTAAACTAAATTGATTAAGCCGATTAGCAAGCGGAAATACAAATATTGCTAATTTGTGATAAATTGTGATATTAAAACGAGGTTCATTCTTATTGGTAGTATTACATATGGCTTTTAACTTAGGATAGGAACTGCTCACAAGTTCTTTTGAGGCATCCATGAAAGGCTTAAGAACTGCTATTAATTGATCTAAATGATACTCTAGCACACAGGGAAAGCTTGATGTAAAAAAGCTGCATTCACCAGAGACGGGTAAGATGTTCTCCGCTCAACTCTCAGATATGCTTCATCGCTCCCCTTCTACTTTCGATGACATTGGTGGACTTTGGGCCAACATCTGCCACTCCTTACGCACTACTGCGGAAACAGTCATTGGCAACGTTACACCCACAGCTATATCAATAGAACGAAGTACCAATTCCACATTGTTTAACCAAATCGCACCAAAAACCACGTTTTTTTATTTTCATTACGATACTTTAGAAATATATAAAAACATAAACTAAAACCAAAGGAATATTCTGTGATCACTTTAAAAACCGAGGTTTGCTTTGATAACATAATTTTTTTCTAATACTGCGTGTTACATACATACGTATTATTTAACATAAAAAAATACAATTTTTTTAAAATTATTCGTGTATAACTCCCCTTAGCATATTTCAAAAAGCTTTTCAAAGTGTTCTTACATTGTTGCGTAGGGTTTAGCATAAACGCTCTGGAACAACTTTAGTTTATTTCATTTTTTTAATATTTTGCTATTGTCTACTATTGCCAGATTAATGGTGATTAAAATTTCAATTAGAATACGGTTTCTGTCATTTTCTGTTGTATAAACCATATTTATTGCTTTCCTTAATCCCCTTTTTGAAATAAAAATCATTATTTGCATATTGCAAAAGTGCAATAATGCAAAAATAAAAAATTCAAAGCAACATCTTGCCATTAAAATAAATTGCAAAAAGCAGCAACCCTGTTAAGGTTTACCTTTTTTTCTATGTCTATAGTAAAAAGTTAACAATGTTTACCATAGACAGCAGAAAAAAAAGCAATTCAATATCAATTCCTTTTTTATTTGACTGAGAAATCCTTTACTACTTTCATATGTATATTCTACAGGAATATCTATTTTTAGAGGCCTAAAATTGCCTGACATCACCCAACACACAGATATTACAGTTCAATGACCTCGGTGGCTTTTTCACAATACTACTATTTTGTCTATGAAACTTCCCCTGTTGTATGTTAAGAACGCAGTATTTCTATTTCTCTTTTTTTTGGCAGACTGGCTGAGTGGCTGGCTGTAAATTTCTTTTTTTGACAGGACTTTAATGAAATTAAAAAAAAAAAACTCACGCTTCGTTTATAACGTTTTGGTAAATATTACTGGACTTTTGTTATCACCATTAAAATCTTTTGCAACCCCTATACAAAATTACTGACATTAACCGCACTGCTTGATATACCAATTGGAGTTCATAGTTTGTTCGCTCTTTAAAAGGATATTTTGTGTATAATAAGAGCTCAAGTGATTTACTGATAAGAAAATTAAGGTTTTGACAGGCTCTAATTATAATATTTGACAAGAAATTTTAAAAAGCTTTAGTTTACAGGCTTAATTAATTAAAAAATACATGCATATATAAAAAAGAAATATAAAAAATAAGAAACGTTTTATATCCTTTAAGAATTTTATTACAAATTCTATGGTATAGGTTATCTGATTATAAAGAAAAAAAGTTTTCCGAAAATATTCTTAATATTTTTTATGAAAAACAATATATCGACCAAATGCTTGCCACAGCTTCGGTGGAATACCTCTATCCGTCGGTCCATATTTACAACGACTCCGAGACATCATTGAGGTTCAATGTCGTTAATATGCCGAATTATTTTATCCTTTAGCTCTTGAAATGTTCTTGGCTTATTGACGTACATTTTTTCTTTTAAATAATCACAAAGAAAGAAGACTAAGAGTGTCAAATCACATGATCATGAGATAACACTGCCATTGAATTTCTCACGCACGATCTTATTGAAACCACATATTGTCCGACAGAGAACAGCCTTCATGATAACTGCTTGGCCGACCTCAGCACATAAATAGCGCTAAAAAGTCTATCTTGGTGGAGGCATCGGCTTTTCAACAATAACTCTTTGCTTCTCATTTGCCCAATGAGGCAATTCTGCATGTTAACGAATCCACTGAGGTGAAGGTGTGCCTCGTGGCTAAAGATTATTTCCTTTGTAAAGTCACCATTTCTGTATGTTCAATTAAGCACTCGGCGTATTGCCAACACTTGAAATGGTCAGTAGACTACAGCTCTTGAGTCAATTGAACCTTATAAGCGTAAAAATTCGAATCCTTATTCAAAATTCGTATCAGTGATGTTCGTAAGATGTGCAATTGTTGGGTACGACGACGAGCCGAGGTTGACGACTCTTCCGCCACGCTATAGCGAACAATAGTAATGTTTTCCTCAGACGAACTGGGCGAGCATACACTGATGTTTCCACCTTTGCTATAGACCAGGTTTGCCGAAATTTGCATACAATTATCCTTCCTTCTTCTTCATTATAAATTGAACGCCCTTTTCTTTTTGCATCTTAACGGCTGCTCAATTGAGTACTTCTCCATAGTTGAATTAAGGCTGAAACAAAGAAATGTCCAATTAAGTTGGACAAAAAAATTGACGTTAGGGTGTGACTCACAATTAACATCGTGCATTATGATTGGACCACCCTTTACTTGTTAAGTTAGAGGTTTTGCAGACCTGGTTTAGGCAACTATTTTTCCGTTCTCTGTCTTCACTCGCTGGTTTATAAGATACCATGAAGCCATGGCTTTTTGGGCATGATTCTGCCCTGATTAGAATATTTTTGATTGTTCTTGGCTTCTGATAACACAACGTTTCGGAGTGATGTATTAGCCGCTGGATACCGATTGTGCTGACCAAAAAAATCACGAAATGCATTTCGATTTAAAAGCCACTTTTCGTAAAGGCCTTAATCTTAACGTACTGCTCAATTGTGTACCTCTCCATGGTTGTGACTCACAATTAACATCGTGCATTATGATTGACCCTCTCTTTAGCAGAGTCGCCCTGAATTTTTCTGCGCTGGAAATATCGGGTGTTTTTTACAAAACAAAGAAATATTTTTTTAATATCGATAATGCGAGCTTTGTTGTATAGAACATTTTATGATATTACTGTTTAAATATGATTTCGGCAATGTGACCGCCACAGAAGTCGTAAGCAAGACGCAATCTGGAATACCAATTTTAACAAGCTTTCGCAATCCTCTCTACTTTATTGACGTCGACAATTTACTCCTTTACATAACCTCAAAGAAAATAGTCCAATGGCATTAAATCACACGATGTTGATGGCCAATTAATGGGACGATTATGTGAAATGAAACCGAAACAAATTAATGGATGCTTTGTGGAAATCCAATGGGCTTCCAAGAGAAGTGACGATTTTAAACAACGCTTTAAAGGCAATTAGTTAAACTTTATTAAGAAACCTAAAGGTAAATTTTAGCTGTAGAAATCAATTGAAATTTCATAAAGGGTTCAGTTAAAAATTCCGATTAAGATATCGTAGGCCATAATGTGGTCCTTCGGCTTGGGCAAGTTAACAGAGACCAAACTAGGTTGCTTACTTTTAAGAATATTTTGCATAGATATCTTACGTTTTTCATGCCTATTTTTGACTCTTACTTTCTTTTTCTCTTTACTTGCAGATTTGATAGAAATCTATGATATAAAATAAGCAATCGAGCAGCTATTATTGTACACCAAGTGAAAATAAAAAATAAATAAAATTATTTCGTATTTAAAGTTAAAATAAAACAAAAAGAAATTCCAAGAAAATCTTGCAAATCAACACCACCAAAGAAAACCAACTATTACAGAGCTAAACTACAACAGAAACAAAAACAAAAATATAACGAATTATTAAGAATCATTTTTAACTTTAAAAAAACCTCAAAATATAAAAAAATATATTCAAAAAAATAATAAACCCTTAAAAAATAAGACAAAACAATTGAGGTTAAAACCAAATGTTCCATATATTTAAAATACAACAACAACAACAAATAAATTTATAAAATTTAATTTAAAAAAAATTAGTCAAATAATTTATGCTAAACAAAAACAACAACTTTTTGCATTTTTGCAATTTTATATAAAAAATAAAAAATCCCCAAAAAAAATAAAAATAAATATTAAAAAAATAAATCATTAGTAAAATTTACTCTTTTAACTTTTATTATAAAAAATTAAAAAATAAGAAATTATTATCTAATGATCTAAAAACCTTTAGATCTAAAACACCCCAGAAGAAAAAATTTAATAAAACAAAAAACATCCTACGCTTTTAAATTTAAAAAAAAATTATTTAAAAAATCTCATAACAGATCTTCTCAAATAAACAAACTTGTGCTAAGCGCAATCAAAGCTTTTTTAAACAAATAAATAAGAAAACAAAATATTTTTAAGTCCAAAATTCAAAAAAAAAGAAACAAGAGATAGAGAAAAAAAATTCCAAGCGCTGCTCATAATTCGTAAAGGTTTAGTTTCAAATTTGTTTCAAAACGCACAAAACCGTGTTGCCCATAAACAGCTTCAAGATTACTCTCCAACAGCAAAGACAACAACAACAACTGCAACAGCAATTAAAAATGACTAATGCCATGGATATTGTGAAAAATGGCAGTACCAATGGTTCAGTCGATGGAAATTCAGATGAATCGCGCACCAATTTAATAGTCAACTATCTGCCACAAACAATGACACAAGAAGAAATGCGCTCTCTATTCTCGAGCATTGGCGAATTGGAGAGTTGCAAGCTGGTGCGCGATAAAGTCTCAGGTAATTTGGGTAAATATTCTTTCTTTTTCTCTTATAATATATCTTATAATGAAATAAAAAATAAAAATATTTATAAAAAGAATTTTAAAAAAATAGGTAAATTGTCAATACACTATAGGCATAATTAACACTAACACTAGTTAATAGCTTAACTTTTCCAAATAAAACGTATAATAGGCTCTACTGAAGTTACAATCCCTATGATTTATTTTTGCAAATGGTTTTCGCCACACAACTTATTCAAACTGAAAGTCGAAAGCCCGTCACTTTAAAAATGAAATCCGTACCTGCTAGGATTTCACATAACATTAAGTGTCCCAAAGTTGGCCTAAAAAGTGAAATATATTAACGTCTAATAATAAAGAAAAGCCGGAAGGAAATATAATCAATCAGTCAATTTTTTTTAGTAAGGTCAGCCGGTTTGCTCACCATAGCTAGCTTTACTTAGAGAGCATTGCAACACCAAATAACAGACGTCGAACACATTAACACAGAGCTGGCAATACTTATGTCATTTTATTCTGTCACAAAATTCTGTATATTATCTCCACTGAACAAAATGTATCGACTGGGATTTATTGGAAATTTTTTTCCAAAACAAAGACAACTGGTCGGAAATTACACAAAAATGTCATACAAAATTTGGTCGCAGAAAGGGGCAAACAGCGACCGGTGTACGCAAGTTTATTGCTACTGGTTTCATTGTTGATGCGCCAAGAAGTAAGCGTGCTCGTACAGTGAGTACACTCCAAAATATCAAAGCTGTGGCTGAGAGTGTAAAAAAGAATCGTTCAACATCAACTCGTCATCATTCTCAAGAATTGAATATTACACGCACCACATTAAGTCGAATTTTGCGAAAAGATCTCTGTATGATATCTTACAAAGTTAAATTGGTACAAGAGTTGATGCCGCCTCCGCTTCGTTTTCGCTTCGCTAGATGGGCCAACGAAAAACTGCAGGATGCTGTCGATTTTGCCAAAAAAAACCATCTCTTCGGATGATGGGTACGTTAATAAGCACAATTGCCCTATTTGTGGCGCAGAAAACCCAAACCTGGTCTTACAGAAGTCAATGCACCCATTACGAGTGACTGTTTGGTGCGGCTTGTAAAGCCGATGTTTGGTTTCAACAGAATGGTGCAAGTTGCCACACATCTCATGCCACAATCGATTTTGAGGAAACTGCTGTTTGTTAGACCAGAAGTCTCCCGTGGATATATCAAAGTCAAATCTCTTATCGAAAAAGTTATGAGGAACCATGTAACCGATCCGAAAATGTCTGTGGTCCCTAATAATCGCAGCGTGCCCATAGTCTAGATTAGGTCAGGAATTGACTGCATTTAGTCTTGCTGCCAACAGCTTAACCCTCTGCCTTAGAAGAAGATAGGTGGGAAGCCATTTAAGCTTGGGTTAGGTTATAATTAGCAGCAGAGTATCGGTTTGAATCCATATTAAGTCCTCAGTTGATCAAATACCTAAAAAGAAAACAGGTAAAAGTGCTATTACCGCCACCCTGAGAAGTCTTAAAAACGGACAAGATCGAGGGGTTCAGGCTTGCTAAACCCGGACGCCCTTAGAGAAAGGCACTGAAGGTTAATTAAAAAGACACATTTTCTCCGCGTGAGTTCCGCCTGCCTAATAATCTTTGTTTATAAAGCTATGAGTTTGGAATAGATTGGTTGGGGATCCTCAGGATAGGAAACTTCTTAACTTCTTATTTTCAAGCTCATAGCTATCCTATCCCTGTCATGGGAATGTCGTGGTGAAGTGATTAGAACGCAGGCATACAACACAAACGGTCCAGATTTGAATCCCAGTAGAGGACATGACAAGAAAAAATATTAACTGCGGTTTCGAGCGTTTAATAAAGAAACTTCAATCTCCCCCCATACAATTCCATTTGAAGAAACACCCCCACCCACCAGCTAAACTCTGTCGATTAAAACAAAGCGTCAGACTGATAATCACGAGAAAACACTACCTACTGTGAAAAAAATTACAATGTTTAGTAAGGATCACCACCACTTAGCAAGGATCTTCACCACTACATATAATCATATGGAGGCGAGCTACAGTACGATTAATTACAGAAACTAAAAGTAATAAATGCTTTGTGAAAATCCAATATGTTCCTCGAAATATGGAGTCTCAATAAAAATTTACCTTTTCAAAATTTTGAACTCATTACCAGCGAGGCACCGGAACAAATACTAGATACTCTATCATGTGCCCTTTTTCACTCCATTGGTTCAAGTGGCATATCCAACTTTAGTTTCTCGATTACGGGATACGTACATATCTGCCTTAAATACTTTGATAATCAAATAGAAAGAGACTTCAAATATGCACCAGAAACTTAGGTTTCTAACTGGTAATTAAGTACGTTCCATCGAGAAATACACGTGGTGCTTAATTGCAAGGAAATGTAAAGTTGCATTGCAATTAATGTAGCCAACAGTGTACCAAAGAACCCTAAGCGCAGAGGATGCTCTAAACCCAAACAGTTCTAAGCAACAACTCAGATGTCTGTGCAGAAAGAGGCACGGGTTGCATATACAAATCAATGATTACGAGACTGTCTAGTAGGGTTAATGACGATGCGGCTATCACGTCTAATGATTCTTTAAAAATGATGAAAGTGATAGAGCAACCGTCAAAGGTTCTTAATCAACTTTCTGTAATAAAAGTTATTATTGATTATTATTTAATTGGATCGGAGAGGCCCAACCTAGAAAGATCTATTGTGTCAAAAAACTCCGGGGTCAGACCCGCCAGCGCAATAGCCGTAGAAAGCAATAAAAATCCTAATGAGTCAATACCCCTGGATAGATAACTGTCCGATCGTTCCGGAAGCATCAGTTGAAACAATCTCCAAAAAAAATAAACTCTACCAGATGTACGAAAAATGCAATAGCCCCAATTGGTAGCCGACGGACGTGTTCAGCCCAAATAAAGGGCTCCATAAAAATTCGTCTCCGAATTTATGCAACACATTCACAGAGAATATGCCTCGCCATTTCTTCTTCCTGCCTGCACAGGCGACACTTCGATTCAGGTACAATATTGAGTTTGATGAAGTGTTATTTAAGATTGTAATGGGCAGCCAGAGACACTAAGTTTTCTCATCACGTGGGCAAGACAACTGCCCACGTGACGCAACTCGTCATTATACGCAAAGGGTCATTTGCCGCTTCGCCCGCTTTATATTGTGTTATATAATATGACAAGCGAAGTTCATGCTCCCATTTATCAACCTTCACAATGACCGTAGGTCAGCGAATAACAAAGTAACGCCTTGGCAGTTTGTCAGCAATATCTTTTCTCATAACACCAGTGTGTCCAGGGACCCAAAAAAGTGTTACCTTTTTCTCCACTGGCAATATGCTGACATTCGTGTAGCACTCGCGCATCAGTCTCGAGTCTATATACTCCGAAAAAAAGGGCCCTTAGTTTTGCTTGACTATCAGAATATATTGTTAGGAAAATATAATTGCCTCAAAAATACACCACATCAGGGCCTTTAAAACTATATTGTGTGATTTTGGTATATTCGTCAATGTCGTACAGCACAGATTGTTATCGTGTGGCTGTCAGAAAGTAAAGTCCTTTTTAGGCGTAAATAAAAGTGTTGTATAAACGAATATTAAGTTGTTGTATTAAGATAAACTGTATAAAGATAAAGTGAGAAAATAAAAACTGTAAACAACAACAGAATGGTGTTAATTTTATTTTAACGCAATTTTAATGAACTCAAACGTTTTAAAAAGATTAAAACGTAAAAATATATTAATAGGCCAAGCAAAACGGATAAGATAGTAGTTAGGAGACAGGTTTTCGTTATGAATGTATATATATATATATATATAGTTGTGATCTTTTACGTATGTCAGCCATGGCTAGTATTTATAAAATTAACACTGTACCTAAGTAAGAATGTTAGCTAAATAGGTAGTTTAGAAGGAGTTTTAGAAAAATTGGAATTTAGTAGAACAATTATTCGAAGATGGCAAATCTTAAAACATTTTTAATAATATTTTTCTTCTTCTTTCTTTTAGTGTTGCCAGCTTCTTTAACAGCTTTGAACCCAGCTTTACAGCAAGGTAATTACAATTACATTTTTTTTTTTTTTTTTAATTTGAAAAACTTATATAAATATTTTCTTTTGCAGGCCAAAGCTTGGGCTATGGTTTCGTCAACTATGTACGCCCTGAGGATGCTGAAAAGGCGGTAAATACTTTAAATGGTTTGCGTTTACAAAATAAAGTAATTAAAGTATCATACGCCCGTCCAAGTTCGGAATCAATAAAGGGTGCTAATTTATATGTATCGGGTCTTCCCAAAAATCTATCACAACCAGACTTGGAATCATTATTTGCACCATATGGCAAAATAATAACATCTCGTATACTCTGTGATAATATATCGGGTATGAAAGTTACAAATTTACTCTTGAAAATAAATTTATTTGATATTACTTTTGTTTTCTTATATTTATTTTTAATTTCTTTTTTTTTAGTTAAAGATGCTATACAAACAAATTTAATTAAAGAATTTGGTATGTTTTTCTTTTAAGTTTTCTTTTTCTGTATAAGTTTTTCTATAAAATTAAAATTTCTTAAAATAAAAAAGTATAAAATGAAGATAATTTTACTTTTAAGTATATTTCTTTTTTATTTAAAGATAATGGCCCATATTCATAGTTCTAAACTAAAGTTGACCATTTACTTTTTTTAAACTTTCATAGTTGAAAATGAAGTATTCTTTGCCATGGCTTTAAATGGGTGTCAACTACAATTTGCTTAATGTTTATATAGAATTTTTTTATAAAATATTTAAAAGTGGAAACTCTGAATAGGTGGTTTTTTGTTTAAACCGACAATGACGAGCAGGGGTCTTTTATATACTTGACTGCCAATCAGGAGTGTTACAGAAACTAATTGTTGTCAAAATAAAAATTGAAATCGACGAAAAAAAAATTATTTTGGTGTCACAGAATTCAATATTATCGATTTCATGTTTGAATCAGAAATGCTATTACAAAATGGTGTCATAGAAATAATTAGATTTCCACTAATTTTGCAAGAGCAGGTGGCAGTGGTGTAGTGGTTAGAGTGCCAGCAGAGGGAAAAATTTAATTGCGGTTTTCGAATATTACATTATAAGATAAAGCATTCAAAAGAAGCCTTCCTGACATTTACCTCTGGCGACGATGACAGTCATCATAAGAATGATCAGGATAACGCCACCAACTAGGAAAAACGGCCTCACCGCTATAGAATGCAATACAATGGAGGCGTCGTTTCTATGCGGCGATAAGATGGCAGCCCCATAATCCTGGAACGGGCTACAGTAGACTAATCATTTGCTTAGCTTGTAATTAAAAATGATTAACGAAACTGAAAAAAGGCAAAATAATAATGGATAGGAAAATACCACAACGACCTTCGGCATACGAAACAGGACGCGCGTTGCGCAATGGAATGTACGAACTCTTCGTGAAGCATCAAGACTTGCGCAACTTGAAGATCAAATGTTAGCGTATAAAATCGAAGTCTTAGGGATAAGCGAAATGAGATGGAATGACAATGGCGAAATTATCACTGCAAGTGGTAATACCGTACTCTACAGCAAAAGAACAAATGGTGGCAAAAGTGGAGTTGGATTAATAATATCAAAGAGAATAAAGAACTCTCTTCAAACATGGAAACCAGTATCGGATCGTGTGATAATGGCTCGCTTCAAGTGTACAGTAGGACGACATGTTTACCATTGTGCAGTGCTATGCCCTTGCGGAACACGCTGAAGAACATAACAAAGATGAATTCTACACACAATTAACATCCAAGCTCACGGAAGTTCGAAGAGGTCATATCATCATACTCATGGGTGTCTTTAATGCGTGCGAAGATAGGTAGCGACAATACCAACATGCGGTCCATTATAGGAACACACGGTTGTGAAGTCGAGAATAATAGAATTGTGCCAGACATTTCAACTAGTCATAGGTGGCTCCATCTACTCGCATAAGAACATACACAAGTATACCTGGAGATCCACGAGCGATAATGCGCACAATATGATAGACCACATATGCGTGAGCAGAAGATGGAGAAGCTCTTTATCTGATGTCAGAAATAGGAGAGGAGCTGACATCGGAAGTGACTACAAGCTTATCACTGGTGAAATCAAGATTAAATTGAAATGCAAAGAAACACCATCAGGCACACAAGGCGACAATGGCTCTACCTACAAAAACTCCAGAATGATGAAAGCAGGCACGCATTAACCTTGGCAATCCGTGAACGGCTACCAACAAACCAACGTCACTCATGGAAAGATATCAAAGCAATATATAATCAAGTCGCGGAGCAAAACACTTGGATATCAAATTACACTTGGAACCTGGTTTCTCAAAGAAGGGAACTAAAACTGCAGCTGAATAGCAACGATACCTTGAGGCAGCAATACCATTAGCTGGCAAAACAAGTAAAGAAAGCTGCAAGAAGAAACAGAAAAAAGTTCCTGGAACGACTGGCAACAGCGGCAGAAGAAGCAGCTGGCTAGAATAATAGGAGAAAACTACACCAGACGATTAAATATCTCACTAATCAAAAGTGTAATATGAACCAAGCCGTTGCTGATAAAACTGGTATACTAATAACGAACAATGATGCACAAACACAGAGATGGAGAGAACATTTCAATGAAATTAGTAACGTCACGAACACTACTGAGGACGGCAAAACATTTGAGAACATATATGAGGAAAACAGTTTAAGAATATCGTGGAACCCTCCCAATCTGAATGAGATAAAAGAGGCGATTGATAAATTGGAAAATAATAAGGCGGCAGGCGAAGATGGACTACCAGCGGAAATTCTACGGGTTACCATCCGAACCACAGCTGAACTTCTACTGCCTCCATCACATCAGTATGGGAGGAGGAGAGCCTGCCTCCTACGTGGAAAAAGGGCATCATTGTAAAGTTATCAAAAAGTGGCGACTTAATAATTGGAACGGAATTACTCTACTTAACACCATATTTAAGATACTTGCAGTCATAATACAAGGGAGGCTTCAGAGCAGAATAGACAACATACTGGCTTCAGACCGCATAGGATAATCATTTAACAGTCCATAGAATGGCGTCCCCCCTGTATCTACTATTCATCGATTTCAAGAAAGCGTTTGGATACCATCAGGCGAACGGCTATATGGAAAGCACTAAGAACCAAAGGAGTACCGCAGAAGATAAGCGATGTATGAGGATGCAGAACTATCAGTTCTTCACAACGCAAACATCAGCCAACCATTCCACATCAATGCTGGAGTTAAACAAGTATGCCCACTATCACCTCAGCTATTCACCATCGTGCTGGATGACGTAATGAGCAAAGTCTGTTCGAAAAGAAGAGGAATCGCATGGAGTCTCACTCGAACTCGAAGACTTGGACTATGCGGATGACATTTTTCTACTCTCGCGCTTGAGATAAACATCAAGAAAACCAAGGCCATGAGATAAATAATACGAGCACGGAAAACATCATGCTACAGGGTCAGCCAGTCGAGTATGTAGATAATAGCTTCTGCTATCTAGGAAGTACAATGACTTCAAACGGTGGCATAGAAACAGACGTAGAGAACAGGCTCAACAAAGCGAGAGCGGCATTTGGATAACTGCAGTCAGTATGGAGAAGCTCACATATATCCAAACGAACTAAGCTCAGAATATTCAACTCATGTGTTAAATCGGTACTGCTGTATGACAGTGAAACCTGGCTTGTATCGAGTGCCTCAGAATCATAAGCAGGCCTAACACCATAAGTAACACAGAACTGTAAAGCATGTGAGGAACCCATACCGAAACAGATAAGGAAAAGAAAGTGGGGATGGATCGGTCACACACACACATCCGAAAAAGTCCAAAAAGTATCACGAGAATGTCACCCGAGTGGAATCCTCAAGGCTCAAGAAATCGTGGTCGACCAAAAACCACCTGGAGATGCACAATTATCCAAGAACTGAGACAGAACAACTTAACATGAGAAGAGGCAAAGTCAACAGCTGTAAACCGTGGATGGAGATGCTTTGTAGAAGCCATATGCTCCCAAGAGGAGTAGCGGAAAAAAACGCAAAAAAAAATTTCCGCTAGTTTTGCAAAAAAACATTTTGGTCAAAGTTAGGTACCTGCATTTAATTTTGACTAAATCAGCAATAGCCAACCAATTTTCAAGATTTAAAGCTTGCTTTATTCTCAACATTTTGAGCCTTAATTTAAGTGCTTAACATCTAAAACTTTCATACTGAAAAATTTTTTATGAGCTTTTGAAAAAAAAAAGTTGTTCAAATTTTGCTCGAATAAATTTTTTTTTTTCGCATCTAAATTGTGAATAACTCCGAAACTGTTGAAAATACCAAAAAATTATGTTTAGGTGATTTATAGGAAATTTTATTTCTAAGCGTCTGGTGATAATTAGATTGAAATCAGTCAAGTCGTTTTCAAGTTATGATGAAATGTATTGACATAACTACCAAATTTGAAAGCCCATAAAATAAAAACTTGAGACCGATGGAAAAAAAAACTGAAAAAGGAATTGAATTTAGCGCATTAAAATCATTATATTTCATATATTTTTATTTAAAGGCGTTTTTTGCTGTAGACCAATGTAATCAGATCAGCTGGCGATTGTCAGATTTGCTTATGTTGCTTATTTTGATTTTTCCTTTAGGCGGCTTATTATTGGCGTAAAAGACATAAACATGTAATTTAAATTAAAAGTAATTACAAGTAATACTTTTAAGTTGAAATAGAATACATAATAAATTAAATAAAAAATTAAAATTTTTCTTTTGATTTTCACACCACTCATCATCAATTAATAACTATATTGCCATAGCTTCTACCATAATTTTGCTAAAGAAAATTTGTACCAAAATTTATTTAAATGCAAGATATTAAATGCAACGCCACCAAATTATTAACAAAATGTAAACATAACCAAAAAAATACAAACGGTGCCAACCAAATGTAAACAAAACCTTAACAGCTGATATGAATATTGATTTTGTTTAAGGCAAAAGCAAGATGATTTCATGACACCAATGGAATAACAATGCTGTCTTGGATTCTGTAATACCCCTGATTATTTTTTTGATCAATGATTTTTCTGAATTGGTTAGTGGTTCTTATTAAAATTTCATTAAATTATATTTAAAAGCATAACTAGTTCCTTAAAGTGTTTCAAATGCAAATAAATAAAAAACGCATAAGGCAATATTTCTTTCATCAGTTACTTTTCAGAATTTTTTTTTTAACCAATATTGTTAAATTGATAGTAAATCGTCATATTTGACAGCCGTGTTTGTAAGCGTGTGTATATCATATCTCATACAATATTTCAGTAATTTGAGCAAAATATTCTTGGCTTTGGCATTGCGTTACATATATTTGTTATTGTTATGTTTCAGAACTTACATCCATACAGGAAGAGCTGATTTTACTTAACAATGAAATATGTTTATCTTAGTCCGTTTCAAGATAGCAGTCAGTCCACATAGGTCATAAAATACAGAAAGATTGACCATAACATTATATCGTCTCTGGAATGCTGCCAAGGTAGAAGAACTAACTAAACTTTTCTAACTTTATATTACGTATCCTGAATTTAGTATCGTTAAGAGTATTGCAGCGAATTAACTTACATATTATTTAATGGTGATTCTTAGTCCCATCTGTGCGACTTCAATATTCAGAGATTAACGCTTAACAAACACGTAACTGATGGTACATGAACTAAATCCGAGAGAGAAATGAATTACTTGTGGATACTAATTTTCTACTCAACCGGGGCTAGGATACGCTGGACTATACCACAATTGCATCACTTAAGGCGATTATATGGGCCTTTGGCGGTTTTCAGCCGTTTAAGTCTTCAGAATCTGATGGAATATATCCAGAAATTCTACAACATGTGGTACTGGCTTATTTAGACCATCTAAGAGAGATGTTCCTAGCCAGGCTCTAACTAAATCATATTCCACATGAATGGTGTAGAGTCTTAATACCTAATGCAGGACGTAACTCCCACACTATTCCCAAGAATTATAGATCAATAAGTCTTACTTCCTATTGAAAGCGAATGAGATTGGGATCACTGATATGAATCTACGCATAGACGACAGTCAGCTATCAAAGAGACAACATGCGTATAATAAGGGAAGGCCAGTACACACCCTGGTGCTTACGATAGAAAAATCTATTGCATAACGGGAATACACCCTTGCTGTCTTCTTCAATAGTGTAGAACTAGTAGCCATAACGGTAACACTAAGCAGGCTGGGAGTAGAGAGCCGCCTTGTGAACTGAATAGGTTAATTGCTTAACGGGAGGATAATCTATCTCAGTCATCACTAGGATGATAAATAGGGGAACTCCTCAGAGAGTTTTTAGCGACTCTGGAACAGGTCAATTTCGGGGCAAGCGCCTATGCGGATGAGATGGTTCTCACGATTTTGGGCAGATTTGTAGATCCTATTAGAAACAGGATGCAACTTGCACTTCGAGAAGTTAACGAGTGATCATATGCACGTGGTTTGGGAGTAAGTTCAAAGATAACGGAGATAATACATGTACAAACCTTCGCCATTTCAGCCATTAAGGTTGAACAACACGCGCCTCTAATTTAGGAAAGAGGCTAACTGCCTTGGAAACCCCTAATATACACAGTAGAATAAAGAAAGCCTCCATTGGTCCTTACACTTAATAAAGTGTTGGGAAGAAAACATGGTCTTAAACCAAGGATGACTCATTGGATATACACGGCCATGGTCAGACCTACTTTTGACCAATCAATGCCTTGTATGGTGGGAATCTCTTTGTAAGGCGGCTAACCTTAACCAACTACAGCGGATGCAAAAGTCCGGATATTAAGCGCACAATCAATCTCTAAAATAGAATTCTCAGTGTAGTAGTCGTGGCATAGTATAATGGACACTCATACCAGGAGGCTGCGACTGAGTCACCTGGCCAATGATTTCTGCAGAAGCTGCAGAGATAAGGAAGAGGAGGAGACAATTCTTCACCTATTATGCTCATACCCCGCGCTAAATGGTAGGAGAAGGAGGCACCTGGGCTTCTACCATGTGACTGGGCTTACGGAGCTGTCGAATAAGGACATTTGTAGGCTAAGCAGTTTTATTATGAATTCCGGGTGGTTCTGGGTATATGGGATAATGATCCACTGAGATATCACAACATGCCTTCATGGATCTACGTGTGCCCTTCTTTTGAGGCAACCACATCCACCTATCCTATCTAGAATAGGCTTAAAACTGTGATATCTTAGCTATTGATCCTAGCAACAGTCATTGTCGGTGTGGGACGACGGAGTTAAACATTAACCCGGGCAAAACTATGATAGTACCATTCACTAGAAAAAGAAAACTTCCTAAGTTGAGGAATATTCAAGTCCTGGGTGAGGAAATACCACCAAGAAAGGAGATTAAATATGTAGGAATAAAACTGGATGCTAAGCTACCGTGGAAAGCTCAAGTGGAGACTGTCTCAAGAAAAGACACGCTAATGATGTGTAAGATGTTTGCAGGGAGATTTTAGGACTGTAATCCCCCAATGTATAACATGATGGTCAGACCGATTATGACATATGGCTGCATGGGCGATATGAACAAGTTTGGGAACAACCCAAGCAGAGCTAAATAAGGTACACAGATTAACGTGTACAAGCAGAACTGTGGCAATGAGAATCCCGCAGCTGCACTCGAGGTTCTATTGGACCTTAGTACGCTGCATTTGGCAGTGAAAAATTGGGCTGAGTTGAAAGATTTTGGGGGTTCATGTTAACCCGGTCGGCCTAGTGAAAATTCTGTGATAAGGAACGGGAACACGATAGCATATAGTGGGTATATGTGAGGCATTGATGCACTGTAAAGGGAAGTAGGATCCACCAGGTTTGGGAGGGAAGATATTGTAGGAAACCCTATATGAATAGAGGGCTGTACATAGATCGAAATAATTTTTTTATTAAACATTTTTGTTTTGCCAAATTTTATTTCAAAAATTAGTTTTTTGGGCTAATAAATTTTTGCTTGCATATGGAACATACTTAGTATTCGTATGGAACGTGTTCATCTTGACGAATTTATCTTCACACGCTACTAGATTTAATGAAGTACATTTCAAACACAAGAAGTGTTTAAAATTTAAATTTACATTATTTATTTACTAAATTTTTTTAGATGTTTAATAGCTTATTACAAAACTTTGTGTAAGGAAAACTTTTAATAAATGTGTTTTAAAAACCTTGACAAACCGTATTGTTACGAAAATAAAAAATGACTAAAAGGAAAATACACCACATCAGCGAATTTGGGATTGTATTGTGGATTTTTGGTCTATTGGTTTATGTCAAGGCTGTTAATGTGTTACCCTGGTAATGCCATACTGATTTGGGTACCACAATTTTACATGTTTAAAATTAACGGACATAAAATAGACATTTCCGGAACTTACCAAACTTTATGCAGTTATAGTAAAAGGAGGTTGCTCTGCCTATGTCGATATAAATATCGTTTTGCAGTCATAAAGTAAGGTCGTGTTTAGGCGTGAATAACATTGTTAACTAATTTGTGTATTAGCGTATAATAGCATATAAGTGCAAGATAAATAAGATGCTGTATTAAATGAAAACTGTAATACAACAACAGGGTGGCGTTTATTTTATTTTGACGCCATTTAAAAGAACACAAAAGTTTTAAAAATTTAAAAATTGATATACAGTGACTCAATTTAAATAACTTGCATTTTTTACAAAAAAAAAACAAAATTTTCCTACTAAACTAAAAAAAAAATATTCATTTTATTTATTTACATTGGACTGATTACAAATATGTTTGCAATGGACGGAAAAAATCTCTATACAAAAAGTAACAACACAAAATTCATAATTAGAGAGAAAAAAGATCAAATTAATAATCGGACACTTCAAAACTCCTAAGTTTAAGTCAGCGTTGTTTTTAATTTGGTATTTACTGACTCGTCCTTTATTCTTAACAATAGCCTTTAGACTCTTTGGAACAGGTTTCTCTAACCTTTTGCAATAGGAAGGGTCAATTCGTTCCCATTCCTCTTTAAGAGCGATTTTTAATTCAGTGATGGTAGATATCGACCGCGATTTTAATTTATTTTCGAGATATGCCCCAAATTCTCTATAACGTCGATATCAGGAGATTGTGGCGGCGTTCCCATAACATGGGGACAGTTGTCAATAACCACATTAGCATATTATGTGATTTGTGCCTCGGGTCGCTATCTTGAAAATTTAAAATTGTCTGAAATGCACAATATTATATACTTATACCGGTCTATTATTTCATTAATAAAAACTAGCTCAACAGCTTACCATAGTAGTGCACCCAAAAAGTTTGCTGTTTTTGAATTAAAGTTTTCTTCTTGTTTTATTATTTTTAAATAAAAGCAAATATTTTTATTTATTTTTTAATCCAAATACCTTTATATTTCTCAATATATTCTTTATATATTCTATAGGTCTCTCAAAGGGTGTTGGTTTTATACGTTTCGATCAACGCAACGAAGCCGAACGTGCAATACAAGAACTGAATGGTAAAACTCCTAAAGGTTATTCTGAACCTATAACTGTTAAATTTGCCAATAATCCAAGCAATAGTGCTAAAGCTTTACCACCACCTCTGGCTGCTTATCTAACACCACAAGCAGCCGCTGCTACACGTCGTTTAGCTGCCGGTGCATTACCCTCAGCCGGTCGCATAAGGTAAGTTGACAAAATTTGTTTTTTGTTTGTCTTAATTTTTATTTTTTATTTTTAACTTTTAAAATAGGCATTATTTTCTTATAAAAAAATGTTAAGCAAAGACAGGAAAATAAAAATGCATGCTTGAGCAAAATACAATAAAAAAAGAAACAAATAAAAAATTATTGTTGTTTTTAGTTTTCCTAAAATGTTGTCCCATTTTTTTTAAATAATTTTTTTATACATTTTCCGCTTTATTTTTAGACACCTTTTTAATTAATTTATGTATTTATTTTTTTTATATTATTTAACTACTCCTTTTATTATTATTAAAAAATATATATAAAAAATCTTTCCTATCAAAAATCTTTTAAATTTTTAACCAATTTTTATACAAAATTTTTAACTAATCTAAAATTAATAAATATTTTGTTTATATATTTTTTCTATAAATATTTTTTCTTTAATTTTTTTCCTTAATTTTTTTAATTAATTTCATTTCATTTTATGACCATTAAAATTAATTTAGCATTGGAAAAACCCCGATGTTAGCGATTAACAAGGGTTTACAAAGGTGAATTATTTTTCTTATTATTTTATTTGTTTAAATAATTGAAAAAAATTAACAAAAAAACATCATGAAAAATCTTAAAAATAATTATTCAAAAGTTTTTGACGTAAAATTGTTTTAAATAACTTTATGATTTGTAGTGTTTCCTTTTACTTTAATTTTTTGTTTTAATTAACATAAATTAGAAAACTTAAAAAATTCAAAAAATTAAACAAAATGTGTTTTATATTTCTTAATTTTGTTCTTCATTCAGTGTTTTTTCTCTCTAAGTTTGTTGAAAAGAAATTTATGTTTTTTTGTTATAACAAAAGTTTGTGTTTTCTTTTTTTACCCATAAAAAAACTTATTATTTGTCTTAAGCGTATAGTCACTTAAATATATTTTTGAAAATAATTATCAAGAGGAATAAAAGGGAAAGTTTGTTAAGAAAATGTCATAAAAATATATGATTTTTTGTTTAATTGTGTTGTCAGCTGCACACATATAGCAAAACATGTCGACAGAGGATGACATGTGTTTAATTTCAAATTAATAAAAATCTACAACAACACAATGAACTTTTCTACTCTATTTCCCTATAAGCGTCATAGATAGTATAGAAGACGAGTATGTCGGCATTATTCAGAGCTTTTGAACGGCTTCAAGACACAATGATTGTGTGCAGGGCTTCCGGGTATATTTTGTTATCCTCCTCAAATTTAAAAAAAAATTGTCACCAAAATATCCCTTTTGAAAAGGAAAAACCCCTAAACAAACAAAATAGTATTTGTAAATGATTAATTTTTAATATATTTTTGTATTACGTAGCAGTGAAAACAATTTTTGTTATAAATGTACTGTTACGTTTTAACCTTTTGAAAACGTTTGAGTTTTTCTTAATAGCGTTAAAATAATATTAACACCACTTTGTTGTTGTTTACAGTTTTTCTCACTTTATCTTTATACAGTTTGTCTTAATACAGCAAATTAAGATTCGTTATACAACACTTTTTACTTATGCCTAAACAGACTTTACTTTATGACAGCCAAACGATAACTACTACTTTCCAAACGCAGTGCGCCATCTTTAAAGCATTACATTATTAGTTTCAAATGTTCTAGTAAAGACTCAATTCTTCTATTCGTACAGAAAATTCTAATGGTGTAAAACCATAATACACCAAAAAGAATCGAACTGGCAATTACACATGCAGACGGCAGTACAGACAATTATGGCAATAATGGCAAGCCTTAACACAAACCAATAAAGTTTATAGTTAAAATCTCACAATAAGTCCCTGATGTGGTGAATTTGTTATTTTCGTAACAATACATTTTTACATTTATAAGTACATACAAAGGCCTTGATATACATACATATAAGTTCATAAAGAGTATTTACGGACGTATATGAAGTCAAAATAATGCAAGCGCCAACTTAGGAGAAAAAAAAATAGTCCTCCTGGCTATATGGACAAATATACCACTCAATATTACCAAGAATCCTGTCATCCTATGGGAGGAAGATTTCAAGCTATTATAGACGCTAAAATGTGTACTAAATTTCGAATTAAATAGCGTTGGGTCTTCACTTAGAATCTTTGAGGATTACAGATATATCTGAATTTGAAGGCCGAAACTCTTTCTGTACATACGTACATAATTCCCGCAGCATCTCAAGTAGCAAAAAGGGGACTTTTCTCAATCAATGAGCTGCGCTCGGTTCATTGAAAGAGATATACTACCTTGATAGAAAATTTCCTGAATAACCCCCATGTGGCGGTCCATCATTCTAATTTGCGATTTTTTTTTTTTTCGTTAGGTTAAATTTTAGCGACATAGCTTGACATTTGCATTTTTTATCTTCGGTTTTCATTATTACCTTTCAGCTTGACATTTGCAAAAGCAAAAGCGATTCCACATTCATCAAAAAGAAGAAGACGAGATGTGGGCTTATGAGTATGACACGCAATCCAGACATAAGGCAAGTGAATGGCGTGCACTAAATGAGCCGAGACTAATTTCAGTCCAAAAAGAAGGCAATGCTCATGGTTTTCATGGGATACAACCGGGTTGTGCATCATGAATTTTTGCCAGAAGGCCAGACAGTAAACAAATAGTATTATTTGGGCGTTATGAGACGTTTGCGTGAAGCAATTCGCCGAAAGAGATCAGAATTGTGGGCAGAAAACTCGTGGATTTCGCACCATGATAACGCACCTTCGCAAAGTGACATGATTATTCGAAATTTTATGATGAAAAATACAACAAATACCCTCTAACAGCCAGCGAATTCATCTGATTTGGCACCCTGTGACTTCTTTCTGTTCAATGGAGTTAAAAAACCATTACGGGGAATGCATTTCAGCTGCCATTTCTAAAATTGTAAAAAAAAATCGCCAACACATATAGAGATAGATGTACTCTTGGCTACGTAGCTTTTGCAAATGTCGAGCTATGACGCTAAGATTTAGCGGGAATATCAACAACAAATGTACCAACCTAACATTGGTGTTATTTCGAAAATTTTTTGATCAAGGAAGTATAGTTTAACGCCAGCTGCATTAATTAGAAATTTATCAGATGGTCTGGCCAGGTATCAAATCGAGGACGTCTTGGTTGGTAAGCAGGTGTCTTACCTACCATACCATAACGGCACACAATATTTTTAGCCGCACCAAGTTGTTGAAGATAGTCAAAGCACTATTCGATAAACCATGATTTCAGCGAACAAAAAGCCGGTGCCCTCACTGCTGGCTGACTATCCAAAAATATGATTATGTGCGCACCTCGGATGCCCCTCTGTAGGTTTATCCCAGCGCACACTGAAATTTCGTGAATCTCGGCTTGAAAACTCTTGGCCACACATAGGTACGAAGACCTTGAACTTGGTCCAAAGACAATACTCCTACACTAGTCAGTCAGTCGATCCTTGAACCATTCGTGTTAGAACCATTCACGTTAGACTTCCGGGATTTACACAAGATCCTGAAACTTATTCCTAGAGATTAGGAAACATCTTGAATCTTCATTCGAAAACTTGTTTAGGATTCGTATAGTCTATGATCAACTACTCGACTAGACGATCAAAGCACTCCTCATATAACGCTTCTTTACAAAGACGTGCAGGAATGTAAATTGTTACGTTTTAACCTTTTTAAAACGTTTGAGTTCTTTTAAATTTCGCCAAAATAAAATAAACACCACTTTGTTGTTGTTTTACAGTTTCTATTTCCCACTTTATGACTTTGAAGAGAGCAATCAACGAAAAACAACCAAAACGATAATCTTCCATCATGACAACGCTCGGCCACTTGTTGCAAGACCGGTCACATATATTTGGAAAACAGTGGAAGGAAAGTTTTAGCTCACCCGCCTTGTTCGTTCCGACTACCGTTTGTTTCGATCGATGCAGACCGCCCTTACTAGAATACGTTTCACTTCATAACAGGGTATCAGAAATTAGCTTGATTGATTATTAACCTCATAACCAGCTTTTGGCGCGGAATCAATATGCTACCAGAAAGATGGGAAAAAGTAGTGGCTAACGATGGACCAACACTTTGAATAATCTATTAATTCATGCTGTTATTATATTTTTCAAGCGAAAACAGTGAAATTATTAAATTGTACACCCAATATATAATTCAATGTTTAAAGATTATTTCATGTAAATGTTGACATACTCTTTCCAACATATCGGCCAATATCTCGAATAAATTCTTCAATATTGGCTTCCAGTGCGTCAAGCGTTGCTAAAGCTAAAGCTGTTAAATTACACAACTGACACGCTTTAAACGTGAAATACTTTTCACCGAACTTGCCTCTTAATTAGGCTATTGTTTCGCGTGCTCGAAACCATCTTGTTGAAAAATGTGTAATCATCGCACAGTAGCGCTCGCCATTCACAGTAACGTCCCTGCTTTCGTCGTCTTTGAAAAAGTACGGTCTAATGATACCAACGGCCCATATCCACACCAAACAGTGCACTTTTCGGTATGCATTGGCAATTCTTGCAATGCTTCTAGCTTGTCGTCATACCAAATATGACAATTTTGCTTGTTCACGTATCCATTCAATAAGCTTAGTTGATAATAAATCATGGAAGTTTACACGTATATCACTATATACACAAATCTTTGATTAATAAGGTCGCAAGTGTCACCTAACATCCAAGATTCTACGTGTGGATGCACTACATTCAGTGTTTCTTCTAAGACTTAATTATCTGTTGCTAAGATATCTTCTCATAATTTATGTTGGTGTGTTGGTAGCCGTGGTCCTGTATGGTTCTTCTATGAATTGTATCAATTAATATACATGTGTGTCGTTGTACTATGATTGGTAAGACACCCACCTAACGACCCTCTGATAATTTTCAACAGCAGTATCACCTCACAACATTGCTAACGAAATTCTTCAAGTAATGGATCTACAATTCGTAGTTGCCCTTTAAAGGTAGGGTAGGTAAATAGAATTGGGTGCAGCTTGATTTTTTTATAAAGAAATTTAGTACAAAACAAAAATTTAACAACTTTTACTTCATTTTTGGACTCAAAAGAAAATATCTGTCAGAGCCGGTGTTAAACAAGGTTAATGCTCCACTGCTGATTGCGTTGTTTTTGATTGTGTGTTGCATCGTGGTATAACCTGGAGACAACACAAAGTTGGAAGACCTAGATTCCGCAGACGACACCTGTTTTTTGGGCCACAAACATTTCGAAATGCAAGGAAGTCTGGATTCTATACAGGCAGATGCATACAAAGCGGGCTTGCCGACAAACAAAACCAAAACCAAAATTTGCGAATCAACACCAAAAATACAAAGAATTGGAAATATAAATTTAGGAGATGTTCCGCCTGTTTATTGTCTCGGTAGTATCCTAATGACATTTGGTGGCTCCAATACTGATATTCGGATCAGACTGAACCTAACCAGCCAATCTTTTAGTCGACTAAATGCTATAGGGTGATCTCCACATATCTCTCCAAAATACAATATTTTCATCTTTAACACGTGTATGAAATCTATCTGTCTACGCTGCATTCTGAAAATATTCTGGCCAGAAACAAGATTACACACAAGTTCTTGTAATGAAGGAAATTATAACAATGAAATGAAAATGGAACTTGCAAAAAAGCAGAAAAATCGGAAGTCAAGCTGATTCCTAGAGAAAACAGATTGGAAGAGAAGAATGCTAGACTAGATAATTGGCTTTAGATAGGGCGTAAATGGAAAGAATGCCTTATTGTCTTATGATCTCTTTGGGATCTTTTATTTTACTTAAAATAAGTTATTATTTATTATTAATTCCCATAACATTCTATGAAGGAACATGTGGACTTCTCTCAGTCAATGAACTGCACCCGATTCTATTTGTAAATTCATTGAATTGAAAGGGATCTACAGTTTAACGCCGGCTCCGAACGGCAAATACATTTAGAGAAGTTTTCAATAGTAGTAACACTCATAACCAGTTATTAGCTGATATTATGAGATGATACCGCTGTCGAAAAACTGATTTCTTTTTTTAAGATGGTGTGGCTTGAACAGACGGCCTTCTGTTTGGTAGGCGGGTGTTTTACCTACCATACTACAGCAGCACACTAAATTAAGTTATAAGTCTCTGAAAATGGTACCTTAGATTTCAGAGAAAATTTTTTTTAAACACAATTTTTGTTTTATTAATTTTAGCACAAATACTATCTGCGGTAATATAATTTTCACAGCAGGAAGCATTTGAAATCCATTGTTTACATGAATTAATAGGTTTATTGAATTTAGTGTCTAGTCCTTACAAAAATTTCGAAAAATAAAAGCGCTAAACTAGCGCGTTTATTTTTAAAAAGCGCTAAAGAGAAAAATACGACTTTTTCGTATTTGAAACGCACTATATATAGCGCGCTAAATTGGCAACACTGGTTAACTGGTCTATTTTGTCGTTAAGCATAAAAAAGAGCATAAGAATATAAAGCATAAAGTCGATCGGTATATGGATGTAAAAAGTCTGTTTATGGTTAACAAAGTTCATATGTTTCAAAAATTGTAATATTCTTTACTTATCAAAATTTACACAAATATTTCTTGACTTACCACTTTTATCTGTTACACAACAATTTTTACTGATCGCCCTGTTTCTGTATTATTGCAATTTATTTATATGTACAACAGCTGCCGCAGGTTAATGCTTACCGTTGGCAACTCTTGGTCTTTAACTGAAAAAGGTTTTAAAATTTGCCAGGGCCTAGGAAAATTATATTTTTATTTAATTTTGTATTAAATTTATATGATTAAACACTTTAATTATATAGAAACACACTTCAAAAGGCTGTTTTTATATGAGAAACACACACAAACTTTCCTTCTCATTCCCCTTTTGCAAAGATTAAAGTTAAAGCAAAAACAACCACAACACTTTAGCATGCAATTCAGTTAAAAAAGAAAAATTTTAATTGTTTTTTATAATTTTTAATTAAAAACACACTTTAATTAATTTATACTTAAAACTTTTAATAAAACACGAAAACCTAATAGAATTTAACAGTTGAAAAGCAAACGAAAGAGAATAAAAACGAATTAAGAGCGTAACTAACACTGTGTAGGTAGTAAAACATAAGAGCGTGAAGCAGACAAACACTGTTGCTTATGTATACTAAAGCGTTTTTTTTAAAGGTTTTAAGTGTAAGTTTTTAAAGAAAAAAAAAATCAATGTTTTTGTATGATTTTGTTTTTCTTTTTAAGAAAAAAAAAATATATATATATAAATAATTAAAAGAATAATTATTTTATTTGCGTATTTTTATTTTATTTTTTCTTCCAAATAGATATTCACCTTTGGCTGGTGACTTATTGGCCAATTCTATATTGCCTGGCAATGCTATGACAGGTTCGGGTTGGTGTATATTTGTTTATAATCTGGCACCAGAAACGGAGGAGAATGTTTTGTGGCAATTGTTTGGACCATTTGGTGCCGTCCAATCGGTTAAGGTTATACGTGACCTACAAACCAGTAAATGTAAAGGTTTCGGTTTCGTTACCATGACCAATTATGATGAAGCGGTTGTGGCTATACAATCATTGAATGGTTATACATTAGGCAATCGTGTTTTGCAAGTTAGTTTTAAGACTAATAAAACTAAAACTTCTTAAACACACACAACATACACACATACATATATATTATTGAAATTATTTGAATTAAAAAAACAAACTTCTTTGTTTTAATTAATTTCGTTTTCTTAAATAAAAATAAGGTCAAAAACAATTTGTAAGCTAAAAATTAACTCACTAGTCAAATTTCTTTAAAAAATAAACTTAAATTTTTGTTTACTAAATAAATTAATTAAAAAAATATTTAGACAAAAAATCTGCATAAGTATAGATGAAAAACAAAAGGCAAATAGTCATAAACCGATAACAAACCCTTTTAGATGAAAAATTCCGTGAACGTTTAAAACAAATTCAATTTCAAAAACCATATAAACCTCCTTACAAGAAAAAAAACCAAGTAAACTTAATTAAAGACCTTCTTAAAAGTCTTTTAAAGTTAGTAAAACAGTAAAAACGACATCTCTAAAGAAAGTTATAAATTAAAAAAAAAACAACAATTTACAGCACTTTTCTTTTAAATCATATTTGTTTTCCTTTTTTTTATTTAATTTAAATTTTTATTTTATTTTTTCTAACTTAGTCTACTATTTCTTCTTCTTAAAAAAATAACAATAAAAAAAACAAATTATAAAAATAAAAAATAATTACTATTATCAAATAAAACAAAAAGAAAACACTTAAAAAATATATTAATTATACCATAACTTTATTATTAATAAATGTTTATTACTTCAAAGGAAAAAAGGAAAGATTTTGCAAACAAGAAAATTTACCCTCCCCCCAAAAAAGAAAATCATTAAATATTTATTAAAAGAAGTATAAAAAAAAAATTAAAAAAAATTAAAACATAACCTAAAAAAATATTGTATTTGTATCTGTGTGTAATAATATTTTTTAGATATATTTATGTTTATTACTATCTTATATTTATTATTATATAAATTAATTAAAAATATATATGAATTATTACTTAATTACTTAAACAAAATAATTTATTTCAATTTGTATTTTATTAACTTAAATTCATAACATAATTAAATTTAAAAACAAACAAACAAACAAACAAAAAACGCATAAATAATCCCCCTTAAACCAGTGAAATTCATAAAATAACCAACACTTTTCTTAATTTAAATTTATTAAACAAAAATATATTTAAATCATATTCTCTTATTAATTATTATAATTATTATTATTAAATTATATTATATTATACGCTCTTTATATATATATACGTATATATATATATATATATACCTATTTAAATAAATGTGTGTAATTTATTTTATTTTTAAAATAATTTTTTTTCCAATTTGTTTATGCCATGCAAAACAAAAACAAAAACAAAAACCAAAAAAAGCAAAAACTGAATTGAAACAAACCGAAAACAAATAAAACCAAACAACACAAACTCGCATTTTAACTGTTTTTCATATTCTTTTTAAATGCAACACCCATTAGAGTGTCTGTACTATGATGAGAAATAAAAACAAAAAGTAAATAAAAAAAATAAATAAAAGGAATACGATGAAATAAAGGGAATACTGTTAGCAAAGTCAAATGAGAGTAAAATCGATAGTTAAAAAAGACTAGATTTGAAACAAATAACGGCTAGATTTTTAAAAATATTAAGAACGGTATTATTTATCCCCATATGACTCCTTTCAGTCTACGTATAGGAAATTGGAGTCTCGGTTTCGGGGGTAATTTTTCGTACACATGTTCTTTGGGAACCGTATCAGTTTCTAATATTCATGAATTTGGTGTTGACTCTGTTCTCGAGCCTTTATCTAAATACTTGCCAGGATCTGATGGGGCTCCAACCTTTGTCTTGAGGTGCAGTGCTGTTGCCTTGAATGATCCTTTTTCGCTTAACAGGCTTTGGGAAATAGGTAATTTTCCTCTTATCGGGTAGTAAATCGAATATATCGAATTATGGTTCAAGTTCCGTGATATTTCCAAGCTAATGGGGAATCTGGTGACTGATTACTTCTCTTTTTGCAGACGAAATCATCTCTCTGCATAGTTTTTTAAGGAATAGGTCTATATTAACTAACCTTCTTGAATTTATTACAAGGGTTTTTAGCAGTTTTGGTTACGTAAACAAAACACACACATAACCACACAAGACTTCGAATTACTTTCTTCGCTGCTTGAATTACTTATACGAATTACCCTGCTCACACGGAATCTTCGTAATTAGTTTGAACAGATCTTCTTCTACTTATTTTTGTTGTATTTGTTTATTGTTGAATTATGCACATTGCACGTTACCTTCTTGTTTTTTTTAAATTGTATAAATTCAACATTTGTATGTGGAATGGGAGTTGAATTATGAATGGAAAAGTAAGTAACGAAAAATGTGAAACTATAATCAGAAAAAGAGAGCATCCAGTAGTAAAGTAGCCACATTAAGTGCAACAAAATATAAATTAGCAATGAAAACAAAACTCCTTTTTGTACGTCCTTTCTTATCGCGGCATTTTGCAAATTTTGTATCATGGAGTACCTTCGTTTATCGCCCAAACTACTTCGCTGTACGACTAAAAACGGGTATTTCCCGTTTTTTTAAGAAAAAATTTAAAGCAAGCAAAAGCAAATTGCTTTACAGCAATTCGATTTACGATCTACATTTCCGGGACGTATCTAGGCCGTAAACAGCGGTATGAGTGAATTACTAGGCGAGTGGGAGGGACGTATTAAAATTGTTAAGTAAACAGAAAAAGAAGGGAAGCAAGGTATGAACAACAACAAACCATAAGTTAGTATACAAACTCCTCACTTAAATATTAAGAGAAAAAACCAGATAACAACATTACAAGGAGAGAAAGTAAACAAAACTTATGTTAAAACAGACTAATGCTCTAAACACATTCAAGGCCACCGATCATTGTCTACACGACCACAAACGTAGCCAAGTAACCAGCTACTTTATTATTTGAAGGACTACAGCTACAAAATAAACATCTGGTCAATGTGCCAAGTAAACATAACCTAAATAAAGCATTTCACTGGCTTTTAATGCATACATTTCATGTATTGAGTTTTTAAAATGCCTACTTCATACATCTTATTGTATTGACAGCACTAAACTGTTTGTTGTCGCCAAAGTAAAAAAGAAGTTAGCCTAAGTTGGCTACGGGCTGCAACGGTAGTCGTGTAATCAGTAGCCTTATTGCCGCTAAAATAATTATTCTCATATGTACACATGTATTCTATTTTTGAAAGCTTGAAGTCGATGGTCGGTAGCCTTAAATGTGTTTATAGCACTGTGTTGGCGTTTACCTGGCGTTGACGCTGAAGTAAGTGACATACCTAAATAAAAGCGTTAAAATTGTGTCATGAACAGTAATGTTAACTTAACTTTTCAACAAATAATATTAAATTGACTCGAAAACAGCTAAGCTGTGGCTAGTCCTTTGTCTTTGTTCTTTTCTAGCAACATCGAATAGAAAATAAGCGAACTTAATTTTAATCTTAGCGATTTTCGCTACTTAGTTTAAGAATTTTAGTTTTAAAGTACGAAATACTTATTTTAATTTTAGTTCCTGGTAGATGTAATACAGTGAATTGTTTAATAATTTAGATCTATTCTCTGGTGTATAAAGGTCATAACAATAATAATACTGATGAATTTGTGTATCGGTCTTGAGGTCCCAAAGGACTTAATTGGCTTTAAGGATGATTCAGACATGTGGCTCTTTTCTAAATTTCTTTACTTTGGCTGGTTACATCAATACCAAATTAACATATTTTTAAGTAAAAGCTTCTATACTTAGAAATAAAAGTTTTTTTGGCGCTTAAGATATTTTTGCCCGCAAAGATTTGTAAGTGGGCTTGTAAGACCAAAAAACTTACAATAATTTAATAAGGTTATTATCTACTTTAGATATCTTTGAGTAAACATTGCTACGTTCTAACCTTTTTAAAACATTTGAGTTCTTTTAATTTGCTTAGAATAAAATAAATGCAACGAATTAAATTTTTTACGTTATACAGTCGCTTATTTAACTTCCACTTTATACAGTTACAACTATACAGTATCCAACTTATTGTATATCCGCTTTATACCCAATTTTACTCAATACTTAACTCTTAGTATGACTTTACACTATGACTGTTAAACTATAACTGACTGATGTAGGCAAAGCAGTGTTCTGTTAAAGTCTTAAATCTACACAAATCTTGTACTCAGATCCGTTAATTCAAATGTAACATTAAAACAATTTAATTGGTAACAACACACATAAGTATGGCATGGACATCCTTGACACAAACCAACAGAATAAATTCCATAACAAAGCTTGTAGTACTAAATGTACTAAGTTGGTGTATCTCTTTTTTAGGCATTTTTATTTTCGTAATAATATGAATCCCTGGGTGCTTTATACTTAACTCAACAGTGCTGGATAAGATAAACCGGGAATGAAAACTTATACCAGCAATTAAAAAAAGAAAAAGAAAACTTGAAATATAAGCTACTACAGACTATTACTCGAGAAAATGTTGGAGGAAGACAATATAGGGGAAGAATAGAAACTACATGGCTTGATAACATACTTACGTAAATTGGAATTCGATACGTATGCAATCTTTTGAGCGAAATCAGAAGCAGAGATTACTTTGCAAAAATATTGAGACCGATATGAAAATATAACTGTATTGGTTCCTGGCTCAAAACACATATATTGAAGAAGATAATACCTTAGCTTACTTCTTGGTCACTCATAGTACTCAGAACAAAACTGCCTTTGTATTCGTATGATATTTTATTTCACTAAATATGTATTTGTATGGCACATACGATAAAATTAATTCAGTATAGAGTATATCGATATAACGTTTTTCTATGTGGTGAGTCTGTGACTTTGGAATATATTTCCAACAAGAAAATATTGCAAAAAATGCAACATAATTTCGCACAAAGTGGTCGATAAAAATTGTATTGCAGGTAGGTTCGGTAAGCGGCAAGTGTACATTTTTGCGAACATATAACCGCACATATTGTTTGATAAGTTATTAAAAAAAAATGTATAAATAAATAAAATTTAAAGGCTATGTGAGCGAAGTAAGTAAAAAACGAAAATTTTAGAAATTAAACAGAAACAGCGGAAACCAGACTTGATTCAAGCATTAAAATCACATAAACCGAATATTAAGTGCTTATATAGTATTCCAAAGTTCGCTAACAAATTATAAAATAATACTGATAATTTAAATTAACAATTTTCCGTTTGAACAGGAATTCATATCACGCACTAACATAAAGGCGTAGGTCATACCTAGTTCACATGGTGGAAGAAAACCTTGACATTATGGCTGGGTTTTTACGACGATAATATAAATTATTTTATATTTATAGTATTTGGATTAATCAAAAAATTCAAGAATCAGAAACAGAATTCAAGAATCAAACAGAAATTACAGAATGCAGACTTTCGTGCAAAATACACCAATACACTTAGATCAAGAGTAGAAGCTATCCAGAATTCTACAAGCTGATCGAACATGGAAAATTATTTTGAGAACTTTTGCAGCAAACAAAAGGCTATTTAAACCTGGAAAGAAAGCCTTAGATATCTGACGACAATTGTAACCTTATTACAAAAACATCCATGAGAAAAGTATAATGGCGGAAAAATATTGATGCGCAGAGAAATGGTAAAAAACGTTGTACTACTTGACACTTATAGAAGCTTTAATTAGCCACTTGAATCATTAAAAATTGGTAAAGTGAGTTCTGCGCAACTCTGTAACAAACGCCTATCTATTAGAAAATCACTGGAAAACTCTGTAACAAACGCCTATCTATTAGAAAATCACTGGAAAACTAGAATATAATCCAAATAAGTCGATATCTGGGCAAAACAATAAACGAAACTAACAGGTGTACCACCCCATACAACCAGGGCTACGTGCTCCGGCCCGAGCTATGCTGAACTGAGAGACATATATACAGATTGTTCAAGCATTAACGAAGTAGCTAATGCCATTAAGGATCACCTGGCCTGAACAATATCTCACCAGAACCCTCACCGCTCAACTCTTAACAACTATAATAGAACGGTTCTGGGGAATAAGCAGTCTGTATAGTAGAATAAATAAGGGAATAACAATTAATAACTCTGAGAAATATGATCAGCCAAAGTGCAAGAACTACAGGGAAGCTGCACTGTTTTCTATGGTCAACAGGGTGTTACCCAATATCTTGAATAAGAGAGTAACTGATGCACTACTGCCAGATAAATAATCTGCAAATAATAACAGAAGAATCATATTGGTAGCATTCGTCTCTTTTTTAATCTTTCGAAAAGGCATTCGACGCTCAAGTGTAGAATAATTACTCTTCTCCAACTGCCGTATTTCACATGAGGGGAATGTAAAGCTAACATATTGGCATTAAGATCGGAGTTAGACAAAAATGCTTCCACGTTCGCCCCTATTATTTAATCTAGCCATTGACGTTGTGATGAAACATGTCACATCTGAATAGTGAGCTAATGTCTTGGGATCTTAATGAACGTTTATGGGGTCCACAACTCAAACTGAATAAGCTGGTAATTGAACTCAAACAACTCCCAACTAAGGCTAAACAGTCATTAGGCCAACTGTGCACGGAATGGATATCAAGTTACTTTTCTATTCACACTAAATACTCATACTATGTTCAGTAGTTGTGTGATACCTGTGCTGTTGTAAAATTTCGAACACACCCAGCCGAGATTTGCAGGCAATAAAAGTATTTGCAAATCGGTGCAACCTACACGCCATAACAAGCAGCTATTGTGGAATAAGTAAAATAATTTGGGGCCCTTTGTTCCTTGTAGGAATAAGAGTGTGAAATACATATATACATATATAGATATAACGCTAACAGCATATCGCTGTTGAGCATTGGCTGTAATGGACCAAATATATTTAAGCTAAAGCCTACTTTTGTTTAAGAAAAGTTTTATATCGACCTTTAAAAATAATTCATACAATAAAATAATAAATAAATATAAAAGAGGATGAACGGTTCTCCCTGATAAAACACAACTTAATGACATTATATTCGTCATCTTATTTCTTATTTCAAGACCAAAATCTGTCGTTTGGGGTTAGTCTAGAACTTTAAGTTTCCTCTAAGACAAAGAAGTACCTTTTAAGGCTCATATTCCTTGGTACAGCAGGCTATTGTGGACTAAGAGATCAACTGAAAAGGATAGCGACCACGAATGTAGATGTTTGTAGACCAGTGTTGTTTAAAAATAAATATGTAGTTGTTAGTGAGAACAGGAAAATTTTTTCTCTGAGAATTAAGTTGAATGGGTAGTAAATAGCATTATAAGTAACCGAATGACTTCATTTTTATTAAGAAACTTAATAAATTGTTTTAAAAATAAGTTTATCGGAAAAAATAAATAAATAATACAGTTTTAAATAAAAAATTTAAAAAATTTAAGCATACACCCGCTAGGAATGTTCACTCGTCGCCGTCTCAGTGACAACTAATAGCAAGAGCGTAACAATACATGTGAATTTAGCGTCAACAATTGTTGTATGAAAAGCTTAGGATGTTTTAGATCTGCAACTTATCTGCTAAATGAACCAAAAGAGGCATTAGATCATGATGATAATAATATACATGCATCTATCTATTCATCTTAGTTGCAAAAGAAATTTTTTTTATATATATACGCTAATTCGGTATATACTGCAGAAAGAAAAGAAAGCTACTAAAAAGGCATTTTTTAAGCGTTCAAAGATTTAAAAAGCATTTAAGCCAGCTTCAAAGACTGACTTAGCAGCACTAGCTGTGAAAGTATATTGAAGTTACAAAAGTTTTCTCTTAAGATAACTTACCTTACTTTTTATAATTTTTCTTTAATAATTTATGTATTTTATTCTTTTAGAAATACTTTTCCTAGCATTATATTGGTTTTCCATATTTTCTTTCTTTTACATTTTAAAAACCTAATTCAGGGGGTAATTCTCGCATTGGTATGCGGATATTTTCCTATTCGAACGAACGAGTTTTTGACTATTTGGAAATTTCCTATTCGATCACGAATAAAATGAACTAAAATATCTAATGATGACTTTCGATAACGAACGATAATTCGAACGTAGGCTTACGAGTTATTATACATAAGCAAGGAACCATGCAAAGTAAAGTTTACACAAAAAATTAATTTTAAAAAGAAGTTGGTGGTTCTTTTAAGTTTAGTCATTTTAGGTTCAAAGTAGTCATTTTAAGTTCAAAGTACAACAAAATAATTCAATAATAAAATACTTAAAATCCTATGGCACAACACACGGATTTAGCAAAAATATTTAATGCCAAACAGTTGCCAATAAAACGGAAGCGTTAATCAACTTAGGAGCACCTTACCCTTGAATTTCTACCCTAAGGTCCACCAACAAAATATTCCAATTTGTGGCGCAAGGTGGCATACAAAGAATATATATATTTTCTTATTTTAAGATTAACCTTTTATTTGGTATACGCTGATCAAAAATAAAAATAGCTGATGGACCGAATAAGCAGCACATTTTATGCTTATAGGGTAAAAATTTTAACCGCTGCAGCTAAGAAGTCGCTATCGTGGGTGTAAAAACTTTTGCCAACAATAACAATGGAAAATCTATCTCAACATCATTTTAAAAAAATCCAAAAAAGAAAACAAAACTTCTTTTAACATTCGTGGGGTTTGAAACTGAGCTGCTTGTCTTCTATACAAGCAGTTTAACTACTACACCACGCTACTTACTAATTTTTTAATTTGATTTGCTTATTTTCTGTCTACAATTAATTCCATAATTTTTTGGAATATTTTATCCAGTATTGTAAAACATTTTTTTAATCGTTTTACAGTGTTGTAAAACAGCTTGTGCGTTTCGTATCGCCTAACATCATACGAACATATTACGATATCAAAATATTTTTTGAATCGAATTTTATTTCGATCACTAATATTAGAATTTGATCCCTGCATTGTTGACATCAAGGTTAGTATTGATAAACAAGTATTAAGAAACACTGCAGTTTTGTAAGCAAAGTTAAGCAGAAAATGTATGCTTAACCTATGAAGACCCAGATTATGATCCCGTTGAACTAGATTGATTAAACTTCTAGGCTTAATATGACATTTAAAAGTATCAAAACGTAAGTGTTCGAGAAGGAACACGTTCCGAAAACGCACCGAATATTTAACGGAGCAAGCGTAAGTGATGGTCAAAGTGAAGGTTGCAAAAACCTATTAACTTAACTTTTTAACAGCACAGAAAGTATATAAAAGTAGCATTTTTGTATTTTTCTTATTGGCATTAACACTCACTTGCTTGCACCCTGGTGAAACCTATGCTGATAACTGCGCCAGTCTTCGTTTGCTTACAAGTAATGGTCAAACACAAATACTGAAGCATGATATTAATATTTTGGCAGAAAGACTACAAAAGAGAGCAAGAATGCTACTTTTATGTTCTTTACTGCTCTCTATACTCTCCTATAGGATAACTCTTCAGAGAGTAAACTAAAGGATCGAATATACTAGACTTTTGCTTACTTAAGCTAATCTCAATAATTTTTTTGGTGGCTACAATGTACTTTTTGAACAGTTGTATTAGTGAGAACATGAAAATTGCTATCTAAAAGTTGAATTGAATGGATAATAAGGATTATTAGTATCTGGATGAATTAACTTTTGATAAAAAAATAAAATTAAAAAAAAATTTGTATACACCTGCTACGCATGTCCAATCATCTCTGTTTCAGTAACGATTAAAAGCAAGAGCATTTATTGCACAACATATTTCTTTTGTTATTGTTTTGTACATAAAACATAAACAGCTATTTACCAGAGTAGAAAGAATGCTTGAATTAAATTCTTTCATAAAGAACGATTTTTCTTGAGAGCCGAATTTTAAGAGAATATAAAATATGACTCATGAGAAGAATCAAAAATCAAAGAATTTAAAAATAAAATTCGGTACGAGTTTTAAACAAGCAATTCTTTTTAGTAAATGTCGTTTGTGTAATACAAAAATTGCATGTGTGTGATACTTATTTGTTACTGCGAACAAAATATGCACACATTCGAATGCATGGTCCCGCTGAACCTGGGGATACGTAGTAATCGATTGTTCGCTATTAGCAAAGAATTTTCGAAACAAAAATATTTATTTTTGACGAACAAAAATACTTTACAGAACATAGAACATTGCTATTCATCTCATAGGATTTGTATCTTCTCAATACACATATATTATTAAGCTATTGCTTTTAGTCGTCACTGAAATAGCGACGAAAGGACACGCGCATCGGGTATATGCTGATATTTTTCTATTTTTGTTTTCTTGTTTTTTTAAAGAAAAAAGTAAACGTCTTTCGTTTTTAGTATTGAGTGGCGAAAAAAAAAAATGCAAAAGTAAAAGTAACCTCAAAAATAAAAGTGACCAAAGCAAAGTTATTCGCTTTCGATAGAGGTTCGCTTGCTGTTGATATTACAAACTAGCATTCAAAATCGAAAGATATGCTGTCACAAACTAAGCGCTGGGTGAACTATATGAGTTCTTTTTCGTTTCGCTTTCAATAGTCGTTTTCAAATAATCTAACAGAGAAATGTTTGCCAAACGTTCGAAGGTGATGTTATTATCAAATGTCGTGGTCAAGCGGGATATAGAACATTCAGGTCTGTTGTACACACATACACACATTCGAAGGCATGGTATTACGCATTTAATCTTACACAAACAACATGCTTTGAAATTAATTGCTTGTCTTTGATTCTTTTTTGCTCATTTTTAATTCGTTCGGAGTATAAAATTGGCGCTCACGCGTTAAAGAACAAAACTTAAAACTTGAAATTCTTTAAAAATTATGTTAAAAAAAAATTTTTTAATTCAAAAAATATTTAAAAAAAAATAAATTTGTGCTCATGAATCGAGCAAAAAATATCTGGAGCAAAACATATAATTCATGCTCATGAATTAAAAAATAAAACTCTCGAGTGCGTATCGTAAAATGAGCGAACCAAAAAAAATTCTGCTCACGGGCCGTGTCTTTACGCACTATGCTATTTATGCACGTACAGTACGATCAGGTTTGCCCAAAACAGCAGACAAATGATCAGGAGCCGGCAAAAAATTACAATGCTAAGAAAGGATGACCACCACCACTTGGCAAGGATCCTTATTACTACACAATTATATAGAAGCGGGCTGCAGTAGATTAACCATCTACTTGAACTAACTTGAAAATCAACTTGATTAGGGAAAATGAAACAAAGCTATGGTGGCTTTGTGGAAAGTCTAGTGTCTTCTCAATAAGTGAAGATAAAGTGTCACCTTTCAAACATGCTATAGAGTGGCCTGATGCAATTAATATTACCAGAGGTTTTATATTTTAGAGTCATCTACAGACAATTTGTAACCGAACTTAAACAAGTTTTGGAACTTATTCAAGCAAATGAAATTGAACGAAACTTGACGACGAGTCTGTTAAGTACCTTATAGTTTTACACATTTGTTTGTGTATTCGCACAAACGTTTAAGTTAGGCATTCAAGCATCGTCTGACATAACATGTCACCGAGCACATTTTCACTCTTTTTTCAACATATTTCATTTATTTTAAATTTCTCCTTAATTTGATATTTTATTTAATTATTTGTTGCTCTTTATTATTTTTTCAAACTATTTTTTGTTGTTTCTGCAATTGTATTTGTTTTTCAATGCTGTTTTTTATTATATTATTATTATTTTTTCTTGGTTGCTGCTTTTATCCTTATTAACCATTTTCCTTCAACGTTTTTAGCATAAAGTGTGAAAGCACCAGTGCACACAACCATTTAAGTCAGAAAAACGATGCAATTTTTTCTTGCAGTGTGGTTTCAGAGACAGTTTCTCAAGTAACTATCAGTATTGTAACACGCACTGGTATAAGTTTGCCTTACACTGCTTTAAACCTGTTCAAGATAAAGAGAAATTAGGCTGTTCCGCATTTTCTAGGCTATAACTACACTGTAAGAAACTATCGTTCTAAATTATGCTTTAATAGTATGCTGGATACTGCATGTTTCTTAAAAAATAATATTTTGAATAAAACTACTGTAGATTTAAAAATATTTTTTTTTTAATTATGTAGAAAATAACACCAAATTTTTTATACAAAATTTGTATTAAAAATATTTTTTAGAAAGAAAACTGAATATTTTTAAACTTAAACAAAAAAACTATAATTTTCAGTAATTCGTTCTTAATTCGTGATATGTTTCCTTATTTTCTCTGTTTTTTCCGTGAATTTTTAAGATAAGCCTTAATAAAAATCCTATTCAAGAGTCTTAAAAGACGCTCTAAATATAATTTTTTAAATAATCTTCCTTGAAACCATTTTAATAAAACAAAATATCAGACTTAAAGGCTTAAGAAGAAGAAGAAAGTGAATAAAATATAACGAAATTTATAATGCAGTATACAATATTTAATATTATACAACAATAAAAGAAACAAAGAAAATTTATATATAATTATGAAATAAATGTGTTTGTATATTTATTATACATATATATATATATATATATATATATATATATATATATATATATATACATATATATATATATATATATATATATATATATATATATATATATATATATATACATATATATATATATATATATATATATATATATATGTATGTATATATATATATATATATATATATATATATATAAATGAAAATAAGTTTTAAAAAATAAAATTAATGTAAATGTGCTATATACACTTAAAAAAAAGAAAATATACAAAATAAAAAAATAAATAAATATTTAAATTTTAATATTATAAAAAGACATCATAGTTTTAGTATAATAAATGTGAGTAATTTAAAAAATCAACGATTATAAGTATAAAACAAAATTACTAAAACATAAAATTTATTTATTTTATTAAAAAATAAATTTATTTATTTTATTCAAAAATAAATTTTATTTCATTTACTTTTTTATTACTTTTTTTGTAATTTTTTTTTTTAGTACGTCATATGAAATTTGTTTAAATGTATCGGTTTTTGTTTTGATTTCTGTGGCTTACAAAATATATAAAGAGTCCTTCATTAGGAACTCCCATTTTTAAATTTATGTGAAGGTATATCACCGAAATTTGTGATTTTTTTATTATAGTTATATAGTATATATATATTTTCCCCCGTTACTCCTCTTGGGAGCATATGGCTTCCACAAATCATCTCTATCTAACACGGTTTAGTGCTGTTGACTTTGCCTCCTCCCATGTCAGGTTGTTCTGTCTCAGTTCTTGAATAATTGTGCGTCTCCAGGTGTTTTTTGGGCGACCACGATTTTTTGATCCTAGACTTTTTCGGAGGGTGTGACCGATCCATCCCCACTTTTATTTTCTTATCCTTTTCAGTATGGGTTCCTCATTACTCCTGCTTCACAGTTCTGTGTTACTTATGATGTTGGGCCAGAATATTCTGCATATGATTCTGAGGCACTTGTTAATGCATACCTGGAGTTTCCGATATTATTCGATACAAGCCAGTTTTCACTGCCACTGAGCAGCACTGATTTAACACATGAGTTGAATGTTCTGAGCTTAGTCAGTCGTCCAAATGCCACTCTCGCTTTATTGAGCCTGTTATCTACATCTGTTTCTGCGCCACCGTTTGTAGTCATTGTACTTCGTAGATAGCAAAAGCTATCTACATACTCAACTGGTTGACCCTGTAGCATGATGTTTTCCGTGCTCGTATTGTTTATTCCCATGACCTTGGTTTTCTTGATGTTTATCGCAAGTCCAACACTACGAGCCAATCTTTCTAGGACCTCCAGCTTCGACTGCATATTGGAAATCTTATGCGAAAGTAGACAAATGTCATCTGCATAGTCCAAGTCTTCAAGCTGGCGTGAGAGACTCCATGTGATCCCTCTTCTTTTCGAACAGACTTTGCTCATTATGTCATCCAGCACGATGGTGAATAGCCGAGGTGATAGTGGGCATCCTTGCTTAACTCCAGCATTGGTGTGGAACGGTTGGCTGATGTTCCCGTTGTGTAGAACTGAAAGTTCCACATCATCATACATCGTTCTAATTATTCGAATTATCATGTAGGGTACTCCTTTTGTTCTTGGTGCTTTCCATATAGCCGTTTGCTTGATGGTATCAAACGCTTTCTTGAAATCGACGAACAGTAGATACAGGGGGTACACCATTCTATGGTAACGTCCTAGGACAGGTACTCACATTAAACCACTGACTTAACGTCCCTATCTACTATCTAGCGAAACCACGTCTAGTGTTCTTAGTGCTTCCCATATAGCCGTTCGCTTGATGTATCAAATGCTTTCTTGAAATCGATGAACAGTAGATACAAGGGGGTACACCATTCTAGGGACTGTTCAATATTATACGTAAAATGTTGGCCTGATCTACGCAGCTTCTATTCGGTATGAAGCCTGCTTAGTCGTCTCGTAATATGTTATCTCTATTTTGCCCTGAAGCCTCCCCTGTATCTTATATATGGTGTTATGTAGATTAATTCCTCTCCAATTGTTACAGTCTTTCAAGTCGCCACTTTTTGATAACTTTACAATGATTCCCTTTTCACGTAGGAGGCAACCTCTCTCCTCCCATACTGATGTGATGTGAGGCAGTAGAAGTTCAGCAGTTCCGCTGGCAGACCGCCTCGCCTGCCACCTTATTACTTTTCAATATACCAATCGCCTCTTTTATGTCATTCAGATTTGGAGGGTTGCATAGTATTCTTAAACTATTTTCTTCATCTATGTTCTCAACCAGGTATATTTGTGTATTTCTTTATGCGGGAAGATGGAGCCACCTATGACTAATTGAAATGTCTGGAACAATTCTAGTAGTCGCTCTCCGCTCTTATTCCTGAATCCACAACCGTGTGTTCCCATAGTGGACCGGGTGTTTGTATTGTCGCTACCTATCTTCGCGTTAAAGTCACCCATGAGTATGATGATATCACTTCTTCGAAGTTCCGTGAGCGTGGATAATACCTGTGTGTATAATTCATCTTTATTATACTCTTCAGCGTCAACCGTTTGGGCATAGCACTGTACAATGATAACGTGTCGTCCTACTCTACTCTTGACGCGGGCCATTATCACGCGATCTGATAATGCTTTCTATGTTTGAAGGGAGTATTTTATTCTCTTTGATATTATTAATCCAACTGCATTTTCGCCGTAGGTGGTGTTTTTCCTGATCATTCTTGTGATGACTGTCATCGTCGCCAGAGGTAAAGCTTGAATGTCAGGGAGGCTTCTTTTGAGTGTTTTGGTCCGGAGGGGTTGAAGTCTCTTAACGAAATACTCGAAAATCGCAGTTAAATTTTTCTCCTTCAAATTCGCTGCTCGAACCTCTGTTGTTTGAGTTGTCTGCCGGCACTCTAACCACTACACCACTGCCACCTATGTATAGGTGGAACCGGGTCCAATTACCGGCTCTGGTGAAATGCACACGGAGAACATTCTATCCAGGAAGGATTTTGGTGTGCAGTAATCTATCCCATCAGGGATCGTATTGAAATACCTAAAGATGGTTGCATGCCCGTAGACCCTGTCCGACCATGCCCCTGTCATCTTCAACTTTATCACAGACATGCTCCCAGTCACGACATAAGTCATTTGCAGATAAGCGCAGCCTTTCTGCATGCCTACCCATGACACGATGAACCGTGAGGAACAAATACTTTGACGGTTCAATTTAAATAATTGAATGGTACGCTTCATATCCAACCTTGGGCAGGTGAGTCTGGCAATAAAGCAAAAGTCACCTCTTTTCCAGGCTCTTTCAGCATCCAATATATACTTCCGCTTGATCGCCAGTTTAACAGAGATAAGATGCACACCCACCCTCACTTGATGATAAGTGTCCGAAAGAACTGTGTCCGACCTAGCAAGCTTATTAGCACCGTAGTTACTCGTTATGTTTCTGTGACCAGGAACCAAGATGAAGTGTACACAAAATTGTCGTGATAGTGCCACAAGGGGATTACGGCAGTCCATAACCAGCTCAGAGTTGACGGTCACACCCCAAAGAGATCTGATTGCCGCCTGACTGTCAGAACAGATAGACATATATATTATAGATAAAAGCGTCATTTCTACTGCAACCTGAAACACACTGCAGTAGTCCAGAGGGCGAAGAGAAACACCAAGGCTGAACTTATCCGAAAAAAATTCCACTGCCACTCTGTTCTCTAGTCTAGAAACGTCTGTATAGACATCTGAATCGCTGGAGAAATCATAACATGGAATCTCCTATACAGTTCAGGCCCAGATGCGGCATAATCGAAATAACCCTGTATCAGGGGTTCCTCAGATAGAAAGACGAGTGTGCCGAGGGGATAATATGCCAGCGTATTAGGGCGTTCAGTCTCAATAGTACAAGTTTTACCCGTTGCCTGACAAGTATCCCTGAATGGAACCATCAGGGGGCATCACAAAAAGAGCCCTTGTAGAGGTGGTACGTAACGCAACTGTGATCTGGATTGTAACAGATCCCCCGACCTTATTAAGGAATCTGACATTGCAATCTTTATCGAGGGCATTCCAACAGAAACTATTCCATACCAAAGATTCTATTCACTAGCCGCTGAATAGATCCCGCGAATAAAGATTGTAGTGAAACTCCAATTCACACCCACTGCTCTTCTGCAGCTGTAGATGACACAGTAGCTTTCAAACTTAACTTAGGGTCAGGATAAAGGTCCAAGTATTTAATAGCAGGTTTCAAGCTAAACCTGATCCCATTCACACTGGGCAACGTAAAGTGAGGTGCCTGATACCTCCTAATGAAGAGAATTGTATAAGTCTTACAAGGTTTTACACTGAGTCCAAACTCCCTGCACTACCCAGATGTAATCCTCAAGAAAAATTGAGCTTGTCTGAAAGTGCCTGTGAGGTCGAACGCCGCAATAGCAATATCACCCTATCACCAGAGGAGTCAAACCTAGTAACGAGCGTGTTTACCACAATGTTCCAGAGAAGCGAAGACAGAACTCCCCCTGTGGGGTACCCCAGTTGACCGTTCTCTAACGCTGTACGTCCAAGAAGGAGGAGTTAACTAGCCGGGATCTAAGAAAGAACTCGATTAACGCAACCAACCCATTATCGACGCCAAATATTAGGGTAAACATAAATGAAAGTCTTTTCAATATCAAGAAAGACAGCATGTAAGGATTTCTTGACCTGCGAGTGAAGTGCTATCTCAATTGCTCTACCCTTCGTATAGGCATGTTGAGAAGCAGGTAAAAGTGAAGGACTGATAAAGCTCCAAATATGCAGATCAAGAACACTCTCTAGTATCTTCAAGGGAAAAGCACTCAAACAAATGGGTCCAAAGTTCTTAGGATCAGTGTGTCAGAGGTCTCTAAATGGGACCAAGACATGCATTATAAATAGCTAATAGTTAGGGAAAGATAAAATCCTTCCTAAATAGGATAGCAGTGATTAAAAAGTTCAAATGATTCGATAACCCACTTTAACTAATCGGAATTTACCTGAATCAGAGAATAATGCCCGCCCGTGATTATTACTCGGTAAGAATATATCAAGAAGCAGATCGAGCGTTTCCCTGATTGAGGAAATCCAGCTTCCGTTATACCTCAAGATCTTGCAAAGCCGACTGGCCTTAATTGAGAACTCGCCGTTTAAGCAAATGTTCTTTCATGAGGCTCTTTCTGCCCTATTGAGTATTTCAGCTTCTTCTTCTTGGTCTTGGTGGCCTTGGAAAATTATTACGGCTATATTTTTGACAGATCTTATGTTATGTCTTTCGTTGTTTACTAAACAACGATACCCTCTCGGTAGTTCTCGGACACTTTCAGAACAGAACACACATTATTATAAAGTAATTTAATTCTACGCATGTATTATCGAACGCAACATCCGTTGATAGTGAATTAACGAAAAAATAAATTAATAAATGACAGCTAATTAAACAGATGTTGCTTCAACAATATGACCGCTATCCCTAAAGTTCACACGTTATTATTGAAAGACACGGTATATCGGTATTTTTTTAAAATATACAATTTCTTTAATATCAAAATAATCATTTTAACCATTCTTCAACAACAACATTCTACAAGTTTTCTTTTATATTTAAAAAAATTGAGATTTTATTTTAAATAATTTTAAAAATTTAAATAGAAAACAGCTTCCAAAATATTAATATTAAAAACAAACATAAAATGAATTGAAAAATAATTATATAATAAAAAAAGAATTAAGAAATAAAACAGTTAAATATTAAAGAGAAAGAAAAAATATTAAAAAAAAGTTTTAAGTTAAGAAAACAACAAAAATTTTTCTATAGAAAATTTATACGCGCAAAAGAAAAATATAAAGATAAATAAATAAAAATAAATGCCAGGTGCAAATTAAAAAAAAATATTATACATTTATATATGAGAAAAAAAAAACTAGAAAAAATTATAAGAAAAACAAAATTTTTTTTTAAATAATTTAGTAGTTTTTTAGACTTAAAAGTAGTCAAAATATTCAAAAATAATATTTTCTTTATATAAAAAAGTTTAGTTTTTTTATAAATTAAAAACTGCTATTTTTTTATATTTATTTATTTTTTTCGTTAAGTTTATTAAAAAGAAAGAATAATCACCCCTGTCAATAACATTTTCCTCTTAAAATGTTTTAATACCTTTTGGTAATTCATGGTGGATTGATAACCCTAAAAAAATCGAATTCAAACGCAATTCCTCTGATTGCGAACATTTTTTTCATCAAAGTTTTATTTTTACCTTTGCATAGCTTAACTGTCTTTGCAACGTAAAGTAAAACTCGACACTTTACTTCAACAACATCGATTTCAAGAATACAAATGTTTCCATTGGTCGAAGCAAAATCAGAAAAGCATTCGCTAACAGAGGCATACCAGAGTTTCACAGTGTGAAAGGATGTCTACTCTCTCGTATCCTTTTTATCAAAGTGGTTGACGCCATAATGTCGACCGTGTCAGATGAAATTAACGGGTTATAATGCAGAATAAACAACAAGTTCGTATCCTCGACTATACATCGACCTATTGGCTTTGAAGAAAGACGTCGTGCAAAAGAAAACTATGTGGCCTGTGAATTAACGCAAATTATTCGAAAAGTATGACTGTTGAATACATTCCAACCTTAACCTTAAACGGTGGCACAATGGAGAATGTAAATAGAGAAATATATGGAATTCGAACACTCTTGCGTAAAGAGCATTCTTCTGTATGGTTCCGAAACATGGCCAGTAAGCGAACAGACAAAAAACTACAAACATTTAAAAACCGATTACAGTCATTATAAGCCACTACAACCATTTGTCAATTTGGTCTAAGTCCAAAAAAGCACGTCAGCACGTCAGCACGCCAGTTTCCAAGGCCGTCAGGTTCTGTAAAACTTGATCTCACCAACGAAGATTTGTTCACCCTCTTCCCCGCTTTTCGCCTTGGGGTACCGTATCAAAGGCCTGAATTGATGAAGTTTCTTCAACCATATAAGAGACATGACCGGCCACCTCTTTACTATATCCACGTCCCTGTACAGACTAAAGATCTTGCAAAATATTTCCCTCTTAAACGCCTCTTAAGCATTTTCGTCGTTGTTTGACAGTGTGCACGCTTCTATGCAATATAGTAAGACAGGGACGATAAGCGTTTTGTAGGGCGTGTTTTCAATTGCATACTGGCCCAAAATAGCATCTGTTGGCAGTGATTCGGAGTGATTTTCCATTTGATAGTGATAGACAAAGTCTTTCACCACTTCAAAGCTGCGGTAGCTAACAGTGACTCTCTTTTCAAGACGCGAGAACTCTTTAGTTGTTGACAAATTATACTTGTCTTGTCTTCATTCACCACTAAACCCACTTCAGATGCTTCTTACTCTAGACTGGAGCAGGCAGAAGATATAGCGCGGGTATTAAGGTCAACAATGTAGATGTCGTCGACATATACCAACAGCATGATGCTCTCGCAGAAAATGGTGTCCTGAATAATTGTCTTCAGTAAAAATTTGAAGAAGTTACATGAAAGGGAATCGTCCTGTCTAAAACGACACGGACAGGATTTTACGAATTCTGACGGAGCTTTCAGTCGCGCCCAACGTCATATTGCATAGCCGTATTAACTGTTTAGGTGCGATATCAAATTTAGACATGCTTTCGATTTCCGCGGCCGAATATTGCCAGCAGTTATTACCGCCCTTAAAAAAGTCTAGAAATAATCTGCTGGTCGGGCAGTAAACAAAGATAAAACGAACTCACAAAGCGTCCAGTAGACTCGGGCAGGCAGTGGTAGTTGTAATTTACAGCTTTGAGACAGTCCGCGATTTGGTCTACTTCTGTTGTGCCTTAAACAAAACAAACATCAGTTTTGAAATAAAAAGAAGGACAATGCTGGTGAATAGATGCCATTTTGGGTTAAAAAAGAACTTTAAGAATAAAGCCACCTCTCGGGAAACGAAAATTGCTCTATGCGAAACACTGATACTATCCATGCTGTTATATGGTTTTGAAGCGTGGGTGCTTGCGAAAGGTAACGAGACAGTGACTGAAGTATTCGAGAGAAAAACCCTTAGTAAAATTTATGGACCCATCTGCGTTGGCGGAGAACATAGATGTCGTATGAACCATGAACTGTATGAGCTATATGCCGACAATGACATAGTTAAACGTATTAAATTGTAACGATTACGTTGCGTAGATCATGCTGAATGCACATGGTCAGGCTAAAAAGTCGGTTGAGTACGAACCTGGTGATGGTTCACGCAGAAGAGGAAGACCGAAATTCCGATGGAAGAATCAAGTAGAGAAAAACATCTCAAAACTTGGTGTCAGAAATTGGAGAGGATCATGGCGCTTGGAGTTCTTTCCTATGTTCGATCACTGGAGCAAGTGCTCTGTGACGGCTACCTAAGGTTTTTTCCCAAAAAGATTTTGTTTCAAGGCATCTATTACTTGTGAGAACACTTTGTAGAAAGTACATTCCAACTTTGTAATCCTTGTCTACTTTTCCACGATATCCGCTCTCTGCAATAAAACATAAGCATACAAAACAAGCGACCCAGGTGCGAATCAACAGCAGAGAAAATGACGAAAAAACAAATGTTATTCTGCTTGCAAGTATTTAATAAAAAAAAGCTTCAGCATCTCTCTCTCTAGTCAACTCCATCTAAAAAAATAAATAAGAACACCCTGACCTTCCAGCTTACCTTTGGCGATGATGACAAACATCCGCCGATCAGGAAAAAAAGCCACCATTTGCGAAAAAAATTACAATGCTAAAGTAAAGATTAGCACCAATTAGCAGGTATTTTCACCACTACACAATCATATGAAGAGGGCTACAGTGGATTAATCATCTACTTAGCCTGAAAGATCAAATTGATTAATGAAACTGAAACAAAGCAATGGCTGAGACGGAGAAAATAAATTTCCAATAGGGGTGATTATTGTAGTTTTTTTAATAAAAATTTTCTCGAATTAAATTTTATTTAAATAAATTTTATTTTAAACAATTTTTATTTTTTTATTTTTACTAAATATTAAAATTTTTATTTATATAAATTATTATTAACTTTTTTTAGTATTTTATATATATATAGGTTTACATATTGCAAAATTCTACTAGACTTCTAACTAAACTAAACTAAAATTTTATAATTTATTAATTCAATATTATAAAAATAGCAAAATATTTGTTTATTTTCTTCTAAGTGTCTATATATAAATGTTTAAATAAAATTTTATTTTTTCTTATTATTATTAAAATATAAATATTTATAGAAACTTAATATTTTCCTTAATTAATTATTTAAACAACAGACGTATTAGTAATTAAATACTTTTATTCACAACAAAAAAATAAAATACAATTTTTTATTAAAAAACCAAAAAACTTTATAGAAAACGTACAATTTCTTAAAAAAAAAGTATTGAAAACAGAAAAACATACAAACGCCACAGCAACACTGTTTAATATCGTGAGAAACGATGCAAAAACAAAAATTTCCTATAAACATAAAAAACAAAAACAAAGCAACAACTCCAATATTATAAAGAGAAAAAAGTAACAATTTTTTACATACATAAAAAAAGAAATATATTAAATGTCTAAAGTTTATATAAAAAAGTTTATATAAAAATAATTATATATAACAAATTTAAAAAACAACAACAACAACACATACCACCTACAAAATTTCCTATAGAACTCTTTAAAAGAATCGAATTAGGCTTTTCCCCACACATTTCACCTTCAAAAATAAGCGAAAAAAGAATAAACCAATTAGAGCTAAAACATCCTATAGAAAAATAAAAAAAATTCCCTTCTATAGTGAAGCAAAAAACTCACAGAGAAACTCCTTTTATTATTGAAAACAAAAATATTATTGTAGAGTAAAAACAAAAACAACAAACGAACAATGTGTATGTGTAATTATTATTATTATGATTATTATTGTATTTTATGTATTAGTTTTTTCGTTCTACACTCTCTTTTGCTCTTTCATATAAAAATAAACAACAACAAAAAACATGTGAAAAAAAACAAACGTAACAAAGAAGTTTTACTGCAACACAATGTTTATTTTCTAGGGATATTGCTTCGCGTAAGTGTTCATCTTCTTTATTGAAAACAAAAGTTGTTTACATGCAGCGTTGCCAAATGTGTTTTTCTATCGATTTTTGCAGTTTGTAACTTTCAATTTTGTTATTTTAAATACAATTTCTGAAGTAAAAATTTCACCTCATTGTCTTAATATAACTATGGTAAGTTTTAGTCGTACCTTCTTGAATGCGACAACCAGAGTTGCCAATTTAGCGCCTGTCGCCTATCTTTCTACCCCAGTAGGTCCGATTCCCCCAGAATTTTATTCTTTACCCGGTTTTTCGAATAGTTAATGTGTCTATGGCCAAATATGGCCTTTTTCAAGGGGGTATATCTCGGTCCACAAGGACTTTTGGGTCATGGGGTAAAAACTCGTGAATTCCTTGATGGAATATCTTTCCACCCCAATGGGTGAGATTCCCCCAGAATTTTATTCTTTTACCCGATTTTTCGAATAGTTAATGTGTCTATGGCCTAATATAGCCTTTTTCAACGGGGTATATCTTGGCACACAAGGACTTTTGGGTCATGAGGTAAAACCTCGTGAATTCCTTGATGGAATACCCCTTTCACCTCAATAGTTCCGATTCCCCCAGAATTTTATGTTTTACCTGATTTTTTTAAATTTATTTTATATTATTGTATGCCTTTATACTACAATTTGTACAATAACAATAAATGTTTTACATTTTCTTTATAACACTTTTTTCTATATAACACTTAAAAATTTAGCTTCGTAAAGTTAAATTCTTTTTTGCAATGTTAAATTCTCTTATTTCTACTGTTATTGAAAAAAGAATATAACTTATGAAGCTAACTTCACACTTTATCATGTTAAATAACAGTGGCTGTTAAAATTACAAAAATGTTAAAAAAAGAATTTAACTTACGAAGCTAACTTCACACCCTTTACAACATCCATTTTCAAAATAACGGTAATTTTTCTAAACAAGAGCTAACCTAAAAAACCAGTTAGCATCACTGGATTCAGCATACTCGAAACCGTTTTATCCTTCTGGTACCACACTTGTCGGAAAAAAAAATCAAATTCACGCACAGCGTCGATATGTTATATCATTTATGTATATCACATTTAATTCATTTTGTTGTGCTTAAATAAAAAATACACTATGAAATAAATTATAGGCTATGTTCTATAAGCCGAGATTTTGATGCTTTATCTTATTAACTCACTTTATTATCTTTCAAATAACTTCCTTGATTATTAAAAGTTTGCAATACATATCAGCATATGTATATTGTTTAACTTTTTTCAGTATGTGCAGGTTTCCTATTTGAAAATCAGTTATTTTCTTCAAAGTATTCAGTTTTCCTAAAAAATTAAAGGTAAGACTGTTTACACGAGAAAAGTCCAAAACAGTGACCGGCAAACTTATGCCATTACATTTTACAATTGTGTATGTAATTTGGGAGTTTGTGTTTCAAAACACACTGAAAGAAAAAAAATTGAATTTTTTTCTTACACAAATGGTTGTGTACAGTGGAAAGAGTTCTTTCACACTTTAAGTTCAAATATTGTAACAACAATTTTTGAAGAAAAAAAAGGAGGAAAGTAAACAACGATAAAACAATAATAAAATACTGTTACGTTTTAACCTTTTTAAAACGTTTCAGTTCGTTTTTATTGCGTTAAAATAAAATAAATGACTATTTTTATTTTAGTTGTTTTACAATCAGTCTCTTTCTTTATTCATTCCACTGTGCTTTAATACACCAAATTCGCTTTTGAAAACACTTTTTATTTGCACCTTAAACAGACTACTTCTTGACGGCCAATTCACAACTAGCTAACTCACCAGCCGCTTTTATAGTATTTCATCTTAGTTTAGAATGTACTAGTACGGACACGAATCTTCGATTTTTCTACGTTAATTCAAACTGGTCTAAAATAACAAAAAGTAACCGAGCGATGCGTTGACAGCACTTTTAATTGTACAGATAATTTTAGAAGCTTGACCCAAGTGAATACATTTTTTAGCTAAAAGCTCATAATAAGCAATTTGAATTTTCTCTTAAGCATTTTCAATTTCGTAACAATACATACATAATTTAAAACAACAAAAAAACAACAAATATCAAGAAAAACATCAAATTAAGAAGAATTTCAAAGTCATTATAATATTGTGAACCTCATGCACTTATAATCTAATAACTTAACTAAATGTTAACCGAATTAAAAATCTTTGGAAACTTTTGAAACAAGAGGAACAGCTCTATTAATTGCTGCAATTGCTTTACTTAAGTAAACTTAAGGAATTAAATTTTCCAAGTTTATAGACGTTTTTACAAGCTATTTTATATACGAACGGTACCATTTTTGGATTTATTAAAGAAGAACGTTTAGTTACAAATAAAACGATACTTGATTTTTTTAAATTAGATAGTAATTGACAGGCTTATAATACATACTGGCCAATAAATGCTATAATTCTGTCAATTTCCAATTTTTTTTTAAATCAGATGAGAATTGACAGGGTTATAATACCTATTGTCAAATAGATGCTATAACTACTTCAATTCCTAATTTTTTTTTAAATCAGAGTCCCATCCAATTTTAAAAAATTTAGTTAACCAAACGTACTACTTTATTAAATTCAAATATGAATCGGTTCCTATATATAGGGTCCGCTAAATAACTTTTTTTCTTTTTGAAAATGCTATAAAAAATACTACAGAATATTTTCTTTTTTTATTTGAAAGTATAATCCTTCCGGTTAATAATGGAAAATAATTTCATTCAAATGGCTGCCTCGGCTGGCCATGCAGTAGCCTACACACGATCGGTCCAATTTTTAAGCACATTATTGATTGTGTTCAGCTGTATTTCACCAATTGCTTCACGAATATCGTCCTTTAAAGCGTCAATTGTCTCTGGCTTGTTGGCGTAACACTTATCGTTGACGGCACCTCACAAATAACAGTCCAACGGTGGCCAAACGACATCAGCTCTGCGGCTGATAATGCGATCTTCAAAAACAGGGCGCAAAACATCGAGTGTAGCTTCGGCTGTGTGGCACGTAGCACCGTCCTGTCGAAACCAAATGTTGCTAATATCCTCCTCTTCAATTTTTGTGAACAAAAATTCGTTCAACATGGCCTTGCTCATTTTCGAAGAAAAATGGCCCAATTATGCCTCTGGACCAAAATCCGCACCAAACAGCGACTCGTCTTGGGTGTATCGGCTTTTCAATGTATGCGTGCGGGTTTTCTGTGCCCCAAATGCGACAATCTTGCTTGTTTACATACCCGCCAAGATCAAAATGAGCTTCATCTGAAAAGATGATATTCTTTTTGGCAAAATCGGCATCTTCTGTAAGTCGATCGCAGGCCCACTTAGTGAAGCGTATACACAACCATATTCGTTCAGCGGAAAGATAAAACTAATTATTTGTTAAATCAGACATGAGCTAAGTGTTACCATTCACGAATTAAGCATTAGTTGAAAAAAAAAAAACGTTAGACGGCGTTAAAATAGCATAAAAACGTCTCTAAACTTGGGAAATTTAGTATGAATTAAGCAAAAAATGGGTTTGCTAGAGAAATATACACAGAATCCTTAGATTTACTTAATTAAAGTATGTGCCATTGAATAGATCGGTTCATCTTCCTCCAAAAATTCTAAGACCGGCTTAGTACCCTTCCCAAGTATTTTTACCGCAACCTATTTTGTTCCATAGTTTTAATCTTGCACAGTTTTTTCTGACGCGTAAAAAATAGAGCAATTTTTGTTTTTGCTGTATAACTTTAGCTGTTGTAAGAATTTTGTAGTGTTTCTTTTTTAGGCTTTAAATATACTCTTCAAAAAATATAAGATGTTTAACTTTTCCGTATTTCCAAAACCTGAAATATAAACATAGTTCTAATGAATAAGGTTGTACCGTTTCCTTTGACGTTCACTCATTTTCTGTTTTTCTTGTACAGGTTTTTTTGACGCCTAAAAAATAGAGCAAATTTCGTTTTTGCTGTATTACTAAAGTTGTTGTTGTTTTTTATGGATTTTGTAAAGCTTTAAATATTATATCAATTCCCTTAACATGCCATGAAGGAACATGGGGACTTTTCTCAGTCAATGAGCTATTTTAAACTCGATTTTTAAACTCATTGAAAGGAAGCTACAGTTTAACACCGGCTCCGAACAGCAAATGCATTTAGAGACCGGGTTCTACCTATTTTCAGATTCTGCACAACTGTCATAAATATAAGATACAATATTAGCCAATGGCTAATAATAGAATTGACTAAACAAAATTAAAATTTACGCACAATTTTTTCTACAATCTTATTTAAAACTATCTTTACACATCCGGTGTTACCCGAGAATCTATATACATATACTATATTGTAAACGAGGTCTACATTCCCCTTTATTCCGATTCTATCAGTTTTTGGGCCTGCTATTTGTAAGGAAAATGCAAAAACGTTTGAAGTAGATGACATCTGTTAGCAATAAAAAATTGCTTTTAAAAGAACCTTAAACAATGGAGCATTTTTTGATTTAACATCATTCCCTCTGTTTTTATTTATGAACTAAACTTCTCTTTACAATTTCCTTAGTATTAATTGTGTTCATTCAAAACAAGGTAACGAAAATAAAAATGAAACTCCAAATATATTTAATTATTTATTAGCCTTTTTATCAGACACAATACAGATACAACCTCACAAGTAAAACGATTGGGTAACAGGATTAATTATATTAAAAGTAAAAAATTAATTCAAGCTTTGACCGTTATAGTAAATATGAAGAAAGAAATAATCTTGAATATTATCAACGGTAATCCAATAATCGAAAGCCGCACTACTCTGTACCTTTAATACAGGGTAATACAAATGTTAAAATAATACAAATGTTAATAAAAGTGTTAATTTAACCGTATTTGAACAAAAGTTTGAAAACAAGGTGTTTCAAATTTTGTTTTATATCAAAAATAGTTGCTCTATGCTAAAAATTCTTTTATTTTTCTAAATTACAGGACTTTTCTTGTTTTATAACCATAAACGGTATAGAAATGTCCTGAGGTTTATGTCTTTGCTAGAAAGAGCTTACAAGCGCTTATTTTAAGAGGTTGTTGTCTTTGCTGTCCATAGAGTTTAAAAAATATATTTAAAAAATATATAACACTTTTAGTTGTACTAAACCATTTGTTTCTTTACATTTATAATGATTTATTTCTTAAATTGTTTAAAAACATAAAATGAAACGAATAAAAATAATAGGAAATTAAACACATAGAAATACCGTTTTTTATTATTAATACATTATATGTATAAACAGCTATATGGACATTAACGCTTAAATTAGAATGACGAGTTCCTTTGGACCATTTGCTTGCTTATATGCTAAAATTCACTTTAAACACCCAATTCTCGGCTGGGTGTTGTAGTAGCCATTTGTCCTGTATGGCTAGAGGGTGGTGGTGGTGATACAATGCTGGGTGCCAAACGATTCAAAAGACTACGTACGGCAAAGGTAACATCATGATTGGCAAAACAGAATAGAAATGACACCACAAAACCCTGCAAACTTACTAGTATAACGGATAACAATTGATAGAAACGTTCCAGAGGTGAGCCAGTATCCGGACGGTAGGGTAAAAGAAAGTGTTGCAAGCCAAATAAAGGTACCTGTTGATGGCAAATAATTTATTTTACTTCATTAATAACAGAACTATAAAAACACACAAACCAGTATTATGGTAGCTCTTACAGCCTTACGTATGGCCAGGGGCGCGGGCTGTGCCGATTGGGGATGTAGTTTACGTACTATAACACGCAAAACATTAATAAGAAAGACTAAGAGTACAATAACGAAAATAAAATTTAATTGAATTATCATTTCAGGCATAGCAAAAAAGTATACTTACAAAAACTGGCCACCAACGATATGCATACTGGTACTGAAAAAATCCACAGCAAAAGACTATCATCCATCCAACAGCTTAGATGGTTTAAAAAATTATGTGAAAAAATTCAATTTCTTTTTTTTTTTAACGACAAAACTTACTGTAAATTGTCTTCAACATGTAAGAATCTCGACACACCATAAGCCGTTATAAATATGAACGGAGAAAGCCAGGAAAAGATTTTAAACCAACGCATCACAATAGTATCTTTAACAAAGACCTGGAAGAAAGATTCTCATAATAAGAAGATAAGAATTGATTAAAAATTAATTTTAATGCAATAAAAACCACCCCCTCTCCCCCGCAAATCGTATTATAGCTCATACAACAAAACTTCAAAGACAGCTGAATACTTAAAAACCAAGAAGCATTATCTCAAAACTATTTCCTTGGCGCAAGATACATAATTTGGAAACACTATGCACAAATAATAAAAAAACGGCAACAATAGCATTACTTTAGGTATTACTTGACTCTGGAAGAATCAACTATTTTTGTTCTCAATAAATTTGTAAGAAAAAACCTGAAATCAAAGGTGACTTGTCGTTAACGTAACGTCATAGACAGGAGTCCCACTTAGGCCAGATATTTGGCCCATTGTGATGGCACATGCATAAATGCCAACCCGGGGATCAAACAGTTTGCATAGGAAACCACTTAACCTCCAAAATAAATCTCGCAATTGCGGCCACCTTTATCTTGGAGAGTTCAGTCAGAGATGACAAAAATTAGGAGTTCAAGAACCTCCGCCTTCTGGCAGCAAGAGGTGGACATTGACACAAAAGGTGAAAGACAGTCTCCTCCTCCTCTTCGAAATCAAAAATCCTACAAAATTCATTCGGGGGTATGCCAATTCACTTGGCATTCCCCCCGATCAGACAGTGACCCGTTAGGGTCCGCAATTGTGCGGTGTATGGCCACCCGATTAGAGAGAAAAGACATTTAGTCCTCCTTTCGTCGTGGTTATATCGCACTTGCTCTCATGCTGCCAATGATATTGAGCATCGACATAAACTGATCGGAGAATATCCATCTTAACCGAGGCAATCGGCAAAAGCCGTGAACGGTCAATTTAATTTTGGTTGTTTCTGCAATGGTTACGATTATGGGGCTATGTTTAGTCAAGTGGTTTCGTGTTTTTTTTATTATAATTGACAAGCTCTATTAATAAACCTATGATATTTAAAGCTTTGTAAACAAACACATTCTTACTTGTTTGGTGGCACAAGGTGGGCGGTAGATTGGGCTTGATTGGGGTTGTAGGAGTACTCCGCAGAGGCTCTGAATGTGATGCTTGATATCCGTCCTTTGGACTTTAAAATTCACCTTCATGCAGCAGGAAGTGCTCTATGGCTCAGGGAACTGGGACTTTTGCGGACTACTAATTATAGAGATACGCGTATCCTACACTGTATGAATTTGAGTTTTGAAACGAGTGGAGGAAGTGGTTATATCCTGTCGACCATGATCTAAGGCGGAGATAAGCACCGGTCTTGATCATAATTGTTTCTAAAAGTTTAGCGTTGAGTGCAGTATATTTCAGGCGGAAGTTTTGTCTGTTAGGAAGACAGTGGAGATTGTTGTTATTAACATTGAGGTACAAAAGCACTGCACCCTTTTGATTTATTGTACAAACCTCTATCTATGGTTTTCCTATAATATCTCCTCCAACCACGTCAGACAGTGGATATGATCGAGAATGAGGATGATGGGTGCGGATGGCTGTTTTCGCGGACAGGCACGCGGCTCTCAAGGCACTTAGTGCGTGCTGGTCAGATCCAAAGTCGTTCGCGACTGCAAGTTAGCCTTCGGTAGGGATTAACATTGCTGGATAACAGGCCATTGTGATATCGCTGGCAATGAGAAGGCTGATGAATTGGGTCCTCATGACTGAAGGCTCTACTCTGCTGCCGTTGAGTCATTACATCAGTGTGCTCGAGAGGTTCTTCGCTAAGAAAGCCTGGCCAAAACTGGTTCAACGAACCAGGTCACAGGGTCTCTAGATCTATATGGCCGGCTATTTCCAGTTGTGCTTTTCTCCATAAGACTTAAGACGAGCTGAGGCTAACTACGACCGTTATTACGAGCGATTGCGGTATACGTGCGGTGGTGGCTCGTAGATGGGCAAATACTGACACTGATTACTGTAGGCTGTGCGAGGACGATGAAGAGTTAGAGATGATCGAACACCTATTATGTCATTGTCCCATGCTCTCGGACAGAAGGCATCGTCTCTTAGGTGAATTTACGTTCCAAACTTTAAACTTCCTTTCGTGTACCAACCCTACCGTTATTCGTTCGATTTCCAAGAGCCTCAGCTGGTTGTGGGATGGCGGTTGATTGAATCCCTGAGAGTGTGTGATTTCCCTTCATATTTTTAGATTTCTCTTTTGAATTGTTTGTATTTTTCTTCACTTCCATTCATTAAAGGTTTCGTTTCTACACAGAACGATCACAAAGGACCATTTGGTCTCCGAGAGTTTGCGCTCATCCGCCCAGTAGGACTAGATGGATGATCGCCCTCAAACCAAACCAACCAAAACAAACGTATTAGCTCAGTTATAGTGGAATCCGCAAGTCTTTGTTCTCAAAAAATTTTTAAAAGTAAAAGCTAATTTGTGAGAAATGTATGGTACCTTTTAACTAATTCTCCTTTTCTGAAATCCTTTTTAAGTAATTTCACTTTTACTTACCACAACTAAAACCAAATGCAAGTGTAATCCTTCACAGAACATCCAAAAGTAGTTGACCAACATAAAATAGTGTACAACCAAGTGTAGAGCAATGCACCAGTACTAAAAGTGGCACAAACAAATTAAAGATACACTTTAGCCAGATTAAAATACATGACACAACAAGAATTTCTAAAAAGAAAATAGTCAATACAAAGGAAGAACAACGACTTACAGGATTATTGCGTATCATGTCAGGTTGTTCCACTACCAATTTATACCACATAATCCAAGTAATGCAAGTAAAAGCCAAGGAAAGAAAAAGATGCACATGTATGCGTATACGAGTGCAGCGTAAAGACCTGTTTTTTGTAGAGAAGATTATAAGAAAATGCAATTTAAAATAGATATGCCTTTAGAAATATTCACTTGAAACCCAAGAATATTATCAACGATAATATTAAAGCAACACAGGATACAGCATAACCTTTGACATACAATTCATTAACAAACGAGCGAAACTGTACAAAGAAATTTAAAGAAGAAAGTATTGAAAAGTACTTTTTTTAGTTTTCTATGAAAGTATGAGTATTTGCCTCTAAATCCTCATAATCTATGCAATTGGTGTAATTAGACCACTCCTGGCCACTTTCCGGACTGGTACCAAGAGCCATTCTCTAAGCAGCTAAAAAGAAAACAAATACGAATTTTAAGAATAGAAGAAAGTTGACTTAAATTAATTTTTGTAACACTTCTGAAAAAAGAAGTATCGTACATTCCTTGGATTTGTGTATGTATTATAGTTTTAAACTCCCGAACAGAGTAGCACCTAAGCACGAGTATCGAAGTATTCCTGCCTCGGTGCGTATTACCAGAGGGGTCAAGAGACCTTCAGTCTGAATATTCACTAAGAACAGGGTTTTGTGGGCGATCGGCTGCTTCAGACTTTATTAAGATCCAAGTACGGATGAGATATTGCCGTATATTTTGGAAATTTGTTCTGACATAATCCTGTAAAAACAGTGATTTCTAAGGTTAGCTTTGGTTTAGTTTATGCCTCACAATAGTGGCCGAAGGTCACGGTTATTTTAATACTGATAGCAAGTACTACTCAAGTCAAGTAGAACCATAAGTCTCTCGTTCTTTCTTTTGAAGATGATGGAAAGTGCGATAGATATCTATATAAGGAAAATGTGTCTTATTGAATATATATAGTGCGTGCACAGGCTTTGAATGCATTGCTAGGACATTGAAACTGAAACTTGGATCAGTTAAGTGTTTAGAATCAGGCTCATCAGCTCGTCTCTCAATGGGAATCAATCCATGTGATGGTGTCAAAAGGGTGAAATACTTTGTCCATTGTTTTCGACGGCAGTAGCTGTTGGCTTGATCACCATATTAGTTTGTTTGGGCGTCAGTATAATTGGTTATGCTGATGACTTCGTTATAACGGTTCATAAGAAATGTGGGAGTACATTGCGTGATCACATGAGAACGGCCTCGGACGAAGTGTTAAATTGGTGCACTCAGTAAGGATTTACGCTAAATGCCTCAAGAAGAGATGTTGACCATTTACAAGGAGATAAACGTTGTCTTGTGACTGTATTTCTTTTATGGCTACTGCCACAAACTTTTCTAATGACAGTAAGTAAACTTGTATTTCTGATACGGAGGAGTAGTGGAATCTTCTAAAGAAACGTACAGCCCATACTGTAGAGCATGCACGATTTTTACGTACTACATGCCTTTCGGCATTACTGCATGAGGACGGTGAGTCTTTTATGGCTATATATCGCCGTTACGTACACTATTAGAAACGTTATTCTGAGTAGATTTTGACTGAGCTTCGGTTCAGTCTCCCGATGAATTGACTCACAGTTATTCTCGAATTCAAGCATAATATCCCTTAGTGAGTCTTCCCACCTATGTTACCAACTTAAAATGGATTTATTCCTTTCATCTCTTTTAATAATATTTCGTAGAACGACTAAGTTTGTGCCACTCTAGTGATATATGATTGAGTACTCTCGAGCAATTATGTATAACTTCTGGTATCATTCCCCGAAGCGCAACACACTCTTAGGAAACTTCTTTCTCTAATTGCCATAATCTCTTCTTTATATGTTCTACCCACCGTCATCTAATATACGAGTGTACCGTAATTTGGCATGGAATTGGTCATCATTGGTTCACTGACGTTTGGCATCATCCGAACTAGTACATCTGATACACCGGCTTCTTTTGCAGAGACGTAATTTGCATATTTCTTGAGGCGCAGGTGATCATCGTCCAAGTACTTTACTGAATCCGATGATATGATTGTGGTATTCCCCACCTTAACAATCAAATCTTCTTTTCTCCTCTTCCAGCTAATGAGCACTAACTCCGTTTTGTGAGCTACCAATTGGAGATTAATGAGGAATAGCCACCTTCTAATCACCATGGTAGCCTCGTTCGCGTATATTTGCACTTCATCCTTGTACCTCGCCCAGACTATAATTGCAATGTCGTCTGTAATGCCAACGAAGCTTACTTCCTCCGGAAGTTTAAGGTTACATATGTCGTCATACATTATGTTCCAAAGTAGCGGGCCGTAACCAGCAGAATTCAGTTGATGAAATAATCACTTACAATGTTCACTGTGTAAGGCAGAACATTAATTTTTCCCATCGCTGTCACAATATGTTTCCATCTGCCCAGATGAAAGCATTTTTGATGTCAAGGCTGATGACAGCACGGTAGTTTTTATGGATACCCTCACCTTAATGGCTTCATTAGCGCTGCTTATCACCAAGTTTATGCATCTATGTTTGACTTCGTCTTGCAGAATTCGTATTGGCGGTTGGAGAGGCCATTTACACTTTCTACTGCCGTCAGGAATCAGTCGTAAACAATTCTCTCCAGGCTCTTGCCGATAGTGTTCAATAGATAGATCAGTTTATACGATCTAGTTTCTCCTATAGTATAAGAATGAGTTTCTGCCTCTTCTATATACTTGGAAATACACCGTTCTTCAGGAACTTACTGAATGCTGTGTTAGTTATACAATCAGGCTAAGTATATACTTGTCATTCTGGATTGGAGACTTTGTTGGAACTCGCACATCGGTGCCATCCTGAACAAGGAGACAAAGACTCTTTGGGCTAATCCCTTCTTCTATGGTAGGGCATGGGGTACTCCTCCGAGAAGTGCGATATGATTATTAACCGTTATTACAGAGTTACAGAGACTCGCTTGCCCTTGTATAACTGAAGCAATAAGAAAATGTACATGTGCTGCCTTGGAGCCATTAACATCGTTTCACATCTACATGATGAGGGTGGCGCTATGTTCTACTGTCGGAATGCGTTGGGAGTCTGTCCATTCAACGCAGGATGGTCGGAGGATTATCTTTGGTCCTAGATGTCATGTCTGTGCTTTGTCGGAAGTTTCAGGGTTGAAATCCCGTGCAGGTATTGTTGGTGGTTATTGAGTCTTCTAGGTTGAGATCAAATCCAGTGCTATATGTGCGGAGACCAACCCGGATAGTGGGCCATTGGGGCACTTGGCTCGAATCGTATGACATTTATACTGGTCAAATATTGCTATGATACGTTGCAAAGGCTTTCACTTAGAAAAAAGGTATAATTGTTTTGAGTACCTGGACACGGTGGAATAGAAAAAATTCCGTGATAACCTATATCGGTCCAAAACCTTACTGTGCAGCAGCAATTACTACCATCCTCAATCTAATCAAGGATTGGAAAATTGCTTGATGCTTGGAACACTTGAATGCTTAAAAGGGACTTTGCCGCTCTAGTGTGGCGGTCTTGTCGTAATATGGGTGTCGCTCTGGCATGCCGTACTTAAAACTCCTAACGGAATTTCTTATGAACTATTGTTGACTAAGAGAGCGCATCTGAAGAGGATGGCTTTCACAGATGTGGATGTTTGTAGGCTGTACTTTCAGACAACAGAGACGGCTGAACATATATTGTGTAAATGTTGGTTTCTTGATAGGTTTAGATGGAAATATTTAGGGTGACATAGGGTTTCATTGGGAGACATATCCACTCATAGGTTCTTAGATCTGCTCATGTTTATTAGGAAGGCAAACTGTAGACCGGAAGGGCAGTGTAGATCTTTTGAGTCACAGTTATTAGCACTATTTTTTGATTAAATTATGTAATAAATAAATATTATGTAAATGTGGCTTTCTTGAAAGTTTAGATAGGAACGCTTAGGGAGTCATAGAAAGACATATGCACCATTAAGGTTTCAGATCTCCTGGTGTTCATTGGGAAGGCAGCAGATCTGCTGAGCAAACTGTAGACCGAAATGGGCAGAGTAGATCCCTCTAAGTAATCTTTATTTAATTAATTTTGTTTTACCATTTTAACCTATTTTTAGATTTTTTAAGTATTTTTCTTTCTCTTAATTTTTTTTGTATTTCATTTTATTTCTAGTATTACTTACGTTTTATGAGCTAAGAATTTACTATTAAAGCCTTCCACGAAATCAGGACAATATTGACTTAATACTGTACCAGCCGGAGTACGTGGCCAACACAAATAGCCATCGAAACGTACTGGACAATACAGGTCTGATGTTAATGATTTTCTCAGAAGTGAGCCTGTATTACTGCCAAAGGTGGTGGTAATAAAAGTAGTATTGCCTGCGTCTTCACTTACATAGATATTCAGCTCATCATCATTAGGTGCCAAAGTAAGACTATTAATAGTGGCATACAATTCATTGCGTTCCGCCTGCTTTTCATCTACATTTTCTATATCAATTGCTCCCTCATATAAAACAGCATCCTCTAGATAGCGTGGTATGGCGGTGGGATAATCTAAGTGCATAAAAATTCGACTTTCTTACTTTAATTGTCTGTGTTTAATAAAATTATATACGTATACCTGTTGTGCTAGCACCACTGTTGGTTTCCGTTGGATTATCGTCGATGGTATCATTTTTATAGCGTATCATGCACTCCATGAATAGGTGGGACAAAAATTCACGTAAATGTTTATCTTTTTCCCCTGGATGGGGTTGCCCAAAAAATAATGACATTTTAACTTTGCTTCCTTTTTCTATAGCATTTAATGAACTGTAAGTAGCCAACAAATAACTTAACGAAATACAAAATGGCCTTTTTGTAAGAAATTGAGTTAAAATAATAATTAATTTTCTCAAGTATTTGGCAACAAATTTCAAGTGGTTTCAAGTGACCATTAGATTAACAAATTAGTTTCTTTGGTGTGCAAGAAATTTTAATTACTTTCGCTTGGTTATTTTTTTTTTTTCCTAAGAAAGTCTGTAAATATGCTTTGTTTTATATATAATAGAGAACGCCTAAAGGTATGCTAATAATTAATTCTAATTGAATTAACTTATAAAGATTAAAAGGTAAACAGAAAGACTAAATTAAAAAAATAATAATATATATTTTAAACGGCTCTTAAAATCATGTAACATTTTTTCACGTCTTTTGAAAAATTATTTCAGAAAATTACGGAAAGTGTTTATTTTTTACATATGTATGCAGCATAAGACTGGTGGTTATTTTCAAAAATCAAAATTGTTTTTAATGGGGAACCCCTTGAAATGTTCTTGTTAGTAAACAAAATATTCCGCGAAAACACGTGCCGCTTCAGGTTGAACGTTATTAATACCTTTAGATACAATATACGCATGTTACAGTATGTACAATTAAACCTCTACTAACGGACACCTTCCATAACCGGACAAACTTTGTAGAGCTGTGATTTTCAACATTTTTTTCATACAAAATGTATTCCCATAACCGGACTCTCTACTAACAGAACGCGAACACTAAATTTTAATAAATAATGCTCCTCATAAGCGGACAGAAGCGTTGAAATCAAGATAAATTTAGTTTAAACATGAGGTCGCCTTGGGAGAAACTTACAAACAAGAGTTGTATTTAATTGGTATATTTTTTCAAGTCTTATTCATATTTGTGTTAATGACTTTCAAATTTGTGATTACCCTGCTAAGACCAATCAAATGATGATAAAGAAATTGCTGTTTATTTGAAGAAGTTGTTTACTCAGCTTGTGTTGATTGCTTTAAGCCAGAGTCCGGCAAACGAATATTATTGCATTTTACAATTGTGGTAGTAAAGAGTGTCAAAGAGCTCTTCATCTTCTATTTTCACACGTACCTGCTCGCACTCATAGGTAAAAAATAAGCAAAAATAAACCAAGAGAAGAAAAATGCTGTGCAAAGTGGCGTGAATAAGAGTCTCTCAAATTACTACCACAATTGCAAATTGCATGAATATTAGTTTGCCTGACGCTACTTTACATCCACAAAATGGCATATAAAAAATACGTTATCCAGTGAAGAAAAATTGAAATTATAAGTGAGTTTGACAAAGGAAAGATTTCGGTGCATGGAATTGCGAAAAGGCAAAGTTTTTGTGTTTTTTAACAAACATTTTGTTGCATTTATTTTATGTTTTAAGATTAAATATTGGCAAAACATAGGCCGCAGATATCAATTAATATAAAGAAGTTATTCGTTCCAAATGGGAGTCTTGAATAAATGTTCATAAAAAGAGGATGTTTTGTTAGAGCGGTTGGCGCTGAAATAGACAGAATGTGTTTATTCTGTCTAAGGTTCGCTAAGGCTAGATGTCAAAACATTCCAGCTTCTGGTCCTATTGTAAAGGCTAAGACAAGTGAAATAGGAATGCAACTGGTCGTAGCTGATTTTTCTGCATCAAATAGATGGTTACAAAGACAGCGTAAAAGAAATAACGTTGCTTCTGTAGGTGTAAGTCAGCAGTTCAAGGCCAAGCTACCATCAATGTTGCGTGGGTACAAGCCGGAGGATATTTACAACGCAGATGAAAGTGAGCTTTTCTTTCGCTCTTTATCAGATAGAACTCTTGCTCCAAGATTTGAAAAAAGCGTTGGTGGAAAATTTTCGAAGGAATGTCTTACAATTTTATTTTGTGCAAAAAAGCATGCATGACACGAGACATCATGACTGTATGCTTGCAGTAGTTCAACAGAAAAATGATATCGCAAAAACGTAAAATTTTCTTGTTCTTGGATAATTCAGCATCTCGTCATAGAGAATTAAAGTTAAAAAATATAAACGTATTCTTTTTACCTCCAAATACAACTGCAGTTTTCCAACCTCGTAATAAAGGTGTAATCCATAATTTTAAGGCTCACTACAGAGGCTTAATACTGTTACGAAAATGAAAATGCTGAAGACAAAATTCACCACATCAGGGGCTTATTATGAGCTTTTTTTCTAAAAAAAATTTCTAGGCCGTATTTAAGGACTACAAAGACAAGCAACAGAAGTGAAAGGAAAGTATGGTTTCTTTAACAACATGAACATTATTCATCGATTCATTACATAGATTTTTGATGACATTAAGACTAGTACGAATGAGGCGGTATTTCAACCTAGAAACTATGTTAACCTCTTACAACGGAATGGGTTAGTCTGTAGTTTGTGAATGTCAGTGATACCTAATGAAGAAATTATTCCATTCTGCCAAAACGTTGCTTTAAGAACTGTCACAAGATGTCTAGGCATCTCTCCAGTCGACCATATACATAAGCTTTCGAAGGTCTTGCGCCTGCATCAACACAACAAAATGTTGCCGATGCAGCACCTGTTTCGGTGCCGCACTACCCAAGCGAGCATCCATCTCTTATTCCATGGAAGTTAGAAGGGATCTTCATGATTTTGAGAGGGTGGTTCAATAGTCCAAAAATGAGCCAACAGCCTGATGCTGTCGCAGAGGTCTTTCGGCAATAGAGTGTGAGTACATCCCTCGGAGATTATTCGTCTTCTATACCAGCGGAGTTTACTCAGAAAAACCAGAGTAGCCTTGGCTGAACTTAGATCAGAATAGCTCAGCCGTTTTAATTTATATTGGGCCCGAATTGACGGTACAACTTAGGACACCTACCCAGCATACGAAATGAGTTCACAAGACGTACTGCACTCCTATAGCTGTCCATCGAAGCCCACACAACTTACTTTGGAGACACTTTGGACACACCCTTCTCTTTTTTATCTGAATATGAAAATTGAACCTGATTAACGAATCTGCACCGAAAACTACAATTCTCGTGAAGCAGATCTTGCAAAATGTATTGATATTCTTGCAGCTTTGTAATTCAGTAAAGCCTTTTGGGATAAAGTTGAATCAGCAAAAATACAAAAAAACTCTCTGAAAGCTGGGTTCTCAGCAGCTATTGATGGACCTTCCGGAATTTTATGCTGGGATTGATATCCCACTTGCAATGTACGCAAATTCAGTGGAACTATTTGGTCAATCAAATGGCTGTAACGAGTTTTTTAAAATACTGTGAGCGTCAAAATAAAGTGTACAGTCTTATTCTTTAGTCTTTATTTCTGTATTTAAAAATACGATGTATTTAAACATTTTTATCTGTATTAGAGTGCATTTAAGGCTTTACACAATTCATAAAAAACAACAAAAACATTTTTCCAACAACTAAAGTTATGCAACAAATACAAAATTTAGTCTATTTTTTACGCGTCAAAATAAAGTGTACAAGAAAAAAACTAACCAAAAAAAGACCGACGTAGAAATACCATTTTTTTAAGATACTGTGGAGTTCAACAAAAAACATATTTTTAGGTTTTTGTAACAGCTCCGAAATCTTGAGTTACCGATTTTTCGTGCCTTCATGCCCTTATAAGCTAATAACTTAGTTAAATGTTGAGCGATTTAAAAATATATTATTAAAAGTCTTCGTTAAGAATATATTTGTTTATTTATTTATAAGGAACATTGCTCTTTTTCTTGTGCCGCATTGAAAAAATTAAGTAAAAGGACTGGTCTAATGTATCAAACATACTTCTTAAAAGTATGCTCAAAATAATGTTAAAAGCAACTGCTTATTACATGATGTATTTCTTATATTTTGAACCAATAATTTGAGTATTTTTCATAACTTAAAGAACTTACAAATTAACGAAGATATTAACGAAGATATTATTAAAGTATGTTTTATATTTGTAAGATACATATAAAAATGTTTGTTGTCATTACCTTTGTTCTTATATTATAGTACATGAGAGCTTTAAATATGCCTTTATAATAACAACAACAACCTAAAAGTATCCTTTTATATAACAATACTGAACAAATACCTTTCAAAAAAGGTCAAAAACAGCATTGAACCTTTATTGTTTTACCAAAACCATTAAATGGTTCAATAAAATAAGTTTAAAAAAAATCACCTAAATATATGCTACTGAAAACTTATAAGAAATATTATGGTTTTCAAAGGAATTAAAAAAAAAAATTGAAAATAATTTTTGTACACTGCTTAATTAAATTTCTTTTCTTTTTAAAGCGATTTTGCCCATCTTTTCTATGATCATAACAAAATGTTAACTTAAAGAGCCTAAGGTTAGGCTTTATATACAATGAGAATAAAACCACAACACGTATAGATTTTATAAAAAATCCTTAAGGTATGTACGTGAAAAAAGTGGCCATTTAAAATTCTAGTTAAAGATTATTATGAAACAAAAACTTGGCTAAGGTAAATACTGTTCCCGTACATAATGTTAAGTGTTTAGTTGTTTGAGATTAAGCGCCTTAAATTAGACTTTTTTAAATATATTTTTCAATAATGGCTATTATTAAAATTAAGTGTAATACAGAGCTTTTAGCACAATTCTTAAAAAGGCATATAAAGGAAAAGGTAAAAATTGACTTAGAACTTAGGTATGAAGCCATAAAGTATGCCTAATTTTTCCCTAGAATTAGACAATTCGATTGTATTAATCTTACTTGGAAACAAGGAAAAAATTTCATTTTACTTTAACATTATTATTATTATTTTTAAATAACGCCAGTGGGTGTGCTTTAAATTTTTATAATTTATGTTTTACTTAAACTCTCTTCGTTATGTTTGGTTAGGCAGTGATAATATATTTTTGTCCCCACGTGTTGTGTTGTCATTTGAGGGCTTTAGTTATGTTTTAAAAAAAATATCCTAAATGTATGCAATCAGTTTTCTTATTAAATATGTATGTTAATTTAATAATTGTACAAAATTAGTCTCGCTTTGATATTGTAAAAAAATATTTTAATATTTTTTCTAAAAATAATTTTTATCAATGACAGAACCTAAAAATAAGGGAAAAAATAATTTGTTTGACTTGAGTCCCAAATATTTTATGCCCAAAAATATGCAAAACTCTTTAAATTATTGATTAATTTATTCCTTCTTGAATCTTTTAATTATATTGTATATAAAAATAAATATTATGTGCTTTACATATTAATTTTATTATTATTAGAAACTTTCCTAAGGTATACTTTTTCAAATTCATTTACACATAAAAAACTATCACCCCGCATACTGTCTGAGGTAATATGACGAAACTATATGCTTGTTCTTAACCGTTATTAAAATCTAACTTGACAACAACCTTTTTAGACTGCTTTACATTTTTTATTACAGTTTTCTCATGCTCAGCCCTCAGCTATGCTTTATTTAATAAAATATTTTTGGTTTTTGCTATTTTCCCAACATTCTGGCAAAATAAAATTGTAATAAAATATGTTTTGCTTGTGTAAAAGGAAAAACTTTTATTACATTTTTGTTTTATTATCATACATTCTATTTCAAATTGTGCAAGCATCTTAAAATATGCTTTACTTGTTTTATATGACTCAATAACGGTGTACTTTACACTGCGTGAGGTGGAAATTAAATTGAGTTGCTAATAAATATTTCTTGCCAAGTTTTGAAATTTTTTAGCACTAAAAATTTAGTCATAAGGCATAAAAAAAGCCTAAAGTTATGCATAATTTGTGAAAATAAAATTTTATGTATTTGCTTTAAAAGTAATAACAATTATTTAATTTTTGTTAAAGACAAGTATTACCTCTTATTGTACAATATTTTAAACTTCTTAAATAATTGAAACAGGTTAGCTAGCCTAGAAATATGCAACATAATTTTTAATGAAGCGTTTTTCATAAATATCACATTATTGCCAAATAAATTCAATTAATTTTTTGGTATAAAATTGAAAAAAAAATCTACCAAAATATACTGCAGTATATTGGCAAAAGCTTGTAATGCTGCGAATGTTTTAAATCACAACAAATCTTTTGATTTCCTTATTTTATGATGCTTACAAGTAAATGAGTATAAAGACAAATAATAAAAGATAATCACATGTAATAAAAAAAATTTTATGAGGCATACTTTCAGGCATACAAAATAAAAGTCAAAATAAGAACAGCTTCTAAGATAACATAAAATCTATACGAAGCGTTAAATTTTTGTTTAATTTATAAAAGTCACGTAAAGAAACACAAATATATTTGTAATTTTTATGTTAATAGTAAGAAACCAAAGCATATATTTAGGTTGATCATAATAGCCAATAACTGCTACTGTTATGGAAATTTTAAAATCCAATGGAAAAATTTTAATTAATGATTTTTTTTTTTATGTTTTTCTAATAACTACAGCCTACTCTTTTGTTAGCTTGATACACAAAACAAACGAAACATTTGAGCCTATTTTTAGGTTGTTTATATAAAGTTTAAAATTTTTAATTAATAATCAGAAACCCAACACAAAAAAATTGTAGACTTAACATGGAGGTTGTAAGCGAATTCTTAATGACTTGCTAATGAAATAAAAAAATTTGGTAGTCAACTTTTAGGTATCTTATACGTATATCATATAAAAATGAATGTGCGTTTGTATGTTTTTTTGTTTGTTTGTGCCTTATGGACAGCTAATGGCTGAACCGATTTTCTTAAAATTTTTTCTTTTCTCTCTGTATGTCTGGAAGGAACTATAGGCTACATAAATTTAAAAAATTTAAATTGGGCGGTGCCACGCCCATACAAAGTGTATATTTATTTGTCTATATTTTCAAAATGATGACAGAAGGATTCTCTTAATTTGGCCCAAATAGATTCATGGTCAAGGCAAAAAGTCAAAAATTGGGCAGAATTAGACGAGTGGGCGTGGTACCTCCTATACAAACCAAATATTGATTTTAGTATATCTTGAGAACGGTTAAAGCAAAAAGTGTTCGGAATTGGACAAGTGGGTGTGGTGACACCCATACAAACTAAATATTGAGTTCACTATATCTTGGAAAGGGTTACAGCTAACATTACAGTATTTGTTCTGAATGACTTTATTGTCAAGGCAAATCATCAGTCAAAAAGTAGGCGGAATTGGACAAGTGATACCTCCCATACAAAGCAAATGTTGATTTCATTATATCTAGAAGGGTTACAGCTGAAGTTTCAGAATTTGATCTGATTGATTTTACAGTCAATGCAAATCATGAGGCAGAAAGGAATTAGACAAATGGGTGTGGTACTTCCCATATAAACTCAATATTGATTTCTTTATATTCTGAGAACGGTTAAAACAAAAGCTTCTGAATTTAATCTAAATGACTTCTTAGTCAACACAAATTATAAGGCAAAAAGTGGGCGGAATTGGAAAAGTTGGCATGGTACATTCCATACAAACTAAATATAGATTTCTATATATCGGATAAGCTAAAGTTTCACTATTTGGTCTGAATTACTTCATACTCAATTCAAAACAGCAGGCAAAGAATTGGCGAGGTACCTCACATATAAAATAAATATAAATTTTCTTATGTTGAGAACGGTTAAAGCAAAAAATTCTGAATTTGGTCTGAATTACATCATAGTCAATACAAATCGTCATGCAAAATGTGGGCGGAATTCGACAAGTGGGTGTGGTACCTCCCACACTCAGTAAATATTGACCAAAAAGTTCCCAGAATTTATTCAGAAAATTAAACATACAAGTTTATTCATCTAAATCTATATTGTCCCTTCAAAGTAACCCCCATCGACTGCAACGTACTTATGCCAGCTCTTGAACCAATACTCGAAGCATTTTTTGTATTCAGTTTTCGGTATGTCCATCAGTGCTTCTTGCGATTTTTCCATTATTTCCTTTCAGCTGCTGAAAGGCACTCCCCGTAATGGTTTTTTTAACTCGATTGGACAGAAAGTAGACACAGGGAGCCAAATCAACTGAATTCGGTGGCTGTTGAATGGTATTTGTTGCATTTTTCTACAAAAAATTTCTAATAATGATGGCACTGGGCCACAGTGCGTTATCATGGTGCAAAATCCACGAGTTTTCTGCCCACAATTATGGCCTCTTTCGGCAAGTTGCTTCACTCAAACGTCTCATAATGCCAAAATAATACTCTTTGTTTACTGTTTAGCCTTCTGGCAAAATTTCATGTTGCACTACACCGTTGTAATCCATGAAAATCGTGAGAATTTCCTTTTTTACTAAAAACGACGTGTTTTATTCTCCTGCACTACCTGCACTTACTGATGTCTGGATTGCTTGTCCTACTCATAAACCCACGTCTCATCCTTATGTGGGATCGGATTCAGCCTCACAAATCATGTCTTTTGCGACCTCAACTCAGTCCCTTTTCTGCATGCAATTAAGGTCTTTTTGCACCAATTTGCTGCTACACGACAGAATCCCAAATCATTAACCAAAATGTCCTCCGCTATCTCTCCGATGACCAACATTTCTTTTAATTTATCAATGTTTTCGTCGGTTTTCGATGTAGATGATCTACCACTGCGTTCACCATCTTTGATTCACTCACGACTACTTTTGAATCGCTTGTACCACTGGTTAGCGCTCCTTTTCTTTAGGAAATCAATGCCAAAACAATTTGCCAACATTTCCAACCACCACGCACCATAATATCTGTTTTTGCTCAAAATTTAACAGTTTAATAGAAGTTTAAGTCCATTTCTAAAATTGTAAGAAAGCGCCAACACACATAGAGATAGATGTACCCTTGGCTACGTAACTTTTGCAAATGTCAAGCTATGACGCTAAGATTTAGGGAGAATATCAACTTAACAAAAAAAAACTCATATCGGATCGATGGAACCGCCTTACGGGGGTACGCCGGGATCAAGTTGGTATACCTTAAGAGCGGCAGAAGTAAAAGTTTCTACATTAGGTACACATCATCACCCAGAAAAAAAATGGTTTCAAATTTTGCAAATTAATTTTTCTGATGTGAAGTAAAATTGTTACGCTTAGAAATAAAATATTATTTGATTCATATGGCTTCCGCGGCCGGCCTCAAAGTACCATATTCGATCGGACCAATTTTTGAGATTCTACTCGAATGTATAGGGTCGTATTGCGGCAATGACAACGCGAATGTTGATCTTCCAATGCTCAATTGTCTCTGGTTTGTCAGCATAACACTTGTTTTTAACAGCGCCCATAGAAAATAGTCCAACGGTGTCAAATTGCAGCTTCTTGGTAGCCAACCTGACATCACCAATTCGGCTAGTTAAAAGGCCATTAAGCGTTCGACACAATAAATTGATTGTGGCATGAGATATGTGGCAAATTGCACCAACCTGTTAAAAACAAACATTGTTTACATCAATACCATGAAGAGCGGGCACAAAAAAAATTCGTTTATTATTGTGCGATAAGTGTCTCTATTGACCGCAATGGTTGCGAAATATGAAATATAAAATATTTACCAATAAAGCCCCCGCTTCACAAGCCTCACCAAACATTCACTGGTAATGGGTACATTGGCTTCTGTAAGGACACGTTTGGGCTTTCTGAGCCCCAAATACAGCATTTTTGCTTATTAACGTAAATACCAAGATGAAAATAAGCTTCATACGAAAGGATGACTTTAAATGATGATAAATTTCCAATAAATCCTAACGTTGCTCTAACGTAAATCGATGTATTTCGTTCAGTGGAGATAATATACTGAATCTTGTAATAGAATATGTAAGTAAGTAATATTTTTTTAAATTTTAATAACTTTACAAAAACAGACGCTTTTATTAGCCTCAACAAATAACGGTAAATACGAGACACCGTCATTAAAAAGGACAAAAAAGTTAGAAAACTCTTCGTATAAGAAAATTCATCCAAAAACTCTTCAAAACTCTCTTTAAGATCTCAAGGGTTGCAAGCATAGATTGATTTTTGTGAAGATATTATTTGAGGATGAAAGCAAGTGTAACTTGTTGGGAAATGATGGACGTGTGAAGGTGTGGCGTAAAAATAACACAGTACTTGGGGCGCCATAGCAGATCGGGGGTTCACCGATATTACAAATCGGTAGTATTATGGATCGATATAATTACAAAAAGCTTTCAGAATGAATTTTGGGTACAATAACCCTAATAATACGTAATACCATTGATCACGTTTGAGATAATTTGAAGTGAAAAATGTAAGGCACCAACAGGGAAACGTTAAAAGAAAGATTACAAAAAGCTTATCGCGTCAATACCAAATCAACTGCAGGCAGTGATTGATGCTAACAGTTGGTCAACAAAATATTAATTTTAATTAATTTAAAATACTCGTACAACTAAATTAAAATACTGTGTGTCCGCCGAGAAGGTATACTACTTTGTTTGTTTTTAATTTTTGATAATATGAAAGAGAATGGATCATAAGATCCATTCATGTATTGATAAATGTTTTATTAGATATCGGCAATTATGTATGGAATACAATATCCGATAAATGCCCGTCTCTGTTAGCCTCACAAATGCGAGCCCTTTTGAACACATTTTTCACTATATTCTCACACATTTCACGCGGTATTTCATTAATTTCATTACGAATATTTTGTTTGAGCTGCTCCAGCGTTTCCGGTTTGTTTGTGTAAGCCTTGCTTTTCAGATATGCACACGTCCGGAGCAGTCAAATCAGGCGACCGTGGAGGCCAATCAACATCACCAATCCTGGCTGTATGCGATGTGGCACCGTCTTGTTGAAACCACATGTCAGCCAAGCCCAAGGCATGCAGTTGTGGCGTTAAAAAGTTTTCAATCATATCACGATATCGCTACCCATTGACAGTCACCGTTATGCCGTTTTCAGTTTCAAGGAAGCAAGGTCCAATGATTCCTTCTGACCAAATTTCACACCAGACTGTCACTTTTAATGGATGCAAAGGTGAGTGATGAATAATTTGAGGGTTTTGCATTGCCCAGAACCGACTATTCTGTTTATTCACATAACCATTCAAATGAAAATGTGACTCGTCACTCATTTTGATCTTTTCATGAAAATCGATGATTGATTTTGATAAAATGTTTTAACAATTAAAACACTTTTGTTTACTGAATATTTTTCCATAATAAATTTGCCAAGTCTCTACTTCACGACTGCCAAAGATGAACTGTCAAGACCAATGTTTACCAAAATGGCGGCAAAACAAAGTAGTTTACCTTCCCGGCGGACACCCTGTACAACTTTTGTTCAATAAAAAATTTTCTTCCTCCTGAATAATTATTTTTAAAAATATTTTTGAGAAAATAAATTTGTATATTTTCACACTTTAACCAAATAATTATTTGATTCAAATATTTATATCAGTCTGAACGCTTGGCAAACATGTTTTCAGTTATTTTATTTCACACTATTCGACCGCTGCTTAAACAAAAAAAATTATCAAATATTTGCACATAAAACAAAAGTGTTTTTTTTATCAAATATTTTCTAGGTCTACACAGCTCCTTAAAACTTTTTAATTATTTGAAGCCATTAAAAGTTCAAATGCAAAAAGTTTAAGGTTTTTCTAATAATTCCTTTTAAAATAGTATAATCAGACACACTCCTTTTTGCATATTACAATGAACCAAAAAAATGAATTTTCCCGCAAATTGTTTAAGTGCTTTTAGGCAAAATTAAGAAACGAATAAAATCAAGTGAATTAAATATTCAAAAAAGTTGGCAAAAAATCTTAAAATCGTTTTCACTCGCACTCGACTCCTTTCTTCCCTACCTCAAAAAAAAAAAAAAAAAAAAAAATTACCAGGTCATGTGACTTTCCTCTGGTAATGCAACATCAATTGTCAACGAACACACACTTATAGCAGACGTGAAAGAACAAGTCACTAAATTTTGTGAAAAAAAGCAAAAACCCACGGTTTATTTCATTGTTGCCCTTTTAAAAGTGTTAAAAGCTCAGACAAGGACAAAAGCATACACTCTCACATAGTGACAGATACATTTTTTGCCAGGAAATCAAGTATACAAGAGAGCACAAGTATAGAATTACTTGATGCAATCATTTATCCTTTTTTGTTTTAGTTTTTATAGCAACATTTATTATTTAAAATTGCTCAATCAAGTGAAGGCATGATGGGAGGTTTTAAACTAAAAGCAGAACAAATTAAATTAATCGTTAATTTAAAAACAGAGCTAAGACCAATTTAATATACAGTGATGTGCAAAAGTGTAACATGATTTAATACTTTTCATTTCAACACCCTGTATTTTTTTAAGTTTAAATAAACTATGTAAGTATTTTTGTTGTATAGTATTATAGGCACACATGTCCTCTTGATAATACAACAGCAACGACAGTAGTAGCAGCAAAAAGTGTAAATAAAAACAAATGTTACAATATTGACCCGTGAATTTTATTTTAATATCGGGTCTGCCATCTAACGTCTTTTTTTAACTTGTGCTTATTTCGTGAATGGTAACACTAAGCTCATGTCTGATTTGACAGATAATTAGTTTTATGCTTCCGCTGAACGAATATGGTTGTGTATACGCTTGAACAACGCTGGGATATACTGCGACATTACTTTGATCGATCGACTTACAGAAGATGCCGATTTTGCCAAAAAAATCATCTTTTCAGATGAAGTTCATTTTGATCTTGACGGGTATGTAAACAAGCAATATTGTCACGTTTGGAGCACAGAAAACCCGCACGCATATATTGAAAAGCCGATACACCCAAGACGAATCACTGTTTGGTGCTAATTTTGGTCCAGAGGCATAATTGCGCCATTTTTCTTCGAAAATGAGCAAGGAGTGGCCGTTACAGTCAATGGCGATCGTTATCGGGCCATGTTGAACGAATTCTTGTTCACAAAAATTGAAGAGGAGGATATTAGCAACATCTGGTTTTAACAGGACGCCGCTACGTGCCACACAGCCGAAGCTACACTCGATGTTTTGCGCCCTGTTTTTTTTAAGATGGCATTATCAGCCACAGAGCTGATGTCGTTTGACCACCTCGAAGCTACGATTCGACATCGTTGGACTATTATTTGTGGGGTGCCGTCAAAAATAAGTGTTACGCCAACAAGCCAGAGACAATTGACACTTTAAAGGACAATATTCGTGAAGCCATTGGTGAAATACAGCTGCACACAATCGATAATGTGCTTAAAAATTGGACCGATCGTGTAGGCTACTGCATGGCCAGCCGAGGCAGCCATTTGAATGAAATTATTTTCCATTATTAACCGGAAGGATTGTACTTTCAAATAAAAAATAAATTTGAGAATATATTCAGTAGTTTTTTTTTATAGCATCTAAAAAAAAAAAAATTATTTGGCGGACCCTTTACAACACCTGGCAGATGTTGTTGCAGAATCGACAAGTACTATTCCTCACACATTGTACCATCTATGCAATCCGAAGCCATTATGGAGCTACCACTACGTTTTATTACCTGTCTTACATGATATATTTGAGTTGTGTTAGGAACCTTGATCCAATACCAGACTATTTTAGCCTCGTCAGACCTAATAACCAAATAAATAGAAGTTGAAATATACCTAGACAATGTATTAAGAACCCAAACCCATAATGTAAAATAGTCAATAAATCATACTGGTGCCTCATAAACGGACTGCCATATGAAAAGCATTGAAAAGTACAGGAGTTCCCAAGATAATAACCCGAATAATAATAGCAATGTACAAGAATACATAAATATACGGATAATATTTCTCTACTCTCACATAAAAACCCTGGCTCGCAATATTTTTTTTTCCGTCACTTCTATAGGGAGCATATTGGCTTTACACAAAGCATCCTGGTTTTTTTTAAGTTTCAGTAATCAAGTTGATTTTCCAGCTAAGTAGTTAATTAATATACTGTCCTCCATATGAATGTCTGTAGTGATGAAGATTCTTACTAAGTGGTGGAGGTGATCTTTATTTAGCATCAGGGTTGACAGCCCACTGGATAACCTAATAAAACGCCGGTGGGTTTTATATTTAAAAAAACTCGGGTGAGTCTTTTATGTAAAGGTTTTCGTAGTTTATTTACAACACAAATAATTCAAATCTACATATTGTGAATACAAATTATTTCGGTCCATTTCTTTAGTTCAAAAAAGATAATGATTTAACAAATTTATCAAAATAAAAGTTTACCAAATCACTGCTTACATCTTCTTCCCACCTGTGAGCCAATGTCCGAATCCCGTCTCAGAAAAAATTCTCATCTCTTGCAGCAATCCACTTTGAAGCCGATTATATACTTCTTCAAAAAAAGTGGTTCGGTGACACGCCAAAAGATATTGTATCAGTCCAAACAGTGAATAATCAGAAGAAGCAATGTTTGGAGTATGCAGGGGGTGTGGCACTTGATTGTTCTTAACTTTTGCGATGTGAGACCGAGCGTTGTCATGCAAAATTAAAACTTGATCTCTCTTTATATTTTGGCCGCTTTTCTCTTAATGCATGATTCCAACGAAGTAGTTGTAGTCTGCTCTGATCACCTAGCAGCTCATAGCACATAATGTCGCCCACTAAAAATATTGTCGAAATGTACGAAATTTTAAAGCAATTAGAAAATCCAATAAAACCCTTAAGATAAATATTAAGAGAACCAAGGTCATGAGAATTAACAAAACTAGTACAGAAGACATCATGCTCCAGGGCCAATTGAGCTTCTGATACCTAGAAGTACAATGGCAACGAACGGCAGCTAAGAGACACGTTTAAAACAAGCTCAACACATCAAGAGAAAGTTTCGGACGACTACAGAAAGAATGCTGTTTTTACACCGTTGATACTTTCCAGAAAAAACCATGTAAAAAACGTACATAAAAAAGAAGGGAATTGGTTCAATATTCTTCAACATAGAACTAGGGAACTTGACATATGGAGAACTCATACTGAAGCATATTATGCAAAGGAACTGAAGTTGGATCGGCCATACCTTAAGGAAAAAATCCCCATAGTATTATAATGATGGCACTTGAGTTGAATTCCCATGGATCCAAAAACCGCGGTCGACCAAGAGACTCCTGGCAAAACAATCGTCAATTGTCTCTGGCTTGTTGGCGTAACACTTATCTTTGACGGCACCCCACAAATAATAGTCCAACGATGTCAAATCGCAGCTCCGAGATGGCCAAACGACATCAGCTCTGCGGCTGATAATGCGATCTTCAAAAACAGTAAAACAGTAAAATATCGAGTGTAGCTTCGGCTATCTGGCACGTAGCGCCGTCCTGTTGAAACCAGATGTTGCTAATATCCTCCTCTTCAATTTTTGTAAACAAAAATTCGTTCAACATGGCGCGATAAAGATCGCCATTGACTGTAACGGCCACTCCTTGCACATTTTCGAAGAAAAATGGCCCAATTATGCCTCTGGACCAAAATCCGCACCAATTTCAATGTATGCATGCGGGTTTTCTGTGCCCCAAATGCGACAATTTTGCTTGTTTACATACCCGCCAAGATCAAAATGAGCTTCATCTGAAAAGATGATTTTTTCGCAAAATCGGCATCTTCTGTAAGTCGATCGCAGGCACAGATTCCCAGCGTTGTTCAAGTGTATACTCAACCATATTCGTTCAGCGGAAGGATAAAAATAAAACATGAGCTAAGTGATACCATTCACGAAATAAGCACTAGTTGAAAGAAAAGCGTTAGAAGGCGGACCCTTTATAACAACAAGATTGTAAATATTTTAATCAGACGCTTTTTTGGGACTATAATTTAACTGTTGTATATACAACATGGCGCATGAGCGTTGTATATCCTTTGTTATTTTGGATTGCAATTTTTAAAACTTTTGTATTCCTCTTCACTTCTTTAATTATGTTTTTGTACATTTAGTCAGCTATAAAACGACAAAAATGTGTAACAGAGAGTGAAAAGACCGCTTTCTCTCAGTAGATTCAGAAGGCTATCAATAAGAGCGATTTCAGGGTCTAATGGGTCTATTTACTGGGTGCTGTGGTCTTAGAAAAACTGGTGGTTTTTTGGGAAAAGTTGAGGATGATCGGTTCTGCATGGCCTGTGCTCAAACATCTGAACATGTACAATATCTCGGCTCAGAGAATTAAGTTCCTATGGGATGCTGTGCTGACTCCGAAAGAAGTATTTTTTCGCTGACCAACTATGATTACTGACTTTATTCACAGTGTCAATTTAATTTGGTGAACTTTGTGGCTACACAAAAAATGGAATGGTAAATGGAAGGGAAATGGAACAAATTTTTGAGTTTAATACACATGATTCTGTTTAGGCGGAACTTAAAATACCACTTCAAATTCCTGCTAACTAAGCGAGTATTTCTGATGTTTTTAAAGAGTGTTGAGGTGTCCAAAGAATTAGAGAAATCAGGGCTTAGAGCTGGAGAATATAGACACTACGTTTTCTAAGGATTCTAGACTTAAGGTGGAGTTTCAAAAAATGCACCAAAAACTCTTAAAATTAAAAAAACCTATGGAATAATCCTGTGGAGGTGTTTAGGTAGACACAGGGTTTTACTTGGTAACATATCCAATATTACGGTTTCAGATCTGTTGATGCTCATTAAGAAAGCAGTAGATCTGTAGAACAAACTATAGACCGGAGGGGTACAATAGGATAATAATAATAATAATGGAACAATCCTATGGAAGACGATGTAGATGTATAAATGTAAAACTGTATATGTAAAATTAATATTCTAAGAATATTTTTATAACTTTTTGGAAATAAAAGAAAAAAAATTTCCACTAATTTTGCAAGAAAAAAATTTTCCGCCAGTTTCGCAAAATTGTATTGTTTCCTACCAGACATTTCGTTTCATTATGTTTGTGTTGCCAAATTTTATGTCCAAGTTAGGCACGTCCCATTATAGGTTACGTACCTGGCTTTAATTTAAATGCATAAATATAAAAATTATATTTTTAATAATTTGTTTATAACTTTTAGGAAATAAAAGGAAAAAAATTTCCACTAAGTTTACAAGAAAACATTTTTTCGCTAATTTTAATCAAAGTTAGGTACCTGCATTTAATTTTGAATAAAGTTAGCAGTAGCTAACCGATTTTCATGATTTAAAGCTAATTTTATTCTCAACATCTTAAGCTATAATTTAAGTGCTTAACATATAAAATTTTCATTATGAAAAAATTTTTATGGGTTTTTGAAAGAAATGGCTCTAATTATGCGAGAAAAAAAATTTTTTTGCAGCTAAGTTGTAAATAACTCAGAGACTGTTGAAAATACAACAAAATGGTGTTTAGATGATTTATAGAAACGTATGGAGGTAATTTCATTAAAATCGGTCAAGTCGTTTTGAAGTTATGATGAAATATATTGAACTACTATGTTTTGGGCGAAAAATTTGCCACGCCTATAAAAAATTTTGGGCCCGATGGAAAAATACTGAAAACGGATTTGAATTCAGCGCATTAAAATCATTATATTCCAATAGTTTTATTTAAAGGCGTTTTTTGCTGTAGACCAGAGTTATTATTATTATCGAAATTTTGGTGGTTATCGATCACTTTTGAATTTTGAAAATTCCGTTGTTTTTTGAATTTTATTATTTTCAAAAAAGAAAAAAGTGCAAAGTTTAATTGTTTATATATAAAGTTATCGATTGTTTTAACTCAGAGTATTTCCATTAAATTGGAGGTAAAGATTGTTGATAGAAATATAACAATTTTGTTTAATTTTATATTTTCGAGTCTTGTCAAAAAAAAAAAAAAAAAAACAAAATTTAAACTGAATTGTTATCGATTATTTTTGTTCTCATTTTAGCTTTTAAATACTCCTACTTAATATCCTATTTGTGTCATACCATTTCTTCTATTTAAAACATTTTTTAAAAATCGATATATGACAAACTGAAAAATCTAGTGGCGTCAAAAAAATTTTTTTTTGCAAATGTAGATATATTTGAACTACTACTGTATGTTCATTAGTTCAATTATAATTCAATGTCATCTGTAAGAGAAGCAATAGTAGCAAAATTTTCAACAAACAAAAAAGGAAATTGAAGAGTATTGTAGACAAGAGTGACATTTAAAGAGTCTTAAATCGAAAGCAGTTGTTGATACAATACAAAATAGAAGTTCAATAAACGTTTGTATTTATGCGATAAAAAAAACTACAACAATATGTTGAGAAGAGTAAAAAGATTGGCCAACTGTAATCGGCTTAATAAATAACTAATGGACATTAAAATATTGCAAACAAGCAGAAATACAGAGGCAAACAGAACGAGAAAGGAAATGAACGAGTTTGTAAGGGTTGAGTAAGTGGCCGTATGTGTGACTGTTGAGTGGAACAATTGACTCTTTACTTTTACGGTTGGTTTATTTAACTTTATAAACCTTTCATTTAAAATTTATTAACTTTTAAGAGCTCAGACACTGCTAAAATACATATTTATTTAATAAGTAAATAAAGCATATAAATAATCGATTACTTGTCAAAACTAGTAGTTTTGGAAAAAAAAAACCCACACAACGGCTACGTACGCATAAGTCTTGAACATTTATATGACAGCTCATTATGCAAGCAATTTAATTTATTTTTTATTAGATTTCCGCAATTTACCACAGCAGCCAAAAATTTCAGTTTAATTCACTAACAACCGCCTACGAACTTTTATATATGTACGTGAGTTTATTACATTAATAATTTGCAAAAAATTTTGTACCATACTTTTCAGCTGCAAGTATATCACGTTAAGTAATCAAACTGGTGTTTTTGACAGGCCATATAATTAAACATTTTTAGAAAACTTAGATAAATGGGAAAATTGCAATATAAAATAAATAAGAAAATAAATACCTTTTGTTAAAGATACTTTAAGAAAAAAAAAAAAAAAAAAAACATGTATAAACATGCATAGGCTGAAAAGTGCTGGGCCTAACAAAAAAAAAAAAAAAAAAAACTCTTTTCAAAATTATTCATCAACGTAATCTCCCATCAAGAGCAGAATGATTTATCTTTTGCCTCAAAGTAGGTCGCAGTTTCAGTAATAACCGTTCATCATTTCAAATTTCCTACCAGCGAGCATTTTTTGAGGTCTGCCAATATAACGCTATATGTGCTCGCTGTTCGAAGTTCAATTCATGTAGTTTTTCCATTGTTTCAGAATCATCAACACGTCTTGTTGTTGATCAACAGTGAGCAAGTGCGGCACACAAGCTTTATAATCAAATTCTTATGCCATACTTATAAAGTCATTACGTTCTATTTTTACGAAAATAAAAATGCCTATAAAGAAAATGCACCACATCAGGGACTGTTTATTTTAGCTATAAACTTTATTGGTTTATGACAAGGCTCTTGTGTATCCGTCACTGCCATAATTGTCTTCACTATTAAGAGTGCTACCTCTTGCTTGTTTAACGGTATTGCCAGTTCGATACTTTTTTACTTCCTTTGAATTTAACTGAAACTGATAATGACTTGCTATAAAAGATGGCGCATTGTGTTATCGTTTTGCAGTCGTAAAGTAAAGCCGTGTTTAGCCGTAAATAAAAATGTTGTATAAACGAATATTAAGTGCAAGATAAATAAGCTGCTGTATTAAGATAAACTGTATAAAGACAAATTGGGAAAATAAAAACTGTAAAACAACAAGATGATGTTTGTTTTATTTTGACGCAATTAAAAAGAACTTCAACATTTTAAAAAGGTTAAAACGTAACAATATTTTTACGATGTCAGGTGACACACGCAACTTGATTTTTGGCGCTGTTACCGCCTCATTTGTACGCGCACTGCGTTCTACATCGTCTACGTCTTTACGATCACGTTTGGAGTAAGCAAACCAACGTTTTATTGTGGTTTATAATGGAACGGAGTCCGAATAACATTTTTCAATCCATAGCTTAGCTTGAACAGTATTTTTTTCAATCAAGAAGAAGTATAGAATTGGAACATGAAATTGTTTTTGATTAATTTTTCTCTTAATACAATAACTCATAAACTAATAAATAGAATATCATTAAATTTTAACAGCTGTCTTGCGAAGGTTAGCAATAACTATCTATGTGTTAGGCCCGGTACATTTTAGCCTTATCGTGTCACAGTATTTGTAACAAAACTTCTCCGAAGCGGCTTAACCGATAATTATGAAATTTTGTGTGTAAGTATGAGAACTTTTTTTCATATCAAAATGTAAACCAAATAAATACTAACTTAACTATATGTCTCCAAAATGGTAACAGTAAGAGTCTTTAAATTTGATAGCTTCATAGTTAGTACAAATCATCAGTCAAAAAGTGGGCGGAAACGGATAAGTGGGCAGAATACCTCATATCAAGAGTAAATATTGAATTTTGTCTATTTTGTGAATGGTAAAAGCCAAAGTTCCTGAATTTGACATTAATGAAGTCATTGTCTATACAAATAATTAGTCAAAAAGTGGGCGCCTTGATCAAATGCCCACTCATTCTCACAAAAACTTTTCACAAATCCGATGTTATTTTCAGACATACCGCTATATGGACTCTCTTGTAGACCCTTGGACAACCATATGTAAATTGTGGTTTATTTTCCCGAAATGTCCACTTATCCTCTGAAGATATTTTACATTTTGCATGCAGTCACTGTTAATCTCTTAACAGTGTTCTGTTATTGCAAAATTTGAGCATGTTAAAAAAGTAAGGTCGGTGTCTTGGCTTTTCAAATTCGAATTAATCTTCATTTACATCAAGCTTAAGTGTTATAGGATATGATTTATTTCAAATTTGGTCCTGGAGGATATTTATTAAATTTTATCAATTACGCGTAAACGACTAAATCAATTTTGATGAAATTTGGAGCACAAATACATATATAGATTCAGCTAACGAAAGTGCAATTGATTACTTTTTTCAAAATTGGGTCTCGGGGACGTTACAATGGGGACGAAACGATCAAAATTAATTAATTTTCTTCCGCAATGACACACATTTTTTTCTTCGAGCAATTTTTTTTGTTTGCTAATATTCATCATCCGCTAAAATATGTTGCACAAAAGCACATTTACAAAAACTGCACTTTAGGTACTGATAAGTGGTAAAAGTAGGGTTTTTGGTTCATAATCCATTACGACGAAACACATGCTTATTTTGCTATATGTATATATGTATGCATATATCTTGGGAGCTATAGAAGATAGTATCTACAAACTTTCCACATGCTTTTCAATTATCAAGTTGCACATTAAGTTAAAAAATTTATTTCACTTTACTTGACTTAACACCTGACATACACCTGTTTGTCAATAAATATAATAACGTAAGACATCAAATGTCGTCTTTAATTTTTTTTTTTTAATTTGTTTTAAAATTCTACAGAAAAGTATCTTAAAAGAAAGAAACAAATCGGGGAATAAAAATTACTTTCTCAGAAAAGTGTTCACATATACATAAATTAGAAAATGTCACCGACCGTCGATGGTTAATAGTGCTATGTTTTAACCATTTTAAAACGTTTGAGTTCCTTTAAACTTCGTTTAAGTAAAATAGACTCCACTTTTGTTGTTGTCTTACAATTTTTATTTACTACACTATATCTTTTATATACTTTGTCTTAATACAGAAAATTTAGATTCACTTATACACGCTTTTTATTTACGCTTTATTTATTGACAGCCAAATGATAACTAACTCACCAACTGCAATGTGTCATGTTTTATAGGATTTCATTATTAGTTGCGAATGTTCTAGTACGGACTCAAATCTTCGATTTTTGTAAAATTATAATTTAGCAACAAAAAGACTTCGAACTGGCAACACCATTAGACATGCAGATGGTAGCATTCTTAATTAGTACAGGTAATAATGGCAAGCCTTGACACAAACCATTAAAGTTTATAAATAAAATCTCATAATAAGTCTCGGATGTGGCGAATTTTGTCTTCAGCATTTTCTTTTTTCGTAACAACATTATTTATGCTAGACTTGTCGATTTGGCTGTAATTGCCATAATCGTCCTACGGAGAGAACTATTCACAGTGTAATGGAAAATTCCGCTGGTGCAGTAAGAATAATACAAGCGCGTACCATGATAAAACGCAAGATCAGCCAAAAACTTAGCCTTAACTTGGCCTATAACTGTGCAAAAATCAACTGACCTAGAAGTTGAGACAGCAGTTATAAACTGAACCTTATTTTCATTAAAAAATCATCTTCTGTTATGAGGCCCATTTTTGAATAAACGAGTAAAGTAATTTTACGAATTTGCTGTATGGCAGCGAAACCAGACTTGTATCGATTAACATCACGCAAAATTCAAGTACTCATTGATAAGTGCTTCAGAATCATATGCGGAATATTCTGGCCTAACACCATGAGTAACACAGAACTGTGGAACAACGACTAATGAGAAAGACATACTGAAAGAGATAAGGCAAAGAAAATGAATCGGTCACACCATCTGAAAAATTCCAGATAGTATAACCAAAATATTACTCGAGTGAAATCCTCAAGGCTCAAGAAATCGTGTTCCAGCAAAAAAACCTGGAGACGCACAATTACTTAGAAACTGGGACAGAATAACTTAACATGAGATGAGACAATATCAATAGCGGTAAACCTTATTAGATAGAGATGCTTTGTGGAAGCCATGTGCTGCCAAGAGGAGTAACGGGAAAATAAGGAGAGGATTTTGTGCTGGCGGTATCATAAGTTAAAATATGTTGATAACGACATAGGCTAGACCATAACTTCATCAACGGCTAGGTTTATGATTCCATGATTACCAGCTACGAATTGTAATATATCGCCTCCCATAACATGTGGTTTCAACAGAAAGGCGCAAGTTCAACACACACTTCCTGACACATAGTCTGCAAAAGCCATTAGCAGGTATTTTTTATAAAATAAATAATACCTTTAATTTTTACTTAAGCAATTTATTTACTTTATTATTGTTATTTTCCCATTTGTTTTGTATTTTTCAATTAAAAGTTATTTGTTTAGTTTTTCGTTTAATTTAAAAAAAACAAAAACAACAACAAAATAATCCACATAAATAAACAATGCTGTGAAAGCAGCCCATTAATATTGTATCAATTTAAAAACCATTTATTTAAAAATAAAAAAATATTGCTTTTAAATCAAAATGTTTAAAAATACCATAACAAAAATCAATCATTTTGTAAGTAAACATATTATTTTGTAGACAGTATAGTCAGCGTCAAAAGAAAGTGTACACCCTAATTTCCTAAAATTTATTTTTTTTTCTTTCAGTCTTCTAAAATACGATGAATTTAAACATTTTATAGATACAACAACAAAAGTTATATAGGGTGCCCCAAAATTAATGCAAGATTTGAATTAATTTTAGACTTTTGATAAAGTACAGAGGATATGGTTATTTGTGGAATAACACATTGGGCAAATGTACTCCAAAGCTCTTCATGGACATACGCGCTCGTTTGTCGAAATTTTCCATGACCATTTTGCATAGATGTGGCTGAGTTTCGTTGATGAAGTGTTAAATCTCCCCCTTTAATGCAGGGGTAGTTGTGGACTTGTTGACATCTAAAGGCGTTAAATCCCACGATCCAGGAGGCCAATTCTGATCACCGAAACGAGAGAGTACACGACCTAGAAATGTCTCATGCAGTAATTGAATTGTTTCACGGCTGTATGGCATGTGGCACCGTCTTAAAAAAACCGCATGTTGGCCACATCAATATCATCCAATTTCGGCAGTAAGAATATAGTTCTCATGTCGTGATATCGAGCACCAGTAACAAAAAGATATGATCCAATTATGCCTCCAGGCCCAAAATCCACACCAAACAGTGACACGTTATGGATGCAATTGTTTTTCGACAATCACATGTGGCTTTTTAGAACCCGAAAAGAGGCAATTTCGGCGATTAACAAAGCCATCAAGGTGAAAATGTGCTTCATCACTTAAGAAGATTTTGCTCGAAAAATTAGCATCCATTTGCTGATGTTCAATAATTCATTCAACGAACTCTCTTCGCAGTGCATGGTCGCTAGGCTTCAGTTGTTGTGTTAATTGAATTTTGTAAGCATGGATACACAGATCTTTAGTGATTATATGTTGTATTGAGGTTCCTGGGTTATCACCGATACTCTCACGCATTGTTTCGAGATTGACATTTGAACTTATTTTTGGAAGACCAGTATGTTTGGCGTTTTCAACGGATCCAGTCTCCCTGAATTTGTCAATTAGTCTCTTCCTAGTTGACGAAGTTATTTCGAAATATTTTGCATGAAATTTTCGAGCTGCGGCCGCCAAGCTTTTATTATTTCCGAATTGTGTTTAGGGTTGCCAACACTTTACTGCACAAATGACGACAAATTCAAATCTTGCATTAATTTTGGACACCTTTTACAACAAAAACGATAGCTACAAGACAAAAAAGAGGAGAAACGTATCTTTTAAATGGTATATATCTTACTTAAGTCACTACAAATGCCCAGATCAGATCCATTGTCAGCTTAAAAAAGTTGGCTTGTACTATGGTGGCATAGTTTTTGCGCTGTTAAAGAGGAGCATATCATGTGGTTGGCTGGATGTCATTTTCAGCATCGGCCTTGCTTACGGCCACCTTCCCGGACTATGGAGAAGGACTAGGGTCATCTTTATCCCTAAATCGGGGTGATGCTTTCATGTTAAGGCTAGGGACTTTAGACCGCTCAGCCTTTCATCTTTTGAACTGAAAACTTTTAAAAGACTGCTGGATTTTTACATAAAAAGCACTATTCTTAGAGAGTTATTTTCAAGCGCACAGCTTGCTTATGTCAGGCAGGGATCTATTGAGACTGCTCAGCATGCTGTTGTGGGAAAATCAAAGTCTTCCTGGATCAAAAGAAAATTTTCCTCTTTCTTGAGGCTCTATGTAACCTCTGTGTTGACGAATATATTGTCCACCCTGTTACGTGATTGCTGGAGGAAAAACCATCAGCGCAAAATAGGGAGGGACTTTTAAAATCAGGGTCGTCTGTAGGGGTATAGCTCAGGACGGAGTGTTCTCTTTCTTAAGATGATATGGCTTATTACAATGAACATACCAGGTTGTTGCCTTCGCGAAGGAACTTGATATTACTACTAGTGGTAAATATCTGACTACGATCAGTGAACTTATAACTTACTATCTGGACATAGTGTTAAGATAGTGAGTAATTGAGATAGTTGAATAGTGTCTGTTCGGAACGGGCGATCTCTGAATCCCATTTGGTTATGTTCACTAGGTAGCATAGAGTACCGGAACTTGGACGACTTACGCTCAATGTGGGCATATTAAGGTTAAGTCAGCAAGTGAAATATCTGGGATTCATTCTGGATAAGAAGCTTTCTTGAAGGCCAATCACTGAGGAGAGAGTCAAAAAGGCGGCAGCTGAACCTTATTGAAGCAAAGCTGCAGTTGGGAGGCACTGTGGACTCTCCCCATCAACTATAATGTACATCTATACTACCATAGATAGGCCTAAACTTTATTATGGGGTCATTGTAATGTGGAGATCGCTAGATAAATGTTATGTTCCGAAGAAGTTGAAAAAGCTTAAACGGTTAGTCTGGTGTCTCCGAAGCATTTTGGAGAACACTCACAGAGGCTCTCAATATTTTCCTCAATGCCTGGCCACCGGATCTTATGGAGAAACACATGGCCTGCGCAGCCATGCTGAGGGTAAGGGAATCGAATCCAGACCAGTTGCTAGAAACAGGAGGCTTATTCCTGGGAGAATATCCCAGCAAATATCGCTGGAGAGAGAAAAGACGAGGTTGTGATTCTTGACCGATGGTTTTAAAATGAACGATAGAGTGTGATAAGGTGTTTTCTCTCCTGGCCAGAAAAGCCACGACGGCACAGGTTATTTCAGCAAATGGAAGAGTTAGTAAGCCTATCTCTACTTGTCATCTGTGTCTTAGGGACTGGGCCAGCAGTATGTTCTCCAGGAGATGGAGACAGATTTCTTCCTCTAGGCAGTTAAGAAAGCTGTGACCTGTGGCTGATGGGAAAAGTTCTAGTCAGCAGTAGTAGTCTAGTGAACCTACCATGACGGAGAATTTCTACGATGGTAGGTATGGTCTATGGCCATTGCCTAGTTAGCAGGCATGCGATCAACGTTGTGCAGCAACTGCTGTGAGGAGAAAGTAGTACCCTTGAGACAATTAAAAAAATATTTTCGTTTAAATTAAACCAAAATTAAGATATAGATCAGGCTACCACATGAACACTCCTAATATTATTCTAAATAAATAAGCAAATATTTTTATTTGCCTTCATTTACCTGAATTATGTGTGATTGATATGAAAAAAAATTTTGTTGTCGATTTTTTTTTTTAACAAATTGTAGAATTTTTTAAGAAATTGTTCATTTTAATTATTCAACACATCTAATGTGTTTTCTACTTTTCTTGTGAATTAGTTAAAATATTTTTTAAATTTAATTCTATTCATTTCCTTTATACGTTTTTCTTTGCTTTCTTTTGTGTTTTTAATCAAATTATTTGTTGTTTCTTGAGAGGATAATGAATGAAGCAGGAAGCGTAAAAGTCAGCTCTATCATGAGTACGATGGGTAACAAGGAAAAGTAACATTTTAATTCTATTACGAGTACATACTTATTGTCTGACAATGACATTAATTAAATACAATTTCATAACCATTTTTATGTTATGCCAACCACCAATATGATATCTTGTTTATGTATTTTCCCTTTTTTATCACGCTAAAGGATACAGGCAATTAATGTGTGTCTCACACTGAGACATATGTGTAACTTTATGGCTATAAAGGAAAAACTAATGGCAGAAATATAATGAATGTTATGGGGCAAATTATAAGTCAAACAACGACAATAAATGGAAATATTTTAAAAAAATGATATAGAAATGTTACAGAGTAATTGTTAATAGCAGGCTTTAACAAGGCAAAAAACACTTGAATTGCAATTCTAAGATTTTGAATTCATAATAACAAAAGAAAAAAAAATTCGCTACTTTTATAAATACACTATAAAAGTACTATAGTACCAAGTGTTAAATAATTAATAAATTTGGATTTTTACACATTTTTAACCATTTGCTTTACTGTGACAGTAGAAAATATTTTTTTGAAAAATAGTACCACAATAGTATTGTTGTATAAAATAATGTTTAAAGCTGAAATAAACTGCACGAAATAATTTCATAATATTTAACAATAATTTTTCTTTATAAAAACATAAAACTTACTTATACTTATTTCCAATAAAGGTTCAACACTAAAAATACCAAATAACGAGAAAAAACCAAATAAAGGGTCCGCAAACAATTTCTTTTTGAAAATGCTATAAAACTGCTGAATATTTTCTCAAATTTCTTTTTTTATTTGAAAGTACAATCCTTCCGGTTAATAATGGAAAATAATTTCATTCAAATGGCTGCCTCGGCTGGCCATGCAGTAGCCTACACGATCGGTCCAATTTTTAAGCACATTATCGATTGTGTGCAGCTGGCCAAACGACATCAGTTCTGCGGCTGTTAATGCGATCTTCAAAAACAGTAAAACAGTAAAATATCGAGTGCAGCTTCGGCTGTGTGGCACGTAGCGCCGTCCTGTTGAAACCAAATGTTGCTAATATCCTCCTCTTCAATTTTAGTGAACAAGAATTCGTTCAACATGGCCCGATAACGATCGCCATTGACTGTAACGGCTACTCCTTGCTCATTTTAGAAGAACAATGGCCCAATTATGCATCTGGACCAAAATCCACAACAAACAGTGACTCGTCTTGGGTGTATCGGCTTTTCAATGTATGCGTGCGGGTTTTCTGTGCCCCACATGCGACAATTTTGCTTGTTTACATATCCGCCAAGATCAAAATGAGCCTCATCGGAAAAGATGATTTTTTTGGCAAAATCGGCATCTTCTGTAAGTCGTTCGCAGGCCCAGATTCCCAGCGTTGTTCAAGCGTATACACAACCATATTCGTTCAGCGGAAGGAAAAAACTAATTATCTGTCAAATCAGACATGAGCTAAGTGTTACCATTCACGAAATAAGCACTAGTTGAAAAAAAAATGTTAGATGGCGGACCCTTTACAAAAAAATTATTTACATAACACTTAATAAAGATTTTTCTGCTAAAAAGTTAAAAATAAGTGCACTTTTATAGTATAGCAACTAAAGTACTTTTGTTCCAAAGTACTATAATCACATTTAAGAAGTTCTTACCTTCGTTTTTCTATTAAGAAGTTAAAAATAAGTGCTCTTTTTTAGAATAAAAACTAAAGTACTTTTGTTCCAAAGTACTATAATTGCATTTAAGAAGCTCTTACCTTTATTAAAAATTAAAAAAGTATTTTCTTTTTTGTAAAAATTAAAACCGTACTTGTACAACAACAAAAAAAGGTATCTTGTATGAGAAACATGTCAAAACAGCATCTTGGTACCAAATATTAAAAAAAAATACAAAATATTTCAACTATATACACTTAATATTTTTCTTAACAAAGAGTCAAAAAATATGCTTTGGTCTAAAAAAACTATTTTTGTTTAGAACAACAACAAAAAACGTTTTAGCAAAAATGTATTTCGGTAGTTTTACAGTAGAATCTCGAAAAAGTTAACTCACGTAAAAGTTAATAGTTCAGCTAAGTTAACCGAATTTCAGCGTACACGGCTCTAAGAAGTAAGCTTTTCCCAACAACGATACACTTCGAGATGGGTGCAAACGTTGACATCAGCATTGATGATACTGAAAATTGGACCAAAAATCAAAGTAGGGGAGGTAACAATGATTCTGAAGTGCCTGATAATGATACCGTAGTGTCAATTATTATTCAGTTACTAAAAGTGACATTAACACCAGGTTGCGAATTGCAAGCCAAAAAAAAAAAAAAAATAATAATTTATAAGTGCGACTAAATTTTTAAACCACTTCGCACAAATTGGCCCGGCGGCGTATTTGAGCGACATTGTTACCATTATATTTTCTAAATTGAATCATTGTCACAATATCAGTATCACGTCCAAATTTTTATAAAATTATCGTAAATGGAACATTTCATTTACATATGTATGACAACATCATTGTATTGTCACCATACTTAAGAAAACTCAAATTTAACGACGTTGTATGTTATGAGTCGACTACATAACTTAAATCTGAGTTTTTTTTGGTAATAATGAAAACGAAAAGCTCAATTAGATGTGACTTAACATAACGCTACTATCCAGACTTATGAGCAACATAAGTCTAACTGAGTCTTAAGTCAATGAAATTAGTTATGTGTTTGCGAAAAGCACAATGTTTTCAATTTTGAAAACGCTTAGGAAAAACGTTAATCACCCTTGCAACACACCGGTTAACGTTTTCGTTATTCTATTGTATTTGAAAAAAGTAGGACAGAAGAAGATATAGAAGAAAATTCATTTATAATTTTTTTTAATAGGTTTTTAAAAGTACTTTTAAAAAAAGACCACAAAAAGTACTTAAATGATGAAAAAATTTAAACTTCTTAATGAATGATAGATGCATGCATTAACAAAATTCTATAAATGCAACTTTTGTTAAAAAAAAGTACCAAAAATTACTTTAAGAAAATAATTTTTACAATATAGTTACGAAAATAAAAATGCGTAAAAAAGAAAAATATATTACATCAACTTGTTCAAAAATGTATTTTAAGATTGTAGCATATT